>KN049982.1:225091-236780 GCA_000743315.1 Lignosus rhinocerotis TM02
AGGCCCGGGAGACGGTCGTCGTGCTCGGCGGGTTCGCGTTCCGCGCTGGGAACGGCGTCGGGGCGTCGCAGGTGGGCAGGCTGAGGGACGGGAAGGGCCCGGAGACGCCGCTGCAGCTCTTCGAGCGGTTCTTGCGCGAGGGAGGGCTGATGAGCAAGGTTTGGAGGGTGCGCGAACAGGTGCGTGCTCGATCGTGCTGTCGCTGGTCCTTGGAAGCGTGAAGGCTTAGGCTGCGTGCGTGCGTGCGTGTGTGTGTCTGTGGCGGGGGATTTTATAGTCGATCCTGGCCCTCGTGCATATCCGACGCGTCCACCACCTCTTCCCGATCCGCGCTTACCTCCCCCACCTCGTCGACGCGCTCGAGGACACGGACGGGAACGTGCGCGAGTGCGCGCGACAGTCGGTCGTCGAGCTGTTCACCGGCCCGGGAGTGACGGACATGGCACGTGCGGACCTCAAGAAGGAGATGAACAAGAAAGGCGTCCGGAAGGCGATCGTCGACGGCGTGCTCTCGAAGGTGCTCGCGGGGGGCTCAAGCACCCCAGCCACGATGAGCGATGCGGGCTCGGAGAACGGCGATGGGCCAGCAGCCGCTAAGGAGTACGTGCCCCCGAGCATTGCGCTGATGAACAGGAGGCCTGGCCCGACCGGATCTGGTGCAGCTGCGACCCATGGCAGCGGCACTGTCTCGCGCGCGGTCAGCCACGGAAACGTGCGCGAGATTCCGAGGCCCGCTAGTCGCGCGGCTGGAATGTCGCCCACTGGAGAAGGGCCTTCTACCCCCGGCGTTGGCTCCGAAGTCAAGGCAGTCTATGTGAGTGGCTTGGCTGTTTTCTTTTTCTCTCTTCTCCCTGTTTCTTCTTGTTTTTCTTTTTGCTTTCGGGACGTCGAGGTGGCTGGAGGGTACCATTGACCTTGCTTCTGTGCGATAGATTGCTTCGAGTCGCGATCTGGAGAATGAGTTTGCTTCGATGCTACGCCCGTTCGAGGTACGTCGGCATCATGCTGGATCTCAGCCACTTTTCTTCCCCGACGGGTCAGCTCATTGTTGCTCCGCCATGCGCAACAGGGGAAGGAGACGGAACACAACTGGGCGGACCGGGAAGGGGCCATTCAGCGAGTCCGCGGCATGCTCAAGGGCGAGGTGCATGAACGATACACCGACACGTTTCTGCACGGGTTGAAAAATGGATTTATGGAGGCCTCTCTGAAAACGGTGCGTCGTGTTCCAGGATGATGGTGCGAGACAGCATGCATTGATATACGGATAATGAAATCACCGCACTACCAGCTCGCGAGCCTTCGGACGACGGTCGCCACGAACACCTGCGCTCTCTACAGCGAGCTCTCTATCGCCCTTGGCACCGCTCTGGACCCATTCTGCGACCTTCTGTTCACCCATCTTCTCCGGATGGCGAACCTGACCAAGAAAATTACCGCTCAGATCTCGCAGGCGACTGTCACGACGCTCATCCAGCATCTGTCCGCCCAACCCAAGGTCATCATCCCGCTCTTGTGGAACACCCTCCAGGACAAAGCCATTCAGACGCGCTCGTATGCTATCAGTCACGTAAAGACATACCTCGAGGTCCATGCAGCGCGCGCTACCCATGCAATCGAGGCGACCGGAGGGATCGATCTATTGGAGAAGATCGTTAGGAAAGCGCTGGGAGACGCCAATGCGGGGGTGCGGGACCATGCGCGACGCTTGTTTTGGGTACTCCAAGCGATCTGGCCAGAGCGCGGGTCTGTGATCCTGCAGTCCCTTGATCCCGCGTCTCGCAAGCAGCTGGAGAAAGCGTGTCCCAATCCTGAGGCGCTCGCGGCCATCCCTAGTGCTGCATCGCCGCCCAAGGCGAAAAAGAGCAGTGTCGCTGCCGCGATCGCTGCTAGCCGAGCGAAAGCGAAAGCTATTGCGACCGCGCCGCCGACCCTGAGGCACCAGGCGACTTCAACATCGCATACGATACGCGCGACGTCACCGCCCACCCGCCGGGCCACCTCGCCCTCCCTATCGACGAGCAGTTCCACGGGTGCGATCCGTGCCTCATCGCCAGTGTCGCACTCGTCGCCGCCGAGATCGCGGATCGTCTCTGGCACGCTCTCCCGGTCGACGAGTGCCCATACTGCATCGAGCACTACCGCGCGGAGCCCTCCCAGACAGCCACAAAAGAGCGCCTCTCCCCCATCGCCCACATCCAACCAAACATCCCCCCGGCGGCTCTCGTCACCCCTCACGTCCCTGAACCCTTCTCCACCGACCTCCAATGCGACGTTCCGGAAAGCTGTCGAGACAGCTCTCCCGGCGTCACCCCCAGGATCAGTCACCCATTTCACCTCGCCCACACCACGGCCGCAGAAGGTTGGACAGGCTGCGGCGGTGCCGGTCTATCGCGAGTCGCTGTCTATAGCTGGTCTGCACCAGCTGGCCGGGACGGAGGAGGAGTCGCTGCTTTTGGCAACGAACATCCCCGTGCCTGAGGACAGCGACTCGGACATGGACCTGGACGAGTCCGTCAACCTGATTTCATTCTCGACGCCGTACGAGGTCTACCCGCCGGCGCCGCGATCAAATTCGCAGGCGAATTCGTTTTCGCCCGTCTCGACGACCTCCAAGCGGCCGTTCTCCAACGCGCTCTCGACGGGGACGAGCTCGCCGCCAGCTGGCGTCGCGCAGCCGCTGGTGGAGGACGCGATGCGTGCGCGAGCGGAGCAGGCAGAGAGCGCCGCGGAGCGGCTTTTGGAGCTGGTCGAGCCTGAGGAGGACCACGCACATCCGTCGCCTCTTCCAGCAGCCCTGCTCCTGCGGAACGGCGAGGGTCAGGGTGGAAAGCCCAAACCTAGAGTGGGTGGTGGGAGGGCCGTTCCCACACTGCCGCAGACTCCAGTGAACAACAACAAGCGGAACGCGGCGATAATGCAACAGGCGGCGCTCTTCCAGGACAGCCCGGCCTCCAACGGAAAGACGACATCGCTGTTCGCTCTCGTCGACGGCCGGGACAGCGCCGGACAGTGGTGGGCAAAGAGGATGGCACGTAAGTCCCGCAGAGCTGTGTCTGTCGAGAATTCTGATCTGTGTGTGCTGATGATGGCCCGGTACACCGCCCAGTGCTCAAGATCCCAGCACCGCACGAGGACATTGGGACCCCAGATAGGGAGCCAACCTTGCAGACGTACATTGCGGCGCTGGACGAAGGTTCGGCGGACGTTCCCGTGCTCAAGAAACTGGCGCGCCTTTGCACGCAGAACCCTGTTCACGAGCCGCTCTCACCCATCAGCCCGGCGTTCTCCGTGCCCCTCACACCATCGCCGCTTGACGGGTTTGCGCGGCAGCTCTCACCAAGTAAGTCCGAGTATTGGAGGCAGGACCGGCTGTTCGATCGACTCTTCAACGCGTTGGTGAAGTTCTTGGATCATCGGAAGGTGCGTGCACGCGATCATGGAAACCTTGGCTGAATGGCTGATAGCGCACGTTCACATGAATTTTAATAGAATGCCGAAGAACTCGAGTACGGCCTGATCGTCCTATGGGAAATGCTCGAGAACCAGGTGCCGTTGCTTGAAGGGCACGAAGCAGATATTTTCGCCGTGCTTCTGCAAATCAGATACTGCGCACAAATGAACGTACGTGGTGCTGTCTGTTTAGGTTCAGTCCCGCGGCCGCGGTGCGACAGTGCTTACGTCTTTGCAGGTGATGCAAGCGACCAACTTGTTCCGAGATACGCTCACGAGCCGCATAGAGCCCGTGTATGGTCTGACGACCCTGCATGCGGCTCTTCGCGCCTTCTGGGACGCGCCCCTTCCCCCGTCGGCGACCACGGAGATTAGGGACGGCACCTATGCGTTCGGCTTGATCGCGCTTGGAAAATTCTTCCTGCGTCTGCCTCCGGAGGTCCTCGAAGAGGAATTGCCTCGGCTACGGTCGACGCTCAATTCGGTAAGTTACTTTATTTCTCCTGGCCAACGTGCCCATCTTGAGGCGCAGACTGATCGTCACCGTCACCGCTACCCTCTCCCCATCCCTTCCCTTGCCTCATAGGCGTTGACGGAGAGCTCAGGTACGAGTTCGCTTGCGGTCCGCGAGGCTGCCACTGCGGCGACCATCGCTGCCCAGATGGTCCTTCGAGATGAGACTCATCTCTTCACTCTTCTCGATGGACTTCCGGATGAGAAGAAGAACCTCCTCACGTACATGTTTGACAAGCACGGGGCACGGGGTCCCGTCACTACGGCCGAAGTATCCGCTGTGGATAAGCTGGAGCGCGAGATGCGGCGCATTGACGGCCGCCTGAGCACTCCGCGCCGCGTCTAGGCTACGATATAGTGACCTACAGTTATTAGTAGATAATGTGGTGTCTGGGTACTCGACTGTCGCGTTTCAATTGCTCATTCGTCGGAAGGTTCACCGTGTCGATACCCGCCCTATTGTAGTTGTACATTCAGTTTTCCATGCCACGCTGTGGTTCTAGCCATGTTGATGTTTGTATCCCCATTATGAATCATACAATACAATTATTGCGTGCGAGTAGGCATCCATATTAATCACGTCGGTCGGTCGATCATGAGAGTCTTGTTCAAACCACGAGGAAACGATATCGCCTGGCGGAGCAAGCAGATACGAGCTGTCATCTCCGGATTCATGGACTGGACGGTGCGTTTACCTGCTTTGCTCCTGCATGGGAATCGATGCCCCACTAGAGCTGTTTCAACGCAGTAACCTCCGCCAAATACCTCCTGCAGCGAGCCATTTCCTCCAACCGTTCGGCGATCTCCCGAAGCTGCTGGGCGTGGGTCTCCTCTTCCAATGCCTGATCCGAGAGAAGAGTGACGAACTCTTCCTGGAGCTCATGGAATGAAGACGTCGGGCACAATGGTGAGGCACCACCATGAGAACCGCCAGCCGATCGAGGGGAACCGCAGTCTCCAAGCCTAAGACGCCGCTCCCAAGACGAGAAGCCCCCGAGCTCGCACTGTTTCTCCCCAGCAGGAGCCGTCTCGTTCTCCAGATCAGGTCCTAGAGAAGGCAGAAGCGGAGCTGAGGCTGTGGTCGCGTCTTCAAGTTGCTCAGCGAGCTCCGCAGCGAGGGTCTCAGCAGGCTGAGAACGAACGACGCCTGGATCCCGCCATCGCTCCGGGTCGTCCTCGGCGGGCTCGACGGGGGCTTCGGCAGGCGGCGAGAGCGGGGGCACAATGTTGTCGCTCAGAGACTCCGTGCACCCCGACCGTGCGCACCCTAAACCTTGTAGCTCGTCCAGCACACGCTGAAAGTCCCGGAAGACCCCAAACGCTAGATCCTGGTGCATGAGGAGCCGCGGATCAGTCGTACGACAGAGGCCTGGCCGCAGGTACGGCGACGATTGGAGGGGCAGGCCCTCGTCACCTACGGCCCGAGTGATCAAAGGGCTGCAAGGGGCCGCGCGGAGACCAGAAGATACCGCGTCCGGAAAGGGGACTTGATGAGAGCGGTCGTGAGAGGATCCGCGAGGGGCCGCATATGGATTGGGACGCGAACTCGCATTGGCAGGACGCACAGATGCCAGTTGGGTGGACGGAGAAGATCCGGCGTCGGATTCCGGTAGCGGATGGAACTCTGACGAAGGGAGATCCGTACTAGCAGGAGGGGAGGGTGGCAGGTGGTGAGACGTCAAGGAGAGGAATGCAGCCGACGGGACACTGAAACCGAAGTCGTCACAGTGGTATCTGGCAGAAAATCGGGGCTCAGCAGGCCCAGAGAGAGGACTTGACGGAAAGATTGTGCCTGGAGTGTACAATGAGAAGTCCGATGGCAAAATGTTGCTGAGAGATGCAGAGAAGTCGGTCCGTACAGGGGGCGTGCCCAGTAGGTTCTTGGGTACGCTTGGACTTGCTCGCGGAAAAAGCCTCTTCCTGACAGGAGTTAGTAAGTAATCGTTCTTGTTCACAATGGTGTCGACAACGCGACCACTGTCCCAGTCATTGGCCCGCAGGGTGTCAGACAAGAGTGAGCTGCTCTTTCCAAAGGGGCTTTTCTGAAGATGCAGATCCGGTTGCGCGCCAAATATGGGGAGCAGCGCATTCACCCTTTCAAATTCCTCGGCGACGGCTGCGTCAAGCAGCTGCACCAATGTAGCACGAGGCACCTCGCCAAGACAGTGTGTCCCCAACGGTTCGTCCAGTGGGTCTCTCCGACGGCGGTCATTACGAGAGCGCGGAGGTAGACTTGTATACTGATCTCGTATGGATGGTTGAGGCATTGAGACACGGCGGATGTAGGGGATTGAGACTCGGACAAAGCGAACAGTAGAACATCACACCAAGTACTGTTCTGAGGCCAAGTGGGGTGCCAGTTGACAATCCAGCACAGCCACGAGCTGGACTTGTCACCTCGACCGAACTGCTTTTCCGAGTCCGGTTCAAGTATTTAGCTATCACTGACCAACATCAAGCAAATCAAGACATTCAAGAGATCGCATGCTGGCTATAACTATAGTGGCAGGGCGATACAAGCATGAGTGAGATTGTGCTTAGTCTGACCGGGATCGACGACTTTCAACTCCAGTGACTACTACCGAACTACTTTGGACAGGTGGTCACACCACAACCGTACAAACCCTATGTTACACTGTTATCGGATGGGTGAAACATGTAAACGACTTCTAGCATATGTTCGTGGAAACCCTTCTTGTGCGTCCTTCGTTGGCGAGAGCCAAACCTTCCCTGGAAACAGAACAAGTCACAGAGCAGCTGGCATGATTGAGACCAGCGACTCCCTCAACCCATCCGGAGGCGACGAGCTAGCGTTGACGAAGGAGAAAGCGCAACAGAGGCCCAGCATAGGCATTTTGTCTTGCGATGACCCTGCCCGTTCTCTCCGAGTAACTGACAAGGGCATGTTCCGTCGGGAACCGACGTAGTTTGCCTGTTTTCGGCGCTGCTATGAGATCACATATGTTGACGTGGCTCTCGATCACCACCTAACGCAAATGCGACGGGCATCAGCGACGTTGAGTCCTCGTAACCTAAAAGGGGATAAGCGACCTACTGTGCAGCACTCTCTCAACCTCGTAGGAATTGGCTTGATGCCGATTGTCCTGCACAATCCTTGCCACGCTTCAAGGTCGTCCACGGATGTCCCGTACATCTCGTTGAACTGACGTGCGATAGCATCTTCTAGCCGGCGCCGAGCCACCCTCCTCTTATCGTCACCGTGATGCCACTTGAGATGACCGCAAAGGTCGAAGAACTCGTCGATGAACGATACTGAAGGGTCATAACGAAAAGTGGGGTACAAAGCAAAGAAATCGGCGATGTGGTCCACTGAGGGTGTCCACGGCCGGGGTCGACTCCGCGGTGGAGACCTGTCCCCAATCTGTTCATGTGGATGTCAACTTCAAGTTATGCTCCCGCAACGACTCGAGACCTCGTGAACATATACCTAGAGGGAACAGACTGGTAGATACAAGGTCCAAGAGTTCAATGCGTAAGTACACGCAGCCCATTCGGTATATGACCTGTCTCTGTGGCATGAGTCAGAGAGGTCGAGTCCCACAGACACCAAAAGCGGCATGCCTCAAGGAGGACTTGACTCGCATCTGGGGAAAGGAACTCACTTCCTGAAGGTGTTGTGATGGCAATCGTACGCGATGTGATCACGGACAGATGCATGTTGAAGCAGCGAGGAAGAATCCGAGCTTCTGTGTCCTCGCTGTGAGACGGGGCGCCCAAGTACAGCATCATTGAGGATGGAGATGTTGCCTGTCCTCGACCCGAGACCACTCTAGTCATACGTGCCAGGTTATGGATTCATTGACTCCGAAGTACCTCAACGAGAATCGGCTACGTCACGTGTTGAGAGCTACTCGCTATGGAAATGTCCGTGGACTCACCTCCTGCTCCCTATGGCATAACGAGCCAGTCATAGTAACGTTGCCAACAAACAAGGCGGGGCATGACGAACGTGCTGTTTTCTGCCAATGGGCACATTGAACAAGACCACGAATCCAAGTTCTACTACTCACTATAACCACAAGGTATGGTATTAGGCAGCGCACCGTCATAGTATTTGCATGATCCAGCGTCGTCCCTCAGCATGACAGAAGAGTCACCACTCACACCGATACATGCAGACAAATGATTTGTTTGTGGCAGCCACAGAAAGCTCACCACAGTACTATCATACACAGAAGCGGTTAACTTGAAACACCTGCCAGTGCGCCTCGCCCTTCGTTGAGACTCAGACTGAGCCTATTAGTCACTATACGCCCGCCCGGTGGTGGATTTCAGAATATACGACGAAGCAGGAATCGCAGCAAGCTTCCAGCATAAACGTTCTCTCTCGGGAAGATCTTCCCGCGGTCCCTTGAATAAGCAGCGAGCGCCTCCTCTGTGTCAAAGATTCGCGGCTTGCCCAACGTTGGCGCGTCGACGAGGTCGCAGATGTTGACATGAGTTTCCACGACGGCCTTCGACGCGCAGTCTGTCAGTAGATGGACAGCAATCACGGACAACCTCGAAGGGCGCACCGCACGACACTCCTCCAAGTTGTCTGGCACAGAGTCGACTCCCAGCACCCTGCAAAGGCTTTGCCACGCCGGGAGGTCGTTCACTGCAGTCCCGTATACGTCATTAAACTGCATGGCCATCGCGTCTTGCAGACCTCGCCGTGCATTCTTCCTCTGCTTGCTGTCGCTGGCCCAACCGAACTGGTCGCACATGGCGTAGAACTCGTCCATGAACGATGCCAAGGGGTCGTAGTGGTAGCTAGGGTACTTCGCGAAGAATTCGGCGATGTGGTTGGTCGAGGAGATTGTTGGCCCGGAGCGACGCTTGCGGCCTTTGTTCTTAGCCTGTGCCATGTTCACGCCTGCATCGACGCCATTGAGGTATGAATTCAACTGTACCTTGTTGACCCGAGCGCCCGCCACATGTTGGAAACGACATTTGTCTCCATATCGACACGTGCCCTTCTCTGCAAAGTGGGAGCAAACAGGCATAGCTTGGACTAAGTGAAGGTTTGAGCGAGTGGTGGTAGGTCATGCAAATCGATTACAAGTGCCAACCCAACATGCGATTTTAGGTTGTCGGCTATGTGTGAAGGTTCGACATCTAGCTTTAGCGGTCCCGAGTAGTCTCAGCGTTCAGACCGGCCCACAAATTTTTGCAGGGACCAAGGATGGCTGCAGCGAGCCCGCCAATTGCAGGGGCGGCACAATTGCTTGCTCACTCTCTAGCACGTCTGGGCCAGAGGTTCACACAAAAAGAGCTTGCGATGTTTCAGGATGTTGGGCGCACCCCGTTTTTCGTGTCAAAATACCTGGGTTTGTGTTTAAACTGGGCACAACATTGGTGCGAAGTCTCCCAAAGACTGCATTGGGCGAACCATATGGGTATACAGGGATCGTACTGGCGATACGTCTCTCATACCCAATATCCTGGATCAACAACGAGCAGGTTAGCGCGTAAAAGAAAGGGTGGCGACGTGCGTACGAACCAAGTGCAATATCACCCAGGTTTAGATGACGGTAGAGTGCGATGAATTAACAGCATCTGCAAAGCAAGCATTAGAGTGTTCAACCAACAACAATTGTTTTAAGCCCACGTAATATACAGCATGGACATGAACTGCACACAGGACAGCTCACGTTCAACTTTGGTGTGGTGGCGAGTCCCGCTCGCTATCAGGCGACACTTCCTGGGACTGTGGTACGGATCCAGTCAACAACGCAGCCTCAGACGAGGGCCGCCGGCTCCTCGCCTTCCCCGTCCGCGCGGCGAGTCTCCGCTCCTCAATCTCGCTCTGCGGATGGAAGTTGACCGTCTGGCGCCACACCTCCCTCGGCATCATCGTGCGCCTGTTGACGTCGCGCAAGTAGACGTTCTTCCCGCCCCACACACGCCGGCCGAGTCGCTCCTTGATGCGCTGCGTGCTCCGCCCAATGACGTTCTCGACGCGCTGCTCGAGGTCCTCCAGCTCACTGAGCTCGCGTCGGAGGAGCGCGAGGTGGAGGTCGATGTCAAACGTCTTTTCTTCCTTCGGAGGGGGCATCAGGAGCGCATCGAGGTCGGCACCGAAGTTCGGGTGGGCGTCTCGGGGCTGGTGTGCGGACGACGAGGGATTAAAGTATGTCGAGAATTGCGACGAGGACTCGACAACAGGGAGGTCGACAACGGCTTCGCCTGTCAGGCCCTCCTCCGCAGCTATTACAGGCCGGTGCAACCCCGACTCGATCCATCGCGCGCGGATGGGCTCGAAATGCTCGATGTCACGTCGTTTCCAACGGATAGCGCGCTTGATCCTCACGAGAATCCAACGGAGGAGCTCCATCTTCTTGTTGCGGTTCGCATTCTCACGAGGATCCAACGGAGGAGTTCTATCTTCTTGTTGCGGTTCGCAAGCCAGCAGACGGGCAGGAGGAGGCTGCGATTGATTGAGATACGCGGAGAGGGGATCTCTGCTGGCGGGCGCGTCCGGGACATCCGGCGCAGTAAGTGGTTTTGCTTCCCCTCGAGCGCTACCGCGACGAGGACGTAATGTCGAGCGAGGACGAAGTGCCTCGCTTTGGCTATCCGCCTCAGAAGGATAGCGAAGGACGTGGTGTTTGGTGCCACGTGCGGGGGCTTGAATGGCGCGACTTGGGGATTGGAGACGCCGAAGTCGTCGTCGTCTTCGTCGTCGAAGGCGGGATTGGATGTGGAGGATGGCAGGGGAGTGGTGACGACCTCGAACGTTTGCACGAGTTTGGAGATATTCCTAGTGCGTCCAAGGTAGTCGAGCGCGGTGTGGAACGCGGCTCATTCCTGGTGCGTCCAAGGTAGTCAAGCGCGGTGTGGAACGCGGCTCGGGTGAACGGTAGCTGGCTAGGAAATTGGATGGGAGAGCCGTCCTGTACCTCCACGTCTGTGGACGCGCCGCGCGACTTGTTCCAGAACTCCAAAGGGGATCGGTCCGGGTAATCGATGTCGATGCCGTACGCATTCCGCATGATCGTCTTGAAACCCTCCATGTTCAGCGTCTCCTTGAATATTCGGAACGCGAGATCGACGTTGTAGGACGCGTAAGGTACCCCGTCCGCGGCCATCTCCCTGAGGATGCTCAAGCATTGCTGCGTAATTTCGTCAACCAGCTGCGGTCGGTTGAGATGCCACACTGGCAGAGTCAAGCGATGGCACAGCGCCTGAAGACAGAGAGCGTACGTCTTCGGTTCCTTCACCAGCCCGACGCGCCCGATCTCCCGCAGAACCAACATAGCACCGTCGTGGTTCCCAACCGCCGCAAACAGTTCCAAGACACAGTGGTAGTCCTCCAGTGCAGGCGCATCTCCGGCACTCCGTATGTTACGGATGATCATCTGGTAGCGCGACTCGTACAAACGGTCGTCCTTGAACTTGCGCCCTGCTGCTAATCTCCGGGAGAACAGTGCGCGCACGTTGCTCGCAGGGGGCGCGCATTTCCTGAGCACGCCTCGGTGGATGTCTAGGGGCACCTTAGCCATGCCGTAGAAACTGAGAAGCTCGATGTAGCTTGCCCAGACGCGGTTGTGACTCGGCCTCCGGATAGAGAGGAGACTCCTCATGTCTTCCGCCTTCTGTCTGCGCAAGACATCGAGAGGACTTTCGGCGCGTCCTGCAGAAGAGCTGGACGAAGCGGTGGGGTGTTCGGCGAATGGGACAGCTAGTAGCGCATCATAAGAAGCTGAAGAGGCGTGTAAGT
>KN049983.1:0-125522 GCA_000743315.1 Lignosus rhinocerotis TM02
ATTGTGAAACACCACAGTGATGCTATCTAGAGAATTGGGTTTAGTAATCATTGTTTAGTAGAGGGGGAAGAACCCATGGGCGCAGCACGGCGGCCGTGGGTGTGGTGGGGGCGGACGTGGATGCCGAAAGAGTGCGCGCACTGGCAGGAGCGACAGTACGGCCCCTCTGCACGGCGTATGTGCGCGCCAAATCGGTGTTTGACACCGCACGCGTTGCAGTGTATGGGCAGGCCCAATTGGCGAGCTATGGTGGCATTAGTGGAGGGACGGTTAGCCTCGCGGATGGCCTCGCGGCGTTTCGGGCAGTCCGGAGATCTTGCCGTGTGAATGTTATCCCATGCAACATGAGGGGTTGCCCTCGTGTTGGTGCCCACATGGACTGACGGACGCCTAAATGGGTATTAAACGTTATTGAGCTGGAGACGCTGCTGGTTGTACTTGACCACATGCTTTCACGCTTCCCTTCTTACTTGTTCAACATTGATCCTCCACATGTAGATGTCCCGCTCCATTCCACCCTTCCCAGCGCACTCACTTCCCGTTGTTCCCGGCCCTTGCTCCTCGTCTTCGCATCACCACTTTGGACGGCATAATGAAATAACAACACATGCGACTCACTTGTGACGTTTCTGTCGTTGAAGAGGATCCGCCTACCCTCACCCTTGGACCGTGATAAGCCGTGATTCATCCTGTAGTATCTAAGCAGTGAACCGAAGATGATTCTTCGTGCGCTGCCAAAGGTATGCGTGAAGCACAGAGCGCAACAAACTGTGCGTAGGTCGCGATAAAGGTGAAGCTGACATTTCCCTATGTTGTTTCGATTGACAGTCAAGGTTACACAGCCATGCTCATATGCCCATGGTCTATAGTGCATGCTACAGCATTGACGGCAACAGTTGCTCATACTCCTACCACACACAAGCCCGACTTATCATAGGCATATGCATGCAGAGAATTTGAATCATAGGAACAGAATTGCTTTGATGCGCACAGCCAGCACAAAGGCCACAATGTGCTCAAGCCAACCAAAGCTGCCCTTGCACAGTACATATTCCCGCTGCATTGGCTGCTCATCTGCTCATCCAGCACCATGGACGCCATACGCGCGACCCACCGACACGGACTTGAGGTATCCTTCGGACCGACGACCAGATTCCAATTCCTGTCGCCCTCCCCGCGATACCCGTGGATCGAGGTCACCGTCGTCGACCAGACCGCTCCAGGCAACATGTTCGATGACACTCCATTTATATCCAAATACGAAGGTGCGCACTGCATATACCGGGGATATATGGAACAATTCGAGTCGAGGGGTGGCAAGAGGCTCCTCGGCCTGCGCGAAGTTGCGCTCAAGTGGGTTGTTGGCGCAGAGCGCATGACGGGCGCCAAGCGGGAGGCAAGCTTGTTCGACAAAGAACTGCGACCGCTCCACGGCAAAGTTGTCCCCCGGTTTTACGGATTTTACACAGGCATCATCGGTGATGTCGAGGTCGGCTGTCTTGTCCTTGAGTGGTGCACCGGTCCTCCGATCGAGGATACGTTCGAGCTTAAGTGAGTGTGGCTTGTGTTCCTGATACGTCGGTAATGATATATGATGCTCACACGACTCATGATAGTCGCCAGCGGATGCTTGCAGGCATTGCGGTTCACAAGGCGGGCGTGAGACATGGTCAAATTATTGATCCAAGTCACTATATCCCCACTAATGACGGCACTCTTCGGATGGTTGGCTTCTCGTCTGCAAGACCTCATGGTTGCGTCGGTACCACAATCCTGTCAAAGGACGTGGATGGAGATGATAAGCCCAAGGAGAGCTGTTCGGAGCTGGCTGTTCTGGAGTCACGTTTTGGCGTCGACGCTGACCGACTGGGAACTCAGGTTCGTCGGGCGAACAGGATTTTCCCCGAGTTTGATCCTGGTTTCTTTTTCGCATATTGAACAGGTTTCTGTCATTCTCTACAGTGGTTTCTAAACAGATGTGAGGTTATGTTTCGTATATGTGATCATCTGCTAGTGTATAGTGCGGTCTCCAGCCATCCTGCTCTGCGTGTCCTATATGGGTACAAACTGTCTGATCAGCTACTCGATAAGAAGTGTCATCAAGTTTCGTCTCTAAAAATGTCCCAACCCGTTCGATGTCCGCACCGTTCCACATGGTTGCTATCAAGTCCCGAGCCCGCAAGACATAACACCGGACAGTCATGCCCTCTCCGATTCTGAGAGCTCCTGCTAGGCTCCTCTTCCACGAGATTCAACGCAAATGTATCCACACTTCGGACATCAACCAGCCCTGCGAGACCCTGGTATCCATGCTCTCGTCCCTCTTCCCATTCAGGAGTATCCATATCAGCAAAACGCACGACGCGCATTGAGCCGTTTTGATACCATGTACGTAGCCTCAGTCGGATGGACGAAAGACGTGCGATACCAGACACCCATCCCCGCTCGAACTCCTCCTTGACTGCCTGATATGTTTCAGGCGAAACCCCGCCAGGATAGCTGGTCGCGAGGAAGCGCAAGGTCGGTGGGGATGGGAGTACGCGAACCTTCTGACCGAACGGTGGTATGCGCTCGGGCGATATCGTCACGTTAAGCTGGTCCTTCCGTTCGGGAGATGGCGCGCGCAACGAGAAGGTTGCAGTCGCGAGGCCTTTGCGACCTTTCTTCGACTTCTTCGACGATCCGGCGTGCCTGGAAGCCTCCTCTTGTGCATCGGCGTAGTACTTGTCCAACCACACTTTGAGTTGCTTCTCCCGCTCTGTCGCACGTTTGACGCCTGCTAGTGCAAGGGTTTGGCCGAGCTCCATCCATTGGAGAAAGGGTTCCCCGGCGTCGAGCTGGATGTCCGTCCGCTGTGTGACAATTGGACATTCATCCAGGACGAGGGTTTGTATACTGGGCACTCGACCCAGCAAAAGCTCCAAGTCCCGCATGCTGACGTTGCTTGTTGACATGTCCAGTAGCTCTAGCGAGGGGAGAGAATTTGGCTGAGCGTACAGATAGCGACAGATCTCACGACGAGGAACTCGGAGTCGAAAATGTTTGAGGTCATAACATAGGGCAGAAGTAGCCAGTGCGATCAAAGGATTGAGTTGATGGAATACCAGTGGCTGTGCGAAATTCGTTGGTGCAAGAGCTGAGTCCAGGGGGTCTTGTACGATGGATAGAGTTGGGAACGATTGTGAAGGCCAGCGGGATAGAGCAACGATAGTAGAGTCGAAATACGCTCCCTACGGATATTCACTAAGGGTGAGCGCTGAGCAGGTTGTAAAGTTACTTACCTTCAGGAATTGATAATAGGTAGCCCTCTGGACGCTACTCGAGCATGAGACCGAGGAACGAGTTCGTCATAGACAGAACACTCACTATGGTCGGAATCTCATCGACAGAAACTTCAGCTCCCCTTTTGGAGTATGGAGGATCTCCTCTACGTGTTCCGGTGCGAAGTTGGGTCCAACAAACATCGTCAGGCTTCTCAACGAAGGAAGGAGAGCCACGAGGTTGACAAATACATCCGCATCTACATTCCAACATTCCAGCGAGAATGTGCGTACACGGATGACATCATCTGGCGCATCGCGAAGACGTCTATAGAGTTGGAACACTTTGTCCGGATGCCTGAGGTGGATCTTGTCGAAGAGTAGGGATGTGGGCACTCCCGAATGAGGAATTGCTCGGCTGAGAGACAAGAGCGACTGCTGAAGGTCATCAGGCTCAATGTGAGAGACAATCGCAATGATAAGCTCGACAGGGAGTCTGTCCAGGCTCTGAGGCATGCGAGAGGTAGGAGATGGTCGTTGAAACCGAATGAGCAGCACGCAAGATCAGGAAAGTTGACTCGGATCATCCAGCTGCAGCAGTTTCATTGGCTGGTCTAGTTGCTGATTCATGCAGAGCTGCAAGTGGCCCGACGTCCGCATTGAAGAAGCTTGTACTGTAAATTATCCGAGTGCAAGCAACAAAACCATCGTTTGGCAGAATACAAGTGAAGCTGGTGTCTGGTCAATAACCTTAGTACCAGTAGGCGATTACTGTACTATCTCCCTTTCCCACGTGCTTTCTATAAGTACTACGTCCATGAGTACTTGAGTTCTTGGACTTTGGAACAGCGAACTAGGATACAGCCGGTACTATTCGATAGCATGACCTGATGTCATGAATTACATGTTCGTCTATATCTTCTGAAGCATACATCCCGAGGCAGACCAACGTGTTACAGCACCTCATATATACCTCATGGCAATGATGCTCAGCACTAGGAAAACCGCCTAGAACATGTTCCAAGCCACAGGTTTGGACGGCTCTTCTCCGAAAGCTCTGCGACCATGTCCCATCGCAAAGGCCAACTCCTTGTAGTCCTCAGCAGACTGCAGGGACTCTTCAATTTCATCGCGTTCCTCGTGCTCGCCCTTGCACCTATGCATACGCGCATGCTGGAAGTCTACGATCCGGATTGTCCCGCTTACAGCCTGCAAGAAGTGCCGCCCGTCAGATACGCACAAAGCGTCACTTCGGTCGTACAGCTGGTTGTGGTATACACCAACTTGGTGCAGGCTTTGGACTGCAAGGGAACGCATGCGGCTAGCAAGAGAATGGGTTGGTCAATGTTGAAAGTACATACAATCAGTCGCAGGGTACACTCACAGGACGTCTGCAGTTGGTTTGCCAGTACCCACAGGGTCATTGCCGGGACACCACTCCAAGAGCATGCATCCAATATCTACGCCGTCATGTCTGCTAGTAAAGAGTCCATAGAAGGTTGGAACGACGGTTCCTTGGAGGGGCCTGAGGACGTCATCGTACAACCGTGCCTCTTTTCGCAGCGACTCTATGGCACACTGTCCTCGCACCCACTTCACAGCAACGTTTGTCTCTGGGAGAAGGTAGTTCGTGGTGCGGCCCTTCGGGTAAATTTTCATGGTCCCGTGGTACAACCAACCGCTATTGGTTTCTCCGGTTACCGGATCCTCCTTCCAACCGTCCCCTCCAAGGCGACGAGGCAAGCGGTCCGATATGAGCACGAACAGGTTAGTCTCTTGAACCGGCTTGTTCACCTTGTCCAGAGGTAGGGCGTACATAACCGGGTCACTGGAATCGCGTCCGAACGTAACGTCGACGTAGAGCCTCGGCATGATGGGTTGACCACAATGGATTAAGTTGGAGGTAGTTCTGCAACGAGTTGTAGAGGATCAGTGGGTTGGCATCGTCCTGACGGTTGCAGCCCCCTTTATGATACTCGCCCGGTGTCGAGTGTCGCGGCATGCTTTGATAGTGGTTTGGGATATAGATACTGATAGCTAAAGCGGTCTTTCAAGCGCACGCCCATCTGTCAATACTTAGACCACTTATCGACGATCGTTGTCCATGGCCGTGTGGTTCACAAAGTGGCCACTGAACCACTTGCCCGAGGTGGAGATGAGGTACATCTGAGGGGGGATTCGTCTCATAGCACATTACAACAGTGAGATAACAGTACATACATCGAGCATACCGATAACAAACCTTCCAATCCTGGAGAGAACCCATCCAATGTTCAATAGCGTGAAGGGTAGTCAATCCAAACTCGACTCGGTTCCCGGCTTCCACTCCGCGTCGAGCAGCTGTATGCCGCGCCTCCCCAATTTGCGCCGCCAGAATAGCATCTCGCCTTGCACGCCGGCCTGCTGCGCACGCGACGACATGCCTTCCCTGAGCCACTTGACGTCGCGTGCCCTGATGAACTTCAGCCGAGGCAACTTGGGGAGCAGTCCCTCGAGGATTGCGAGAAATTCTTGCTTTGGCCGAGGAATTGACAATATCTCTAGTTCGTGCTGCTTCGCTCGAGACAATATGAGCGAGGGGAGGGGCAACTCAAGCGACACATGCTTGAGCGATGGACATATGTCAAGTAGCGTGACAGGAGATGGGAACAACGTGGTGGGCCACTGCTTGACTGTGTACAGATGAAGAGAGGTGAGTTTGGGTCCGTGTGTGGCAATGAAGCGTGGGACGAGAGACACAGTGATAGATATCTCGTCGTAAGGCGTGAGCGTCAGATGTCGGAGAGCGGGTAGCGGCGAATATAACAGCGCAAACAATGTCGGTGAGGAGGGCATGGAGAGCGCAACAAACTTCCGGAGGTATGGCAGGTGTAATGGATGGACTCTCGCGTGGGGACCGTCGGTGGTTATGCCATGTGCGATGTGCAGCTCGCTCGTGTCAACTCCCGTTCCAAGAATCTCGAGCTCTTCCAGCCTGATGCACGCTCGGAGGAGCTCGACGAAAGTGTCGTCATCGATACGCACCGAGGTCGCGAGCTGTACACCCTTGAGGACACGCAGATTGTGAACCCCATCGCGATAGGTGAATGTCAAGAGGGCGCGACGGCTGAGCTCGGTATAGGCATTCACGATGAGGCTAGTCAAGAATGGCACTAGCGGGAATACCTGATTTAACACCGTGTCTAGGTGGAACGCGTCCTCCGAAGAGTAACAGTGCAGGGACTCCAGGTTAAGCGTCTGAATCCAGCGTCCTGGAGCGGAGTACGGGATTCGACGGATGGAATCCCACTGCTGGTCGGCAGCATGCAGACGCGTAGCCAGCTTCTCGAGTACGCGTAGCGAAGGCACGTGAACGTACGCGTAGAACAAAGGGAGAGCGACCGCCTATATGAAGAATGAGAACGCGGAGGACTCGAATGGAATATGCCTACTCACGTTGAGGTCCTTCGAAATGAGCAACAGACCCCGCTTCAAACTCACTGTCTGTTCTTCTAACATGCATTCGGCCACGCTATACAGCGTGAAGACGTATCCAAGGATCTTCGACCATATTTCCGGAGGCAATGGTTTATACGCAGGTCCAGTGTGCGGAAGTAAAGGAATGAGCGGGAAGCGACTCGGGCAGCGGGCGAGCGGCCGAGGACACAACCAGAGAGCTTGGACTTGAGACACAGCGATAGTTGCACTCATGAGTGGTTCTTCAGACCATGGCAAGTCCAGAGAATGCACCCCTAGGTTCTGAGGGAGGTGGAAGTGAAGCCGGTTTGATGGCAATGGTGGTCGTGAGACACCCCGGAATCTTGTCCCGTGCAAGTCCGATCCGTGTCTCTGCGCCCTCAAATGCCGCAAGTCCGCATCATGGACCAAGTGATTGCCTGAAACATGCGGACCTATGCTCATGTCATTGTTGAGCTCAATGAAACATAGTACAACAGTGACCGTGGGCACTGGGCAAGCTGCCAGTGAGGGACAGGCTCCAGGCACTGAGAACTTCGGGCGCTTCACATGATATCCACGCACCAGTATACATAAATACATAGAAGTGTGGTATCTCTTATAGGAAACAAGATGCAGGCATGACAATATAGTAGCACATTAGTACAAAGAAGCGACTATCAATGTGTCCAGTCGCGCAGCCGGGACTTCGCATTCAAGGAATAGCGTCTTATTATGCGGGGTTGGCTTCGGTTAGACTAGTAAACCGTTCGAGACACTGTCACAAACCGTTGGGGAGTGATATTGACAGCAACTGTACATTTTATACACCACAACAAACAACGATCTCCCGTCCAATGCCGGAGAACGGTTGAGCTACTTGTCGAAAATGACTAACAAAGGAAAACAGCAAGGTACCAGGACCATACTGCCCACTGGCATGAAACTGCGACCTTACTTATTTCCGAGGATGTCGCCCATCTCCTCAAGGAACTTATCATAATCGTCCTTCGACTTCGCAGCGACTTCATTCAACTGTGCCTCAACGTGCGCTTTCTTGGCAGGAGGCGCTCCAAGCTTGTCCTGGAGAGTACTCAGTAAGTCGGGTCGAGTAGCGGGCACATCCTCATCCCCTTCGCCGTCTGCGGGGCCAACGGTAGGTGCGGCGTTGACCTTGGAACCGGCGCTAGGTCTCTTGCGCTTGAGCGCCGCGGGTACAAACGCGGTACTCTCCTTCTTGAAGTCGCGCAACTCCGGTTCTGCCGATATGACCGCCGAAGCAGGATGAGAGGGAGGAGAGCTGGCCGTAGATAGGCGGACACCTCCGGATGTGGGTTTTGACGGTAGAGACGGATGGTGTGAAAGCGTCGATCGGGCGGCTCGATGTGCTTGGTACGTCTGATGTGGGATTGAAGACAGAGGATCTTGTACAGCGCCCGAGTTGGGACCTCGGCGGGGATAAAAACCCGGAGGGGGCGCAGGCATTGGCGGCTGCATATTCGACGGTGCTAACAGTGGGAAGCCAGGTGGAGGTGGGGGTGGAGGTGGAAAAGGGATGCCAGGCAACGGAGGAAAGCCTAAGGGTGGCGGTGGCACACCGGCGAATCCGGGAGGAGGCGGAGGCAGGGAGAGGGGAGCACCAGGTGGTAATGAGGCAACAGGAATTCCCGGCGGAAGTGACATTCCGGGAGGTAATGGTGGCATACCTGGTGGAAGGGGAGGAGAAATGAACAATGCCCCCGGCGGTGGTAGTGAGATAGCCGGAGAGATTCCTGGTGCAGAGGGAGGAACGGTCAAGCTATGTGCCAGCAGACGATAGCACATACACGAACCTTGTGCACCAGGCTTCGGGGGAGGAGGTCCTTCAGGCATGGGGATGTCGTCGTCACTATCGTCAGAATCTTCATCGTCCGGGGTAGGACCCTCCGGCATGACAATGTCATCTTCATCCTCTGTATGCGAAACATGAGTAACTCGATAGAAGCTCGAGCAACGCACACATACCAGATGCCTCTGCTTCACTATCCACTTCGTTCGCAAGGAGGGCTGGAGTAGCATACTAAGTTATTGGCATGAAGACGCACAGATTGATATCATACCTCGTTCCACGTAAGGCAAACCCGGCGGTGGGACACCATAGGGATTCATGACAGGATCGTAGTATATACTCCTCTCCGGGTGACGGGGAAGACCATTCTTCTTGAAGAGATTCCTCTTCCTGGGCGCGGAGGTCTCCTCTACTTTGTCATCACGAGAGTCGACAGGTCTTCGTGACCTGAAGACGAGTTTACGATGTTCTGGATGCTCCTTAACATACTCCTCTTTCTTCTTGGTTATTTTCTCTAGCTCTGACTTGAGCTCGGTGAGACGTGCTTTGTCTGACGCAGACAAGTCAGAACTAGACTCGAGTCTCTCTATGTCATCCTCGAGATCTTGTGGGGTGGTTGCGGTTTAGACCTAAAACGCACTACATATGTGCTCGAGTGCTTACCTCGAGTATCCTTCTTTACAAGCGCGAAATCCCGTGCCTTTGCACGTTCCGCTTTGTTCTACTACATTGAGCAGTCATGAGCATGAGAGCGTGGATGACGAACGGTCATAACCTTGCCTTCTTCAGCTCCTTCTTCCTCTGCGCTTTTCCTAGAACAGCGTCAGATGTGCCAGACAGAGAGCTAGATACCACTCACGATAGGCATCGGCTGGGTTGGCGGACTTGCCCTTGGCCATGGCTTTCAGTTCGGAAGTGAATCTGGGAGTTGAAGCACTTACGGTGACGCCGGGTCGGGAGCGGAGCACGTGCGCGGGTGAGCATAGAGTCATGGAGTCATGGGTGAGCTGGTCACTCTCACAACGGCTGTAAGCTTCCCTCTCATCTAGGGAAGCTCTCGCTTGCTTGCGCGCATTTGTATCTTTGTCTCTACTCTTTTTACCCATATCATATCTGTGCGCTTGTATCACGAAAGGGAGGACTTAACTGTCTCGTCTCTGTCCCGCCATGATCACTCCTGCCGCTTCGCCACACCCTTCGTCCCCGAACCAGACCAAGCGTTCCTCCAAAGCTTCTGCTCAGTCTCTCAACCATCTTCTCAATTTCTCTCTACCCCCTAGACAGTCCCATAATCACCTCGGCCTTCCACGCAGAGCGAGGAAGACCGGGAATCATCATGGCATTTGGAATAAGGAACGTGAGTATAGCTCTCCATGTTATCTCTCATTCGACATCCCTCCTCAAACAATACAGGCTTCGTGAATGCTCAATACCGGTTTGTGATGAATCCCACTGGTGATTACACTGTACACTTCGCGGATCCTGACATGTGAGCACCGCACCCCGCGTTATCTGGTCTATCTCACCCAGACTAATCCTCTTGAAGCTACTTCCAATGGCACGACATCCTGCAAGTCATAGTCTCGCGGGGAAGCAACCTCTCTGCAGCTTTTGGAGAACAGTCAGCATCCCAAGACGTCCTCAGCTGTCCAATATGTCTTTCGCCTCCTACTGCTCCCAGGATGACCAAATGCGGTCATGTAGGTTATCATCTATGATCCCTCTTGTTCTCCTCTCAGGCCAAACAATAGGTTTTCTGCTATCCATGCATACTTCACCTCCTCAGCACTTCAGAGCAATTGAAGTGGGTCAAATGTCCAATCTGTTTAGATTCCATAAACGAACGGCAACTCAAGGCCGTGAAATGGTTGGATGAATTCACCGCTGTGGATGTGGACGACGGCCCCATCGAAGGTTCTTCATCATCAGTCTCCTTTGACCGCGAGACGTCGAATGCCAGTTCTCTGATGCGTATGCGCCTGATTCAACGGCCTCAAATCACGACGCTGGCTTTACCTCGGTCATCGACCTGGCCTTCAGACCTCCTCCCACCACTTCAAGCGCCTTTCCATTTCCTTCCTGACGTCCTTGCCTTCGCCAAGTTCATGCTTGCGACACCGTCTGATTTGATGCAGGCCCTCACAAAGGATCTAGAAGACCTTGCTACAGAACGCAGATTACTGGCTGGTATGGGCGATCACCTTGGGGCGGTTTTCGTTGACGCTGCAGACGCCAAAGTACGACACCAAATTGAGAAAGCTTCCGTCCTGGACACGCCGCATCTACGTGAAGCTATAGAGACTGCCCGACATCTCACTCAGCAGCTCAAGGAACGCTCCGCGCATGATCGCCAGCGAAGGGAAGAGGCAATCCCAGCAGCGGTAGCCCCCGAGGAGATTCCTCAGGCTTTTCTTGCCACTCAAGGTTCTCGCATCGCGGAACCCCCACCACCTCGGGAATCAGCATCCACTCCCACCTCTGGTCGTAATCCACGGCAACGGCGGAACCTTAATCCTCCTCCCCCTTCAACATCGACCTATTACTACTACCAGGCTGCGAGCGGGCAGCCGATCTTCCTCCACCCACTAGACATCAAGATCCTCCTGGCACATTTTCACAGTTATTCCGCATTCCCGAATGAAATCATTGTCCGCATTGAGTCCAAAACTGAGAGTACCGTCAATGACGACCTTCGCAAACGATGTAAATACCTAGGGCATCTCCCCGAAGGCGCCGATGTCGTCTTCATAGAGGCGGACCTCTCAGGAGTCGTCGGCGCTGAGGGCTTGCGCCCGTTCGAGGGTGCGCTCAAGACCCGCCGCGCTCGACGCAAGGAGAAGGGCCGCAAGGACGACAAGGCGCGCGCACGCGCCGAGGAGCGCGAGAAGGAGAAGCTTGCGCAGACCTGGCACAAGTTTGGGTCCAGCACATCCAGTGCCACCATCCCAGTACACATTGCGCGGGATTCCTCTCCTGCGAGCGCACCGTTGAGCGACCCGGAGCAGGACGCACCCGCGCCGCAGCCTGCGGGCGCGTGGGGCGCCGCCTCCAGTCGCGCGGATTCATGAGCGCCCGGAGGACGAGTGGGAGCTGGATATGGCGTTCCATGAGTTGGAACAGCGGAGTACGAGGGGCGGCGGGAAGCGGCGGGGCAATAGGGTGGGCGTGCTTGGGGTCGTGCTTGGGGGCGGCGGTGGGCGGCGTGGACGGTGATTGTGCGGTTCAGTAATAGTCTGTTCCAACTACGGGCGGAAAGCCGTGAGTTCAAGGCTTTGAGTGGGTGGACGGTGGGCGGAGCGTTGTTGTCATTAATATTCAGCGTTCATACTACCGGCTGGAATCTTCTTTGACTCGATCTCATGGCACACATGTACATGTACGCAGAACCTCATACTCTCGTGTAGCAACACCGAACACACATCTCGTATTTCCGCCAGTTCCTTGGAACATGTTTGCAATTAGAGGCAGGGAGGCGGACAAGTAGATTGGTATATCGTTAGATTGCAACTGTACAGTATATAGGAGTGGCAGATATACCCGAGCTAGATGTGCTCGACAGGGATAATCCTGGATACTGGCCAGAGGACACCATGAAACACCGTCCGATGCAGAGAACCAAACGAGACACGGGGTAAATAGAGCTATGAGAACAGTATGCGGACAGGAAAAAGCAGTATCTACGTACGTACGGAGACACGGAGTCCAGGACTAGCGAGGTGGTGGAAGAGCTTCGTGGATGTTCATAATATTACGCAGAAGATAGCTTGAAAGCGCTTGAACGATAGCTTCAGACAATCTGGAGGTAATTCGATGGTGCAACTGGATGCATTTGTCAATGGATGAGCAGTCGACAGAGCAAACGAAAGTACGCACTTCCAACCGTTCCATCTTGTTTTCTCGCTTGCCACCACTTGCCATTCTTATCAAGAATCTCGAGTACTTCACCCTTTGCGAACGAGATTTCGTTCGGGTCGTCGGGTGACGCAGTGTCTAACGAAACAATCAGACAAACGCTAGCAAGGACGGAGCATGCTATCGTAAGGCGCACTCACAGTTGTACAGCGCCTTTGCTCTGTACTGAAGGCTCTCCCCAGTCGTACCGCTAGTGTCCGGCCCTGAGGTGCCTGGGGAAACGGGGGCTGCACCTCCACCACCTGCGCCGATGCCTGCTGCGCCGCTGCCCATTAACGGTGACCCAGGACCGATGCTACCTTCTCCACCGCCTATTGAACCGGGGCCACCAGCCGAACCCAGGTTGTTGACACTGCCAGCACCTCCCATACTTCTTGGCGCACCCTCCATGCTACCAGCCCGGAAGCTGCCCGTTCCACCAATAGGGCCGGTCATACTGCCGCCCATCTTCGTGTCGTACATGGGGCCAATGCCCCCTGTAGAGTAGCCAGCGGTGTACCCGTTGCCTCCACCCATGTTCATCACCGACGCAGAACGCGTACCACGACGGCGACGCGAGGGTGGGGTGAGACCGCCCGTGCCGAGGGAGTTGAAAATATGGAGCATGAGCGAATCTTCCTCGGACGTGAAGTAGAGCACCCATAAGATGTCGACCATGGCGAGGATGAGCCAGCCGGCGGCCATTGCATCCAGGGAAGCGAAGCCGGTGAAGATGCCCTGGTTGACACCGATGACGGCGAAGACGATCACAATGGAACCGAAGGTCGCGATTTGGAAGCGGTGCATGGCGATTGAGTCAGTCGCAAGAGTGTGGAGGACGCCGAGGATGAGGAAGAGCTGGACGAAGATGGCAAACCACAGTACGCCGACGGGACCGTTCCCAACTGAGGAAGCACGAATGGGGAGGGTGTGCAGGGCGATCAATGGAGGAACAACAGGGTACCGGATGTTGAAAACTCACTCTGCGCGGTGGCTACTGCTTGGCCTATGAATGCTACAAACCATCCAATCTATGTTGATACGCTCTTGTGTCAAGAGGAGTGGGCGAGCTGAGGGTGGATCGTGAGACTCACCACAGCAAGGATGGTCGTGAAGAGGAAGAGGTAATGGGTGAGTATTGGGGTGAAATCATAGCCCTCGCTGCCGCGTGGAGGCATTTTGGCGGATGAAGAGGAAAAAAGGAGGGAGAGACTATGTCGTACAGAAAGGGCTCGTCCAGAGCAGAGCAGGGGTGGAGAAGGGTAGAATGCGCAGCGAAGAACGAGTTGAACGATGGTCGCCAAATGGTCGCTCAACTTGCCAGATGACGATCGTCACTTTCTCCCATGCGCGCTTTCTCACGCGTCTCGGCTCATCCTTGTCTTGGTCCACCGTCTGCTACCGTCTGTGCTATGTACGCTATCGCTCCTGTCCGGATCCACCAAATACTACCTATCTCTCTCCTACGCCTTCAGCTTGTCCCCCATCCCACTCACATTCCATCCGTTGGTCCATCAACCTCTTCTTTCTCACCCTCCAAGCAGTCGTCTTGGTAGCACCCCTATGTCCGATCCACCGTGTCCTTCCTCTCCTCGTATCCATCTTCATCGTCTCCCACCACGCCAAAGAAACTTGAATATCTCCCCAGCCGTTCTCGGCAAACCGAGCCACCCCTCAGGCCTCAGCGTTTGTCAACAATTATTGGCAGCCTGTAGGTCAGCTGTCTTCATTACAACATACATCGACGCCGCCAATTCCACCTTCGGGAACCTCCAAAGGCGCCCACTGCCGAGCCAGATCAAAGCCTGAGGCAGGTAAATGCTGCAAGATATTACACTGATATGATTGCTTCAAATTGTCCGCCCCTCGGCTCCCTCGGGGTGGTCGGTTCCCAGTGCCCACAGGCAAACGAGGGGTCGGGGGACGGTTGTACTTGCTTCTGATGCGTTGGTGCGTATGCATCATGTGAGAACTGCACTTGCAGACACGACTCACGATACGCAAGCGCAAGTTGGTGCTTCCATTTATAAGTTTTTGTAGGTAGGAGGACAGGCGTACAATCATTTGATAGTACTATCACAGTGCACACTCGCTCATGACGGGTGTTTTGCGTCCGTCTTGTAGGTTTTCCTCTCTCCGATTCACATGCGTTCCTTCAAACTTCCCTTCAAATCGTATACATACACGTTGATGGAGTGCTTTACCTGGGTTACTGCGAGTTGTATGGCAGCGTAGGTATATCAGACTGAATGAGAGGAGTCAACTGGGACCGTCACCCTGTGTGACAACGGTTGCCGGCGGCAATTGAGTGTTGCGCTCGTCAGGATCATGATGCATATTCACGTAGGGCGTCATCAGGCTTACTTACCTATTTTCTGCTAGGTCGACATTCCGCACCTTCCGCACCAGCGTGAGCCTCTTGAGGATCGGTCATGGAGCTTCCGAGAGCTACCCATCCCAAGTCTCGATCCGCTGAAGCCAGGCCTGCCGGAAAGTCGGGGAACATACTTACGCAAGTACTCGGCCTCCTAACTCGTTAGCCCACTCATTGGCCGATGACACACACCTGCATACTCATTCATCTAAACAGCCCCTTTCGTCCAAGCTGTGTTCGGTTAGTCCGGAGTCACTGGCCAATTCAAGCCTGCGATGGTATCCCTCCAATGCTGACTTTAGAACATGTCTCCGACTCGGCAACTCCGGTGCTTACGATGACACGATCACTAGCGATCACTTCGGCGTGGCCGCCCACGACGTCGACGCGTACATATGTATGTCCTCATTTCACGCACCCGATAAAACCGTTGCCTATGGGCGCCCTGGTTGTCTCGTTCCAATCTCGTGCCTCGTACAGCCTCGGCACTTACTTAAAGTCATTCCTCTCTGTTCTGGCCCCGAACGACCCTCGTCTACACCTAGTCTCTCTGTTTGCGCGATACTTGACCTGAGCAGAGAAGCGGGTACACCCTCGACGCGTCGACTTTGCTTGGTCAAACGTTGGCTCAAGGGTCTGTGATTCTGCTCATTGGCAGCGCTGCATGGACCCCTCGCGACCATGAATGTCAATTGTGCTGCTGCTGCGACGCAGTCCGTACCTGTGCACATCCTCTTTGTCGCCGCGGACTGCTTCGACAACTGGAGGCCTGCGGTTACCCCTTTCGCTCTGATGCTAGAGCTTGTGCTATCAGTGTTCAGGTTCATACTTGTCGCTGCTGCCAGCGTGGTTCTTGCGCTTTATGGGATCCTCGTGGTAAGTCGTGGCTGGTCTTCGGACAAATCCTATTGTAACTTTCGGGTTTGTAGAGCGTCCTCGCCTACGTTCGAGACCAATATGGTACGATGCGGAGAAAAGGAGATGCGCACGTCAAACTCCGTTCACCTTCATATCTGCTCCCTCCACTCCCCATTGACCGTGGGGTCCCGTTATCCCCGGGTCTCAAGCCACGAGGTCAGCGCTCCTTGCATAAGAAGTCGTCGCTATCAGCAAGTTCCTTCGAACCGGTATCGGGTACTAGTCACAGCACGCCCGGCATCCCACCGCTTCCCTTCGACCCTCACAGAGCCCACTCCAGGAAGAGTTCTCAACATAGACATCATCGGACAGTACAGGCCGCAATTGAGGGCACGATGCCATCTATTGACGCTGCTGTAGAAGCTGTCGGAGGAAGGGCCACAATCGCAGTGCTAGTTACCCCCGACTCGGTTCACGCGATACAGGACGCGCGCCAACATCATCGAGAGTCACTGTCAGAGTCACCGTCGCCAGTATATAGCGATTCTTCGAGTAATTTATTTTCCAACCCTTCCGTGTCTTCCTTGTCGCCCGAAGAACAGTCTTCCATGGCCGGTCGCGGCGTGCTCCAGAAGATACGGGAACGCCATGTAAATTGTGAGTTTCTTCTCGATTGCACAGTATTTACATCATGCTTGACATAGAGAGCAGTGCGTGAACGATGTGTCACTCGCGCGAAGAGCATGCCGTTGCCGATTAAGCAAACTGCACAACCTGCACGTCGCACCAACCCTTATCAAGCACCGTTCTTCTTCCCAACGCCTATGTCCCCTCAGGCAGGGACATACCTCCAGGAGGTCATCAGTGAGCGGCAGGGCCTGAATCCCCCTGTCGATGAACCCATTTTCTCCGAGCAAACCACATTCCCTTCACCACTTCTCTCGCCTAAGCCAGTACTATCCGCAGAGCCCAGTGCTACCTCGTCTCGCCCCCAAACCCCCGCTTCACATCTTCCCAATGTCAACGAAGACTCTCAACCTCCACCGAAGCAGCACAGGTGGTCTTGGCATATCCCACGCCGCGCTCATCCCCATCGTGCACGATCCGACGACGTTCATGCCCAGTCTCACGATAGGACAGTGAAAGATCCTACGCCGGAGCATAGGGAGGGGTTACATAAATTTAAATTCGGACATCATAAACGGTAAGCACCATGTCTATACGCGGATACAATCTCGCTCGTACTCATTCAGCGTCTCAGGCGCCGGGAGGTCGACAGACAGACAGCGTCGTAGTTGGGATGCACTGCATGCAGTACACCATGTAGTTCATGATGATCGGTAGTCTTTTCTAGTATTTCTGCATTACATGGAGAGCTTAGCTTATTTATTCGTAGTTACTGTCTTTAGCCTCATTCGAGTAGCACCTTCGCCACTCCTTGAACACTCCGTCTAGTTCACATAGCGATACATCAGCGTCTATTATTGTCGGTTGTGTTAATGTACTGTATCGATACTGTTTCTACCATACTGTCAATCTCAAACCATCGTGAGTATACAACCCTGCTTGAGTCAAGAACTACTAGACTTGTATGGGAGTTGAAGATGATACTTGCCACACAAACGTCAGTGGCGGAACTCGGTAAGATGAGATACAACCATGAGGCCGGAGATAAGATTAGATCGAGGTTGAGTGAGATTGCAGAGCCGCTGGTCATCTTGTGCTGTGAACGCGCTCTCTTGAGAAGCGAGTCCTAAGCGACCGGTCGGCCGTGGTCCCGCAATATGGATCCTGGACGCTCCTCGACACAACCTCTCGATCGTCCTTCGACTGGACGTTCACGTCCTCAGCAGTCACCCAGCCCTCACCGCCCGCGACCCCTAGACGACTCCTTCCCGCTTTCTCGCAAGGGCTCTCCTCAACCCACCCTTCGAGCTCCAACCCCGCGATCGGGACCTCTACCGCAATTCCTAGACACCCATACCACAAGGCCCAGCCTTTCGTCGTCGCCCTCACGCAACAGAAGTCCCAAGAAGACTCCGAAGCCAACAACCCCACAGGCTGCCACGATGAACAGCGTCGAGAACGGCGCACCTGGTCCCTCTGGTTCGGGCGGAGAGTCGCGGCAGCTGAACGTGTCAGACGCGCTGGGGTACTTGGATGCGGTGAAGCTGCAGTTCCAGGACAAGCCGGATGTCTATAACCACTTCCTGGACATCATGAAAGACTTCAAGAGCCAAGTGTGAGTGCCCCTCTCTTCCTCCCCCCCATGTGCTCGAAGTGCAAATATCTCCGAGTGGCACCCCCGACGTGATCTTGGGCACTTGTTTGTGCCACCCGGCTGAGTTTTGGGGCTTTGTCCATCATCTCTTTCTAATCTACTGCTGCAGGATCGACACTCCTGGTGTCATTGAGCGCGTCTCGATGCTGTTTCATGGGAATCCCATCCTCATCCAGGGTTTCAATACCTTCCTGCCCCCGGGCTACCGCATAGAGCTCAACAATGAGCAGTCCGACACCATCACTGTCACAACACCTATGGGCCAGTTGACCCAGCGCACAACTAGATATGGGATACCCCAAGGCCTTGTCCGGGAACCCATGCTTGCCTCAGGTATGGTTCCCCCGTATTCCCAACCACCCTTTGGATTACCTCCCCCACCCGTCCTCCCCGTGGGAATTGGGAACGGATCCCGTCCGGTCTCCCCAATACCCATGCACGTGCATGCGCCGCCCCACATCGCGCATGAGATACAAGGCATGCGCCCCCCACATTCCCAGTCGCCCGCACTGCCAGGCGGACGCGATGATGCCGCGCTTTTAGGTAGCCTGAACACGCGTCAGGCGGAGAAATCGCAGAATGGTGAGTTCCACCACGCGATAAACTATCTGAGCAAGATCAAGAACCGGTTCCACGACGACCCGGAGACGTACAAGCAATTTCTGGAGATCCTGCAGACGTATCAGAAGGAGCAGAGGCACGTCGCGGACGTAAGTGAACTGCACAGGCCGTAATCTCCGTGATCGCTCAACTTGACGCCTTTCCAGCAATCGCAAGTGTATGCGCAGGTACAGATGCTTTTCAAGGACGCGCCGGACCTCATGGATGAGTTCAAAGATTTCCTCCCAGAAGCCGTACCTCCGGCGCATCCTGCCGGACTCGTTGGCATCTTACCCCAGCCCACCGCAGGCCCTGGCATACCGGGCTCATTTGCTCAGCCTGACCCACCAACCACAGAGAAAGGCGCCAAGCCGCAGAACAGGCGGAGGAAACGTCCTGAGAAAGATCCTGTAGCACCTCCAAAAACTGCCGGTGGTCGAGTGAGTGGTCGTTTAGGGCTTTGAGCGGGACGTGCGTTAATGTCGAGGCGACAGGCCGCAAAGCGTGCGAAGACGACCAATCAGAGAGCTGAGCCGACCTCGCCCAAGTTCTCTTCGTACCAGATTCCCCATTCTCCTCAGCCGGTGAACATGCATGTTCATCCAGCCCCCGTGCCTATGCACCAACCCGGAATGCAGCCTCTTCCTGTCCGTCCACCCAGCGTCGGCACTGTGGGACCTTCCGCCCAGTCCGGACAAGATGAATTCTTGTTCTTCGATCAGGCTAAGAAAGCCCTTGAAGACGGCGACAGGTACTACGATTTCCTCAAGCTGCTAAACCTCTTCTCGCGCGACATCATTGACACGAAGACACTCATCGAACGCGCGCAAGTCTTCCTTGGTGACGGTGACTTATTGACACAGTTCAAGGACATGCTTAGTTGGGAAGAAAGGACTGGACGCGAAGAAGGTCCTCCCGGCAGCTTGCGAACCGCTGCGCCTGATTACTACACAGCACTTCCACCAGATGACGGCCAGGGACCTAGTTACCGACGGTTGCCCGACAGCGTGAGCAACTTCCGTACAGGCGTTGGATTGGTCCAAGTATAGCTGACGTTGCGCATACAGGAGGTGAGACTCGCATGCTCAGGGCGCGACCGCCTGTGCTGGTCCGTGCTGAATGACGAATGGGTGTCGCATCCCACATGGGCCTCCGAAGAGGCGGGGTTCATGACGCACAAGAAGAACTCCTTCGAGGACACCCTCCACAAGAGCGAGGAGGAACGTCATGAGTACCAGGTGCAGATCGAGGCGCTCACACGGACAATCGCACACTTCCAGCCCTTGGAGGCGCGCATCGAGAGCATGTCTGCTGAAGAGCGCGCTGGCTTCCGCCTTGGGCCGGATTTGGGTGGAACGTCACCCGCGATCTACGAGCGCATCATCCGGAAAGTATACGGGATCGATGCCGGGAACGAGGTAATTCGTGCGATACAAGACACACCCGCTGTCGCTATCCCGGTAGTGCTCGCGCGACTCAAACGCAAGGACGAGGACTGGCAGCGTGCGCAGCGCGAATGGAACAGGACGTGGAGGGAGATAGATGCGAAGAATTTCTACAAGGCGCTGGACCATCAGGGCATTTCGTTCAAGCCGAACGACAAGAAGACCATGACTGCAAAGCACTTCTTCACCGAAATTGAGAACGTGAAGAAGAGGCAAATAGCAGAGCGCGACAGCGTCCGCCACGACGGCTGTGTTGGAGGTGGTACTGGGAGTTCACGAGGTTCGAGTGATCCGCCGCCCGTCCACCTGTGGACGCGCTCATTAGGCCATCAGTTGGAGTACAAGTTCGAAGACATCGAGGTACTTCAGGATACCGTCAAGCTGGTCTTCACGTTCCTGGACCACTCGTCACAGCACTTCAGTCAGGCGGAACGACGCGGGATGGAGAAGTTCCTCCGATCGTTCGTTCCTGTGCTCTTCATGCTGCCATCTCAAGAATTCAACCAGGCGTGTGGTCCGCTGACGCCAGGTCAGGATGATGATCCATCCGAGGAGCAATCAGCGTCTGCAGATGACGAGCACGCAAGACCCGCAGCACCAGCTGCGAAGCAACCCCAGCAGGGAGTTTCAGCGCAAGACCTCCGGACTCGCCTGCTGAAGACCGCGCAGGAGGATGTTCAGGCTAGCCAGGATGGCTCGTCACCGATGCTGACGAACTCAACTTCTCCCGCTGCCTCTGACACGCCGAAAGCCCCATCAAATTCGAGCGTACGACATGCGGAAAGAGATGAAGGACGGCACAACCCTGAACTCCGCACTAATGCCGAGGATATCTGGGTCAGAGAACTACACGCGAGCGGAACTTCAAGCGCGGGCGAGACATCACTTGCCCGACGGCCGTTCTTCGCTGGCACGACGTTCTATACTTTGCTGCGGCTAATACAGGCAAGTGTCGTAACGCATCTTCTATTACCGATTATTCTGGCTCTCACTGACTGCAAGCATTGAATGCGCGCTGCCACGGTATACAGCTGCTGTACTCACGGCTGCTAGCATGCAAGGAGGTGGGCGCACAGTTGGCGGCAGAGAAGCACGCGTCGCTGTACGCGAACCCTGTCGCCGAGCACCTCGGATTGGACGAACCCAATGGACCGCCGGTCGTGCTGAAGCAGGCCTTGGAAGCATTCGGCAGTAGTCGGGACGGAGAAGACCAGCCTAACGTTCTATATATGTACCTGTTGGACGCGTGCGAGAAGGTGTTCGAGAACGAGCTGGACCAGGCGACGTTCGAGGAGCATATGCGATGGTTCTTCCGTACCAAAGTGAGTATTCGTGTTCGCATCCTGTGGCTGCTGAGCCGATTGAGGAAGGGCATTGAGTGCTGACTTGATGGGTGGATTGATAGGCTTACAACGTCTTCACACTGGACCGAGTGATTGGCGCCATCATCAAGCAGGTGCGTTGGGCGGCGATCTATATATCGTGCGGTTGTGAGTATACGAGGACTGAACCCTATGGGGTTAATGTTCTTCAAGGTCCAAACTGCGCTCGGCGACAACAAGTGCCAGGAGCTATGGTACTTGTTGCAACAGGCTCGGAAATCCGACAAGATGACGGTGCACGGTACGATGCGATACAGACGAGAAGCTGAGCGGAACGTGACGGACGAAAAGCTGTATCGGTTGGATTGGGTGCGTGGCCATAATTACCGTGTGTGTGGGGGGGCTGCAAGTTGACAGGCGGCGCATGGGCCGGTCGGTGGGTAGGACGTGGCATCGAAGTCGCTGAGGATCCAGCTGATGGGGCCAGAAGACCCAAGCGTGGACGAGGACGGGTCGGCAAGTGGACGATGGCGGGCGTACGTCGCGTCGTATGTAAAGATGCACCCCACCGAGTGGTTGCCGAACAACAGCGGTTACGGGCCAGTCTATCTGAAGAGGTATGTAGGATGTCAAAGATAGGACAATGGGCGTGTACGAGGGCAGGAGACGGAGACATGGACGCTGATGGATTACTATTTATAGAAACATGCATGACGGTGGGGACGGTGTCGAGGACGGTGTCATTGTCGAGCAGCGAGAGCTGGGTGTCCAGGTGCAGCAGAGGACATACAAGATCATGTACGAACGGGGGAAGGAGGACGTGCTCTGGCGATGGCGAGGGGCGGACGAGCTGCGGGTCCTCACCAACCGGGCTTCTGCAAAGGAGGACGAGCGCCAACGACGAGCGGGAAGGATTGTGGGGCGGTGATTGGATAGCTATTAATAGTGAATAATATTGTCAGGATCTATTGATAGGAGATATTTAACGGATAAGGGGGTCCGGTTGTTGTGTGCTGTATCCCCGCTGCGAGTCGCCTTTGCCTCTTGTGCTCACTCCGCCATCCGCCAAGCAGCGTGCTCGTCCCCCGTCTTGGCTTCGTCCCAGACGATGCCATGCAACAGTCCAAGCCTCCAGTTCCTCCGCTCCGTCCACCGACCCCTGATATCTCATCTCGTCCTTCCTCTCACCCACACAGGCGGTCAATACGACTCTCACCCAAGCAAGCCTCAGCACCAAACGCTTTTCCTAGTCCTTCCTCAGGGCTCCTGGCTCTCCTGGTGACAGTCGCTGGTTCCTCTTCCGTCCATGGACGGCCCCTCGAGTCGGACATCCCTCCCGACTTCCTCTGTCCCCGCCTCCACGTACGTTCCTCACAGCCCCTCACCGCTGCCAATACTCCTTGGGTCCGGCCTTCCCGCGACGAGCCCCAGGCTTCAAGCTCATATAAACAACAGTCGTGCTCCGCCGGAGATTCCTCTCAATATCTCCCACCGCCTTGCAAGAAGCGTGCCAGCGTCGGCGTCAACATCGCTGACAAGTACGAGCAATCCTCAGACGGGCGGTGGAGGAAGGTTAATTCTTGGGAGTTATATGGGTCTTCATCCTGCGCAGTGCGTTGCCGTCTTTCTTCTTGTTCCCTCCTTCCTCGTGTGACACGACACCAGATCACCCAGTGTTTGGACTCCCCAGCCACCCAACTCCCTGTGGAAGAAGACAAAGTAACGGGTTCATCCGGTCTCGATAACCCCACCCTGTCTACCTCGCCAATCGCCACGACGCCTTCCCTGCCTAATGGTTGGGACAAGCATTCCGGCAGCGATGCAATGACCGGGATGATACTCGCCCTCTCGCTATCCCTCGCCTGCTCACTGATAGTGTTCATGATGGGTGTCGTTCTATGGCGTAAGAAGCGGCGGAAACACACTGATGATGATGACGCGGAGAAGACTCCGTCCTCTTGGGACGCTGACGATGAGGTCAGTGAAGAGGCCAAACGTGCTCGTTCGCAACAGCGTATGTGGGCACGAGCATCCGCAAGATGGATGGCCAATGTTCGCCACTCGGCGCGAAGGCGTCGGAAACGCTTCTCCGCGGTTGTTGCGAAAGGATCAGATGTGGGGCCTCTCAATGACAGTCAGACAGCTCAGGCGTCGTCGTCAGCCGTGTCTCTTTCTCGTACCCATACCGCAGGCGACGTTGATAGCTCCCACTGGTCACGGCCACGTTCTGTCCGCAGTACAAGCAGGACTAGATCGCGCTCACGCTCCATCAGTTCTGCCTCATCTCGCTCACACCACAGGGACGATAGCATGTCACCTCCATCTCATCCCCCTGCTTACATCCCCGACTCATGCCCTCCGCGACATCCATCTACTTCTCACGCATCCGTATTCATCCAGCCCCCTCTCGCCTCCCCCGCTTTTCAGTCATCTCCGCTATTACCACTCCCATATGAAACCCCCATCCATTCGGGTCATGTTGCGACGGACGACAAGGTGGTTCTCGCTCAAATGGCGCAATTAGCGAGTGCACCTCCTGCGACAGATGAACCTTCATCGCTGGACACACCTGGAAGACTGCCGGAGCTGCATCCGTCCGTCCCGGTCCTCGGGGATGATGGGTTTGAGGATCTACCAACTGTGATGCAGTCCAGCGTCACCGCGGCCAGCGAGGAGCGCATGGTTCGTCAGTTGTCTTCAGCACCTGACGTCCTTGACCCTGCCCTGGAGATTTCTTCACCATATCCAGACCTCTCAATCCCCATCGATTCCGAAGTACCCTCATACACAGAAGATGCACTTCGACATCGGACCCTCTCATTACCTCCGCCCTCTAGCAAGGTCGCGCTCACCGGGCCGATGTTCTACGAATATCCGAACGAGTTTGAGGAGGATGTTGCGACTGTCGATGCACCAATAGGGCCATCCTCACCTCCGTTCGAGGAGCGGTCCGCACCTCCATTCGAGTACATCGAGGATCCTGCAGGCGGTTACATGATCGTTCCCAGTGCCCCGCCGCTCGATCTTTCCGACGCACTTCCTCCGTCCACAGAAGGGTTAACACCGTCTGCGCCTCCTCTAGACCTCAATGAAGAGCCTAGCTCCCATGAGGCGAGCACAAGCTCAGATGGGTCTCGAGGCGAGCTAAGCGCGCCACTGTCAACCCCTGACGATCACGGAATTGTCAGCGCGGGCGCCGCCTCCCCGCGTCAGGCGTCTCGATTCGGAGACGTGTCGCCTCCACAATACCTCCCGTAGCCGAGTCGCGGACGTTGATGGCGGATCGTATGCCTATCATACACATCAACCTTCCCCGGGCCATGTGTAAATGATGTCGCACTGTGGTGTTTCAGGGTGCATGAACTTTTTGTCTTTTACCCGGATGTGTCCTAGGTTGCATGCCTTGACGATTTCAATCGCAAATCTATCCTTATAGTACCGTACTAATCGTCATGTTTCGAAGCGGAAGCAGAAAGAGCAAAAGATGCGTTTCGGGGATCCATTTGTATCATCAAGTAACATGTGTTTGGTGCTTTACACGCTTTTTCTTGTTATCTTCACAACATCATAGCATCTCGCACTATTACTTGCCTGGCCATGTGCATGTCTACTGCATCCATTGGCCATCGCGAGGTGCGTTCTCCATCAAACAGTAACGCAAATCAGATCGATCCACACACCGCACGGCCTCTCCCACAATTGTCCACATCTATAAGTAGTGAAGATCATTGAGCGAAGTCTGGAAACATGTTTAGCGGGTGCGTACCAGTGTTCCAGTCTCCGTTGCTGAGCATCTTCGAGAGATGATAGTCGATCTTTCCTTATCATACCAGTGCGCTCACCTTCGGTACCATTGGACGCGCTATATTTGGCGGCATCCACTAGACGAAATCTTCATCGGGTATGTACCTCCTCGAATCTCCTCGGACTCGAGTATACACTCGAACTTTCGAAGTCCGTGCTTACATGCGTATCTGGTTGGTTTTCCTGAAACCGCTTGAACTTGCGGAAGCGCGTCTCGTTGAAAAGTGTCACTACCTTTCCGCTCAATATGACTGTTGCTTCTCACACGGTGTGCGAACCACCAAACGTCAAGGCTGCCTCAGACATGTTTGACATGAACGAAACAGCTAATTTCTCCACAAGCTCCGGGACAAGGGCCGTTAGTCAATTCCGCTTGTGCCATATAGGAACTCCGACATGTCTCAAGCTCAAGGCTATTGTACGCCCCTAAGGCCCAAATATTGAACATTGATCATAGCCATCCACGCGTCGAGTTGAAGAACACGGCAGTAATAGCAGGAATTTCCCTCCTCTTCGGGCATGTCAGTCCAAGACCTTCCAGCGCTACTTGCCAGGAGCGTTTGGGCGATCAATATTCCTTCAGCATGTCAGTTCAAGACCTATCAGCGCTACTTGCCAGGAGGTTTTGGGCGATCAATATTCCTTCCTGCCTCACTGAAGTTCCTAGCAATACACAAGGCCACCCTCGAGATTCGCCTCCCTGAAGTTACTAGCAACACACAAGGCCACCCTCGAGATTTTGTGACACGTGCACCCGGAGCCAGTGAGCCCGGAGTGGGAACTGTTGCCTCGTACAGTGGTACTGCTCGCGAGCGTCGTGTCTCGGTCCCCACACCGGCTCATCGCGTTTGGGAAACCCCCGAACTCATGTGCATGACTGTCGCAGAATGAATGGAGCGCAGGCTCAGGCCTCCTCCAAGTCCGTGGATGGACGTCCTACAGGCATGGAATCCTTGCGGTTGGTTTGAGATCATCGATGTGAGGGTTCACCGTCGCGATTAAGCGCTCACTCGCGATCATCTGTGCGGGTTTCTCCTCAACAGTCCCCACAAAATGTTCCCATCGCTGATTAGCGGTGTGGTGTGCGTGCGCATCGTACGGATCGGGGATGTTGGCTGGTCCGCGATGTATGAAATGCACTGCGATCGTGATATGTCATGTACATACATGCATACATGACATGCGATGTCTTGATGTATAATTCACCCGCTCATCCGAGACGGTGATGTGTATGTATGTATACATCACTGACTGTATTGCCCAGGCCCCTGAGCGCCGTGGCTCGTGACTCGTGACTCGAGAGTGCTGCGAACCTCGCACGGCTGGACGACATGAATGGGCAGTGGACGTCTGGACGTTGACATATCGGCGCCGTACGTACTACTTAGAGGAGCGCTGAGGAGGGTCCGAGTCGCGCTGGCTCTGTCACACGCAACGTGACGCTGAGTGCCTATGTCGTGCGATTTAGTGACTGCCATGAGCTTGGGACGCACGGCGAAGACAGGTCAGCGGACCCTCTCCCGCTACTTGTTGTACCTGTAAGGACGTCAGATGAGGATATACGTTCGAGCGTTCAAGACTATTCAAGTATTCGATCATTCATTGTGTTCCGCGCATGCCCATGTTAGTCTAACAACCATCTTACAACAGAAGCCGTGGTTAACGGGTCAGACGAGCGCTGGTCTCCCCGCGTGGGGTCGTCTGACCTTAGCTGACCGACGGTATGTAATTTGTATGTCTGAATCAGTCCGATGTCCTTCCTATACTGTATACAGCGATGACAGCATGATGCAGTGCGTCACTCGTAAGACAGCAGAAGCTACCCATCCATCCGACTCAGGCTGAACACTGACGTCTCCGATCCAGGGCATCATCCACCCAGCTGCGGAGAACGTATCCCAAACCCAGAGAAGGAGGGCCGTGGTCATGGTCATGCCCTTTGTAACCAGATACCACGGCGGCAGGGATGGATCCACACCCCTCACGCGGAGAAAAATACTACCTGTGATACAACTACATAGCTACCCTGTCTCTAGAAACAACTCGAGGGCCTCAGGGCGACGGTAAGAGCCTGCGGTTAGCCGTGTCTGGACCACCGATAGGCGCGGAAATAGGCCTGTCCGTTCCCAAGCAAGAGCGTGCCAGAAGACCGGGACAACAATTGCGCCCGCCGGCGAGGAACACCACACAGTAGGGCGATACTTACTCGTCTTCAAGCATCCTTGCTCGTTGGGCAGGTCTGAGGTGATAAGTAGTAGGGGGAAGGAGGTACGCACCACTGGTCAGCGATGGATGAGCCTCAGGATGAGTGTTCTCCAACGGGATTACGAAGTGCGTATATGATAAAACCGCGCTGCGGTCGGACTCGCAAAGGCGTCTACAGCATGTCTTACCTCAGAAGTCCTAGTCAGGGTGGCGAGGAACGGCCACAAGGATCAGTCAGATACATACATACAGTACCGACGCATAGCCTCATACACTGGCATATAATACGAACATTATCCGACATCTTTACCATCTTCCTTCGAACACCAGCCAGAAGGGCAGAGGGGGTGCGGAGTTGGGCTCTCTGAGTCTCCGTGTCTCCATGCCATTCACAGTGTACAATAGGTCCCGCCATGGCAGGTCTAGACAACACAACCTGACGTGCCAGTGAGAGAGCGCACACGACTCGCGAGGACCAGGTAAGCACACGTGAGATTCTAGACTGGTTTTAGGAGACTCAGATCACTGGTACTGATACCCGGATGATAATCACTGTGCGGGCCCAGGGGGGCATGGCAGTGGCGGTGACCGAATGACTGTCCCGGCGATCGTGTGAGACTTTCCGCCCGGACGAACCACGATGCCCAAATGCGGTGTGCGCCAAAAAACCCATCTCTCAAATCCGTGTCGACCCTCCTGAGTCCTGAGGACCCGAGTCCTCTCCGCCGCCTTTCAGGCGTGCGTGTGTTTAGGCCTCAGGACTGACCGGAACTGAGTGGGAGCGGCTGAGTGAATCGTGCCGCTTCGAGGGGAGCCTATTTCCAAAAGAATCCAATGTTTGAGAACGTCGATGAATGGCGTATTGCTGAGAAATCACACGTCTGTATCATTCTGTCCAAGTCGGGCGTGCAGATCCTGAAAGATGGGAGCTTCCTCACCTGAGATAAGAAGGCAGTGAGAAGCGACGGACTCAGACACCAGAAGGTTGATGTACAATGAACGACATCCCAATTTCCGACAAGTCTATGCAATACAGTGTACGATTCGTAATCATCATGGACAGGAACGCGGAAAACGACGAAAGTGCTGGCAATTTACAACCCAATGGGAAGGATAGTGTAATATGAACGGGACGCTATTACGGAGAGCTGAAGAATAACAGGTGAAAAAGAATGTTTCCGAATGCTGGTACGCGTTTCAGCGAACGCGTCACTTGGATAGATGTCGCCGGACTCACTCGTCTACATAGTCGTCTTCTCCACGTCCACCCGTATCCCACTAACAGGACTTCCTAAACCCGCCCCGTTGTACATCACGGCTTCAATGTCAGACTTCTGATACACTTGGAGGTTGTCCATTTCGAGTCCACTGGTTGTTCCCAGCGCATCGCCAGGAATGCTCCCAATCGTGCTCAGCACGACGCCCTGAGTGCGCACAATAGCCTTTGAGCCGCCACGTCCTTGAAATCCTAAGCCAAAACCCAAACCAGAGAATGGTGAGCCGGGGCTCGACTTGGAGGACGTGACGCCGGCGGTAAAGGCGATTGTGCCCGTTGACTGGCTAACGGTCTCGGATCCTCGCTCGCGAAGGTCGAGGATGAGGCGGCAGGCGAGAACTGGGGACAGCATGACGCTCAATGGAATGCAGATGGCAGAGATCGCTTGACGAGGTCTATGGATATGGTTAGACAGAGTTCGTGAGGCGAAATCACGTGAACGTACTGGAGGTAGAAGATGCCATTGACAAGATTTGCGATGGAGATAAGGATGTAATAGAAGACACCTGTGGAACATCAGTGGTGCGGAGAATGCAGCACAGCATGAAACGGACCTTCGCGAAGGAACGTCTGAATGAGGCGGCTGCTAGGACCGCCGTTACGACGACGAATGGTGATAGCCTTGCAGACGGTCATGAAGGTGACCATGGTGTCGTACAACAAAGGCGCGATCTATGGAAATCAGTATATTCAGCGTTTGAGAGAGACCACGTAGAGCCGCTGAGATGGGCATACAAAGAACCCTGTACACACAAGAGTGTCAGAGTTGATCGACATCGGAGGGAAGCGCGGTCTTACCGAGGAGATGAGCCGAGTGGGGTTTGGACATCGGGAGACAGGGTCCTAGGTCAGCCTAGCGGAATCTATCAATCACACTGAACAATTTATACGACTTTCGTGCGTGTGGGCTCACGTTGGGTCCGATGAATGGAAGAGCTGCAAGGAGGCATGAGCTAGAGGAGCAGAGAGTAGATGGACGAGACGTACGGAGCATCTGGGAAGTCGCGACGTAAAGCTGGTAGGCGACGACACCAGCCAATGCCGAAACGAGAAGAACAAGGATGTAAATGTTGCGGTTGAAGAAAGCATACGTCCTGATCAAGAGAATGCACTCGGCGGCGACCTGGTTCCATATTGCCAGAGTGACGGGTATCTTTTTTTGTGGTGCAAGGGAATCAGACCGCTGGATGACTGTCAAAGGACAATGGTGACGCACCCTGAAGTTGCGCTCACAGTACTGGAGCGTGTGATCGGTGCAGAACGCAAACAGCAGGTAGGGAACCATGGCCAAAACCCAGTATCTGTCGCAAGTGTCTGAGAGGAGACGGGCGGGCGGCTATAGATGAACACTGACCGACAGAAAAGGTACGCGACCTTGACAGGTGTCCAGCTCGTCTTCCAGATCTAACGCCGAGTCAAAATTGCGGCGAGAGAGAGAGAGAGGCTGGACAGGACAAAACACGTACGAATCGCCACTCGCGCTGGAGACCAAAGACCCAGTCCCAGATGACGATGGCGTCTGCGGGGGAGAGAATCAGACAAACCGACTTTTGACCGGAGTCAATCGACGCACACATCGCTAGAGAAGACGTCAGATATGCATTAGGCGTTAGACGCGAGAGAACTGACCACAAAAATGAATCTGTGTGCTGTCAGACGGCGAAGGGTGAGATGAGACGAGCAAGGAGAAGGATTGAGACGTACACGAAGATGAAGTGAAGCGCGGTCTCTGGGGTGTCCTGCATGATGGCTGCTGTCTGCAAACAAAGCTGGGGGAGTGTGTGGTGGTTGTGAGGGCCGACGGAAGGGAGAAGAAAGGGAGAAGAACGGGAGAGAGGGAGGGGGAGAGGGAGGAGGAAGGAGGGAAAGAGACGGCGGGGCAGCCGAGGGGAAGCATGGAGGGGGATATACGTCGCTGGGGGGCGAGGATGAGGGCAAACAAGAGAAGCAAACGAAATCGAAGGCGTCCGTGGAAGGCACGCCCCGACGACCCTCGGTCGCTCTGCCAGGGTTGGATTCCTTCCCGATCCAGACAGGACGCGCCGCTCGTCTGCACATTGTCGCCTGTTATGGTAGCATGCCGGCCTCGCCACAATGCTGCCGTGGCACGCCCGACGTCGCTCCTCCTCCCTCCGCGGCGATATGTACCTCCCACCTCCCTCGCCGTCCCAACAGAAACAAAGTCGTTCGCCCGTGTGCATCCATCACTCTCCATCCATCCACGCGACCACCCTCCACTCCCTCCCTCCGCAGATTCGCCAGACCAACGCTGCCCGTGTCCGACGCCGACCCCATCGCAACCACCACCATCCTCTTTCAGCCACCGCACGCCCACATCGGGAAGCCAACCCTGATCTGTCCCCTTCTCGCAGGCCCCCACGCTCCAGCCCCGGCATCACATCGAGCAGCATGTGCGCATAATACCCTCCACGTGCATCTTGCATGCCCACTTCGAACTCGGACCTGCAACCGCAAATCGCATGCATATTACCGTACGTGCGCTCGGCCTGCAGAACAAGTTAGTTACTCGACGCCTCCGTCCTTCCATAACCACGTCCGGTCGCGATTGCCCCGGCGTCCTATCTACGCCCGGTGCTCCTCCTCTTTCCTCCTCACGTTCGCCTTGTGTCGCAGCAGGCACAACTCCCCATACGAGTTCCGCGTCTGCCACACCGCCCCAGGCATCCACAGCGTCCGCGTCAGCAGCGACGACTCTTGCCCGTCCAAGAACGGTTGACAATCCACCCGCTCCCAGGTCCCCTCGTCCGCGACGTACCGGGGCTCGTGTCGCCCCTCCGTTGGATGCTCCGGCAAGTCCAGGTCAAGCAGATAGTCGCACTCCTCCACGTCAACCTGTACGCGAATAGCGAATCCACCCGCCGGCAAAAGCAGCAAAACCCATGTCGTTAGCGTCTCCGGCACCCTTCGATGCTTCCGCGCAAACCGGCACTCACATACAACTCCCTCGCTTCCTTGTTCAGATCGTTCAGGGCCGAGGGCACCACCATCGTCCCCCTCAATCGCTCCAGAAGCCCTCCCTCCCGCGACGTCTCCGCAAACTGTCCGGGGAGCATCCCGTCAAACTCGCTCTTCACCCAGTCCACACGCACTCCCTCAGGAACGAGGAAGTGCCCAGGGAACCGGTACCACTCCTTGCCCACGCACAGGCGCAAGCCCCAATCGTGGATGAGACTCAGATCGATTCGCGGCAGGCTCTCTTCGTCCTGGTCCCTCCTCCGTCCCTTACTATCACCCTGCGCGTCGAGCAGTGGCGGAAGGAAGATGTGGCCAGTCGTGTTCAGCAACCGAGGTACCTCCGCGGCTTCCAGCGCGTAAGTGACCGACATCGGAGAGTGGTAGTATTTCCATTGGGCCATAACCCGAGAAACCGAAAGGACAGATGTGGTCACCACAACAGAGAGCGTGAACTGGCTGAACAGCGACGACTGCGACGCCTGCACCAGAACCAACGTCATTCAATATTCCCATATTTGTCCATATCAAAGACAGATCACCCACCTTGTATGGTGAGTTCGTCGCTGCGATGTACGCGGTCTCCAGCCACCCGCGCACAAGGTAAACCGAGACAGCGGCGTTGAAGCAAATCAAAGGGTAGATCGGATACATGAACCGCTCCTCTTTGTGCTTCTGCGCCGTCATGATGGCAGCCCACAGATAGGCCGGTGCCAGCCTAACCGCAAGCAGCACGAAGGGCGAACTCTGATTCACGTAGTGATAACGCTCCCCCAACCTCTTGCGATCCACACGGTAGGTGATCGCAAGGGCTGGGATTGACAAGAGAGCGAACGGAACCAGAACGTTGAAGTTCAACAGCAGGTTGGATAGGTAGAAGTGGACGGGCTCAGTCCCGTACAGCTCAGGTCCACGCTGTGCGTCGGGGAATACGTTGTACTTGACGATGTTCCAAGGAACTACGGACAATTTGCCGTAGAACAGCGTGTCCACAGCGATGACAGGGATCTGGCATAGCAAACGCCTCGTCAATCAAAATGTAAGAAGCGGAGAGGGGTCCGTTTGACGCACGAAAAGCAAGGCGGCCACGCCAGCAGAAGTGACCATACGCTTCCACCTGCCGAAGAGCCACGACGCGCGAGTTTCCGACGTCACCTTGTCCGCTCCGGTCAGGAAGAGCTCCTCGAAGACAAACGGGATGGCGACGGCCAGTGCGAACGGCCAGCCGACGATGGCGCCGGCAGCGAACGCGAGCGTTGCAAACAGCGTGCGACGCGTGTTTCCACGGCTTGGGGGCTGGAGGGCGTACGCGGACGCCAGAGTGTTGGCGTACATAGCGAACGACGAGGGCAAGAACGCTATTGGGATGGTTTCAGCAGATGCTTCCTCATTCAAGGAAACGACGTACCCGAAGAGGCTGTCCACATGCCCGCATTGAACATAAGCATGAAGAAGACGTATCGTCCTACACGGTAGTTGATGTGTTCTACTACGGCGCGGTAGAAGGTGACCTCACACAACGAGGAGATGACTGCAAGGAATATGCGCACTGCGAAGAACGCAGGCCGCTGCACGGACAGTCAGGGAACCGGAGGAGGAAGGACGCATTGCACGTATTCTGACCTTTTCCGGACCTATGAAAGTCGCGGTCATCTGCACGGGGAGGTAGTGGAGAAGGATGTAGGCCCAGCTCCGGATAGAATACTCGGGGGACGTCTCCCACGTCTGGAAGCCGTACCCTTTCCACAAATAATGCAGCGGCTCCCAAAAGTTGAACACTGCACACCACACACTCGCATAACGCATAGACATCATAGGAAAGGACATGGCGCACCTTCGTCACAGTCCTGAATCCCGTTGTACATAGCCCCTGCTACGCGCATGAGCAGCAAGATGCGCAAGGCAGCCGACCAGCTCGGGCACCACGGCGCACGCTGAGCCCTAGGCACGTATACAGTTGCCTTTCAACGGTACACTCGATAGAAACGCACCTCCGGAGCTGGTCCTGCAGCAGACCTCCATGACGGTTCTTGGGTTTCGCCGCGGTGCTGGCCACGGCCGCGGCTTGCTTCGTCGGTCGCCGGAAGCTGATAGTTTGGATGTTCGCGTTCGGCTGAACGCCGGTAGACATGGCGAGGTATATTGTTATATGAGACACAAGACCATACGCTTCCTGTCGATGTACGAGTCGCGAGGAGGATCATAATAGAAGGGGACGAAGGGGTTAGCCGAGCACGGCGCGTTGAGTGGCACGTGGTAACCAACTGACAGTGACGTCGTCGTGAAGGCTACATACATAATCGGCATGACAAAGTAGTGACCTATATGCATATCCTCTCTTAAGACTCTTATCCAACTCGCGGGAGCCTGGAGTCTCCAAGCATTGATTCAGGAAAGTTTTAGCGCATTCATTGCTCGTTCATCAGAAGAAAGGAAACATGCGACAAGACAGGGCCAAATTGGCGCAGACAACAAGATTATGACAACACACTACATATACTCCAGCACCAAACATTGGTTTAACAGCTGCCTCGACGAGACCCTTGTAGGACGATGTGAGAGGTACGGAGAAAGTAAGAACCCCCCCGACGGCCCTGCATAATATTGAGGTATGTACCTGCTGGTACGGACCACTTCTCTTCCCCCGAGGGATCTTGTCAGGCGTGTAGCCAAAGGCCTTCTCCCACAACTCGAGGGGGCCTGCCATGGTGAACACGCCGGGCATGTTCACCGATGCGGGTAGATCTGGTACCCAGTGGGAAGATAAGGGCTGCTCAATACTCGTGGACGCTGGGTTGGAAGGCAGTTGATGGGAGTGATGGATATAAGCGAGAGTAGCCGAGTGAGGTTTATTCCCCATAACCAGAGTATAACCCTAGCATACCTACTAGTACTATCGGTTTATGTACAGTGGTTTATCATCTCGGGCTCAGACTCGGAGTCCGCAAGATCGTCGTCGTCTATTATGAAATCTGTATTCCCATATTCTTCTACATGCCTCGTACTAGGTACTGGCCCTGGTCTGCATAGGCATGGGCGTGAGAGAAGTGGTAGAGGAGGACGTCCGCATTGTCCCTCCGAGCTCACTATTAGTATAGCTCGAAGCCTACTCACGAGTCAATCATAAGGAGATCTATGTCGTCGTCTATTATGAAATCTGTATTCCCATATTCTTCTACATGCCTCGTACTAGGTACTGGCCCTGGTCTGCATAGACATGGGCGTGAGAGAAGTGGTAGAGGAGGACGTCCACATTAATATTGTCCCGACGAGCTCACTAGTAGCTCGAACCCTGCTCACGAGTCAATCATAAGGAGATCTATTAGAGACATAAGTTTCGGACTTCGAATGTATACTCGTTAATGCCCTAGAATATGTGTTTCCTCTCATTTTCGCTTGTACCCATCACTCCCATCAATTGCCTTCCAACGCGTCCAGCGTCCAGCGTCCACGAGAATTAAGCAGCCCTATTCACGGGGTTCGCTTTCTCCTGTCAAAGAAATCCCAGGCAGAACTGTCCGTACGACCCCATGCCTCCTTTCCACATGCGGCTGACATTGATGGGGACGGTGTGAATGTTCTTATCGTCGGGACTGGCCCACATGCGGCTGACAAGATCGGTGTTCTTGATGGGGACGGTGTAGATGTTCTTATCGTCGGGACTGGGTTTCATCTCAGTAGCCAGAGTGAGTGGTGTTGAACGGGGGAACCAACTCCAGCCAACTCCATGGCAAGCGGTTTCTAAGACCTGACTGAGACTCACTGCGATCACGTTGATAACCGGGCCTGGCGGGCTCATCAACCGCTGCGCGCCGTGATTGTAGGTGTTGATGCGTACGTTGATGAGTCGTTCTATGCTGTCATCGTCCATGCCAGAAATCTTCAACATGTTCCTGGCTTCTTCCTCGATCATTGATTTGTAGCCCGGCACACTGCCAGGGTGAAGATATTGGTCGAGTGTGAACCAGGTGAGGGGGGGACGTTGTGGCGATTGGGATGAGCCTGCGCAAGATTGCTGCGAGCGAGGACTCGGAGGACGGTCAGGGGATGATGCAGATGGCGGGATGTCATATACTTGAAGCTTGAGGTCTTAGGCTTGAATATGCAGACAAATTCAGACCGACGCTTACAGACGACATTTCAAAGAAGAAAGAGATCTCCTTGGTTAGATGAGCACTGTCCTGGACTCGAGTCCAAGCAGGAGAAGGGTTTGTCACTAGTTATGGCCCGCTTCCGTACATTGTTGCCCGTGAGAAATGCGACCCGCTGTAAGCGCCCTAACCCAGTAATACTTACTAGTGACACACTGACAGGCCTAGTGGAAGCTACTTAATTAGCATTTCGGATCTGACTACAGAAGGTCAAGTTAGCAGGTCGTCCTCTCAATGTTTGGTACGTCAATTGTTTTACTGAGGTGTACTAGAGTTCTTATGCATCTAATGGTTTGTAGACGCTTATCTGTACTCACAGTTTCAGATCTTGTGGTGTGAGAGTATTGTGAAACTTTGACTGTGAAGGTCGTGAATTGTGGCTGGGGATGTCGAGACTGACTTGTAGCATGTGATACTTACCTGCCTTCAGGCTTCAGCTCATCCCACCATCATCTCGCCTCGCCTACTGGTACTTGTTGCCGCTCGTTTGAACAATCCTTCTCTAAACCACGTCACTCATTGATATACACTCGTTTCGCTACTCTTCTTCACTGTAGATATTGCGATAATGCGTGCTGAAGACCAATCGTTCCGACGCCCGCGCAACTGGAACATCCTCCACGCCCTTGAATCCCTCAGTCCACCTAGCCCATCCACGTCCGGGAGTCTCGATGCCCTTGCCTCCCTCGCAAGCTCCGGCGAAATCCCCATTTTTCTGCACGCCGCAGGCGATGAAGACAACAGGAGCTCTCTTCTTTCTCTCTCCAGCGGTCCGCGCTCTCGAATTAGTTCATCCAACTTGCTGAAGCCCAGCTCGAGCATGGTGACCTTTCGTTCCACCAACACCTTTGGGATCCCTGACACCTCTGGGTCAAAAGTCAAGAATACGCTGACGGACGTACCTACTCCGGAAGACGCCAGCGACCGCACCGCTAACCAGTCTTCGCTCCGTGCCCCAAATACCAGACCCGGCCACGTCTCTGCGCGACCTCAACGGAGCGGAGAGTATTGGAGTAATCGCTTTTCCACCATCTCGAACTTCGCATCTCTTGCTGTTCCTTCCAGTTCGGACCCCAGCAACGATCGTTTGGTGTCTCACTATGAATCTGGCTTGCCACGGTCTCTCCCTAGTGTGCCTTACTCCATATGTACTTCCGATTCTATCGTGATATCCCCTGCTGACGTTGATCTACGTCCTCCTTATCCGTCCCAAGCGATCTTTGACGATTTCAGGTTTCCTCAGATCACCGAGAGCGGTGGTGCGACTGTATTCCCATACTCCCATTCAGGTCTCTCCAGTACACGAAGCGTCTCTCCTTCTCTGTCTAGTACCTGCAGCACCATGATCCTTGAGGACTTCACTGTAACACCTACTATTCGCTTCAAGTCTCCCCTGCTGCGCAACAGTTACCACTCTCGTGATTCGTTTGCCCAAACCGACCTTGAGGTAATCCGACCCACTGGCTGTTCCTCACCACAAACTTTACCCACGTCGCCTTGTTTGGATACATTTCCTTCCCCTCCTCCAGCTTATGCTATAGAATCTGGGTTCGGTTCCGATTCTGACTGTGGCTCTAGCTCTGGTTCTGGACCTGGGCAGTCTCGTCTCCATATGCGTGCAAACTCTACATTCGAGCTACCACAGGTCCTTGGGTGGTTGAACAATATTTGCATTGAGCTCTGGATCGACCAGGAAGGGTTCCGCGCGATTCGCCCCAAGTTCCGCCTTTCTGGATATACATCTTCCTCGGCCTTGCCCCCTTTGTCTTCCCCGAACGAGCTAGTGGAAACACTAACATCCAGCGTTGCAATCTTCCGCCCCGTTCGGCACGAAACGTCGGCTTACCATCACGGCACACTCGAATCTACGCCTGTTCTACGCCGCCTTACTCTCGCAGATAATGAGGACAAGGACTACATCTCCCGCCAGGCAAGCCTCACCATCAAGTCGAACGGGGTCTATGTTGTCTCGGGTACGGAATCTTTCGAAGACCACACTCTCAGCCCAGCTGGATTGGCACACGTTGCTGGCAACATCCTGAGTTTGGGCTCTGAACAGGCATCCCCACTTCAGCTGCAGTGGCGCTTCGAGTATCTTGTGGACGATCGGAAGACGGATGCTGGACGGCCGATATCTAGAGAGAAGACGCTGACCCCTCTGAACTTCTCATGTTCACCTGGACTGCTTCATCCATCTCATGGCAAGCGCATCCGGCTCATGCATGTGCTCATGAAGACTATCACTCCGAAGTTGTCTGCAGCAAAAGTGGCGGGGGGGGTGACATCCAGGGATTTCCCGCTCCCGACTCGCAGGGCCGCTGTACGTCGTTCCCTGCCCGACGCTGGTCACAGGCGCACGCGGTCTTCGGAATCTTCACCTGTGTCTTGGTCGCCGCCTGATGACGGGTCCATGCCTGTGCATAGAAGCAGGCCCCGTTCCCTCTCGGGCGCAATCCTGGACCCCGCTCACCAAGGACCTGTCCAGCTCCAGCTCAACGAGCTCCCTTCTATTCGCCATACCTCTTCTAGTACAGGCCCGACTCCCTCGCCCAGACTATCACGACAGATCCTTTCGCGCGAAGAGCTAGCGGTGATCTTATCATCGTTCCCCAACCTCGGCGCGACACCGCCTCGAGTGGGAGTAACACCTGCCGTAAGAGCACTGAGTCCGCCCAGCTACTATCGGTACCGACGCCCAGGGTTCTCGTCGAGGGATCTTAATCGGGTGGACGAGATGGGGGTAGTCCTGTCATGACGTACATGCGCAGGTACTGTCCAATTTGCCGCAGTGCTCGCTTCTGGTCTGACATCCACCACGTCTCCAGTCATAGTACCGAACCTTGGCAGTCCGGTGGTCGAGGCCCCGGTTAGATGCGTCCGCTCTTTACCACACCCTATCACGAATTGAATGGCATGTCATCACGATTTGCGCGCGAGTGTGGCAAGCTTGAGAGAGCGAATATGTCATTAGTACGCTTGTAGCAATTAGAACCATCATCATGCATTTTGCCACTCTCAGCCGCAGAGCTATCTCCCAGTCAGCCGGATCTCCAGCCACCGCAGCGGGGGATATGTTATGCCCGCAAAGGCTGCGGCGAGCTGTATGGACCGCAACAGATCGCACTGAGCACTAGTTGATTCCGGATGCGCAGAATACAGAGGCTCACCTCGAAGCCCAGATCGGCACCGAACTCGGCCCCGGCGTCCTGCGCTATCGGCCCAGTATACCACACTGCAGACATGCCCACCACCGCACCGGCAACACCGAAGCAGCCTGAGAGCACGCCTGCTGCACCGATCGGCAGCCTAAGTAAGGACATTGGAGTCAACATTGGGTTCCATCTTCCGTGCGAGAGAGAGGCTACTCGCCTGCCAGGGCTATCCCAGTCATCTAGGTTGTACCCGCCCAGCGGCCCGCCTTTGCGCCGAAAGATGAAGTGCTCCTCGGCGACGACAACGATGAAGAAGGCGGTCCAGTACGACAGGATGCTCAGGAAGTTCGACAGGATCTCCGAGAAGTGCTCGCGTCCAGCGACGCCCGCAACGGTGTAGATCACGAAGGCAAGCAGGGTCCAGAAGAAGCGGGGCACCAGCGCGAAGGGCCGGCCGAGCGACTGGATCGCGAGCCCTGCGCTGTACGTATTTGGGATGTTGTTCGCACTGTCATAGAGGTCACAGCGAGGCGCGCCGTCAGCACCCCCTTTGCACTGAAGACTCGAGCAGACAGTGGCACCTACACAACAGAGAGACCAAGCAGGACGAGGAGAAACTTCCCGAACCCGCCCCACGGCGAGAGGACACGGGCGACGAGCCCTCCGGTGCTGCCGTCCGCGTATGCTTGGATGTATGCGGGGTCCGTGATGGTCATCAGGGCGGCCCCGAGGATCTCAACAAAGCAGATAGGGATCCAAAGGCCGAAGAAGGTGAGCAGGAATACCTTTGTGCTGGATGTATTGGTAGGGAGCCTGCAGTTGTAGTCCGCTGCAACCGGGGCCCACTGGAGAACCGAAGAACCATAAGCCTCAATCTCGTCACAGAAGCCAGAAGTCCATATGGACGTACACCAGTGAATGATCCGAAGACGATGCCTCCAAAGCTGACAACGTCCGCGGAAAGCGCTCGGCCTCTATCTTCGCCTGGCTTCTGAGCATTCATGTCGAACCCTGCGTGTCCTCCGAGTCCCCAGAGGAACATGATGATGACGAAGATTACTATCCATGCATACCGTTCGTAATGATACCCCACGAAGCATGGAATCAAGCTAAGGATGCCGATGATGATGATACCGACAACGAGCGGGAGTGTGCCAGGGTTGACAGAGGCAAGCGTTTGCCCACCAAGGATGACAGCCGTCACTGAGAACCCCAACCTTGAACAAGCAAGCCGTGAGCTCCGACATTCAATCATATATACTCCAAGTCAGCTGAGACTTACTGAGTCAAGATGTTCAAGATAGAGTAGATCGTGCCACCCACGTATCCCGAACTGAACCGAGTGATGATCATGGTGCGTAAGCCTGTCTTTGGCCCCAGAGTGCTGATAAAGGTGGTTGCAACCCCTCCCAGGGCCCCAAAGCACAGTATTGTAGCGATCGTATGCCTGCAGGCCAGGTTCAGGAACAGGGCGTAAGACAACAGTCAGTTCCGAGCTCCGCAATCAGGACTGCGTACGGTAGTGTTAGCGTGAATATCGCTTGTCCAAGGGTTCCGATGGGGATCGTGGTCAGAACGGTGTTGACGGACCACCACATCAGCAGGCTGCGCAGTGGAGACCGCTCAGTAATAAGCAACCCAACGACCGTATGTACTCACTTGTTCCACATGTTCTTTGTCTCCCGCTGGTCCTCCGGTACTCGTTCGACGCCTCTTGCCTCTACCCCGCTTGCGAAAAGCTTCGAGAGAAAAGGCCCGAGGCGTCCATACCGCATCACGAGGGCATCCTCCGGAGCAAGAACAACCGCTGAGAATGCGGCATCCTGGGCGACAACACCCTTGTGCTTGTCGCGATACAAATCCGAACTTTGAGCGGACATCCTTCTGAACGAGGAGTGTGGAGCAAAGAGAAGACCGAGGCCTGCCCGCCGTATCGGTCACGAACCATCGACAGAGCATAATTCAACTTTGCTTTCGGGCGTCCAGATAGCTATTTTTGCGATCGAAGCATTCCATACTGGGAGGTCGACTCGAAAACCATTTGATGGGAAGCTCGAGAAAAATCCATTATGTAATAACGCTCAATACACAGTCTATACAGGAGGCTTATTGTCCTTTTGAGCTGTAGAACTAGGTCAGGAACCGAGAGGAGGAGAAAGGTCAGAGAGGCATACCCATGGTGATCCTGTCACCCAAGGATAAGGCAATGCCCTGCGTTTTACTCCGTATCCGTACATGGCCCGTGATAGTGCCACCCTCCGTCCGCTCAACACTGAGGTTGGCCAACGCATCCTCGCCTACAACGGGTCAGGAAGGAGTGAATACTCAGGAGGTGAGTGACACGTACCGAACAAGCTTCTTGCATACATGTTGGCAGACAGGAAGTCGCAGTCGCCAGACAGAGCGCCTTCTGGCGTGAGACATGACATGTTCGTGGCCTTCATGACATGCTGGAGGTACTCCCTCGGGTCACTGAGAGGCTATCAGGACAGAGCAGCGCCAAACTGTGACAGTGACATACGAGATCGTGGTCGTGACGTTCACGCGGTTCTCCCACTCAAACTCCGTCCACATGCTACGGAACTGCAGTCACAAAAGACTTCAGACACCATGAGCTTGTCGGGAGTAAATCTAGACTCGCCTGTTGCTCTGTACAGTATGCGGGCTTGATGTAGTCCATGATATCAATGTGGATGTCGTTCAGGATGACGCATTGCTCGGCCATCCCGGGGCCCTCCCAGAGGATACTACCAAAGATAACACCAGTCTCGGTCGACGATACCTTGATGGTCGCCTTGATGCTCTGGAAGCTGTGGGGAGCAATTGTGTACAACGAAGGCCGTTCGACAAGCTTGAGATCACCAAGGGTCGCGAAGTCGAGACACAGGTTCTGGAGCGTGTCGGCGGTCTGGTTGACGAGCAGCACATCTAGTATCTCATAGTGTGAGCGTTCGCGCGTATAGGAAAACGGAGTGACCGACCGAGAGAGATGTCAAAGCCATGAACTTTGACATAGGCCTCGGCATAGATGGGATCGGAGAAGCCGGTGAGCTGGGAAATACGGTTGAGGTTCGAGATAAAGTCCTCGGTGACCTCGCCCGCGCCGGTAGCACGATTGACATCCTCGGAATCCTGACAACACAATTGAGCCTAGGCACACTAACGATGGAGCAAACCACCCACGTCAATGATGTCGTCAACGGCCTTCTTGGAGAATTGACGGAATGTGAGTAAATCATCCACTTGGATGATGGCCGCTTTGGCTTGCTCAGATTCCTTCTTCTCCGCGGCCTTTTTCTGTCGCCCGAGGGTTACTCTTATGTCGTCATATATGAGTGGAGGTGACGAACCTCTTGAGCGGCAACCATTTTGGAGTACGCCGCCTTCGTATCTTTCAAGAAGATCTGATGGACAGATGGGGCCGACTCCAGCTCACTGAGCGTCTGGATGCAGTTCATGATGCGCTCGGTCGAGTCCTCATCGATGGGTACCGTCACGAACTTTGACTGACCGACGCGAATGACTGAAGCCATAATGAGCATGGCCTATGTTGGTGTCAAAATGTGATAGTTGGGCAGATCAACAGCCAAGACACTGACCTCAGCTCTAAGGGCGTTGCATTTCCGCTTGTCACTAGCGAGCTCAGAATAACGGAGAACAAGCTTGGTCAACGCAGAGGCGAGAACAGAGCCGGTGAAGAAGTCGCCGCCAAGGATGAGAGCTGGAGTTCTCAACGTGAGATACTACTATCTCATGCCCATTGCAAGGACGGACAAACCTCTCAGCGGTGGCTTCGCGGCAGCCTTGACGGCCTCCAACCGTGCACCCGACACACTGGAGAACGCCGTCTCGGTTGCATAGGTACCATCGGCCAACACCTTCGGTTTGGACGTCTCGGTCTTCACCTCCTCTTTCTTCTCCCCGTCGTCCGCACTCGCCTCCTCGAGTAGCCGCTGCTCCGAGGCCAGGATCGGGATCTCACCAAGCACCTTGCGGAGCTCGCGGAAGATCTCCTGGATCTCCTGCACCTCTTCCGCGTACTCGCCGAGAATCCAGAGCACGCCGCGGTAGACCTTGCCGGACTTGATTTCGGGGAGGGTCTGGGTGAGCTTCTCGCAGATCGTCCGCCGGAGCTGAGGGAACTTCTCGACGACCTCGCGGACGAACGCGACAACGTCCAGGGCGGATGGGTTGTTCGAGTCTCCGAGGAAGTCCATGAGAGCGTGCACTACGCTCGCAGCGACTTCGGAGAACTTGACGGCACAAACATGGATGGACTGGATGAGAAGCTGCCTGTACTCTGGTGTCTTCTCGAACTCCTGATCCTGGGTCTTCTGCAATTGCTTCTTGAAGAACAAGACGACATCCTCGACATTGCGGCTGGAGGTAAGGCTGAGCACGATGCTGATTGCTTTCCGGCGGACTTCGAGGTCAGCACTAGAATCTGGTCAAACGGTCAATCCTCGGAGAAGCTTAAAGATTCGTTATACCTCGAAAGGATCTGTAGGATGTCCATAATGAGGGGGTCAAGAACGTGGCCGTGCTTTGATCGGAGGGCGTCAAGACGGTCGAGAACGATCAGTTTCGCGTTGTTGTCCGACTCCTTCTGTACAAGGCTGATGTAGCAAGATGCAGCAGCTGCGCATATCCTGAGCATGCAGCACTAATATATGTCAGACATCTGCGTACCTTTCACTGCTGCAGGGTTCTGTGTCAAGGAAGTGAGGGTAGTTGCAGCCTCATATTTAACCGCATGGGATGGCGCGTTGAGCAGCTCCGAGATGAGGAGAATGTATCGAGCCTAACACAGGTTAGCCCTCTCTTATCCACAGCACTCATCAAACAATTGCCAACATACCTTGTGGGTCGTCTCCTGCTTACAATCCAACCTGATCACCTCAATTATACTCATCTGCAGCAGCTCGTCCATTCCCGGGATCTGGTCGAACACCTGGATAATGTACTCGACAGCCTTGGGCATCGCGCACTGTGAGAGGAAGACAAACGCATTGCGTTTGCACGTCGCGTCCGACTCCGCGGCAAGGAAGGTTTGGATGAGCTCGGGCGCGTCGGGGATGAGATTATCGAATTCGCGGTAGATTGAGCACACGGCGAACACGGCGTTCTTGCGCACGTATGAGTGTCGGTGCTCGAGACATGCGCGGCATGTGGGGATCAGCGGCTCGAGCAATTCGGCGTCCTTGGATATCTTCTGGAGGAAACGGAGGGTCGCGCCGCGGATGTACTCATTCGGGTGTTGCTATACGCCCTGAGGCTTAGCAGGCAGAACTAGGTGAAAAGAAAGCATACTAACGAGGTCATTACGGATAGCGTTACTGCACGGATCGTAAGGACTTCAAATTATAGAATTTACGGCAGTAAACTCACACAACGAGAATCATCTCCTGCTTCAGCTTCCCATTGTCGTCATACTTCGGACACACCTCCCAGTAGAAATGGAGCAGCTTCTTGAGCTCTTTGCTTCGTGAAGGCATAACATATTGGATGATCGGCATCAACAGTTGGGGCTTCATTGGATAGCGCAGACACGCGCATAGAGTCGGTTATTGCCCCATAGTAGCATCATATAGTCAGTACGTACCTGAGGGTTACCATTGATCGTAGACACAATGATTTTTCGCAACGTGTCAAACTTGACCTCGTCCGAGCCCTTCTGCAGCGCGGAGCGGAGTTCCTGGGTTGTGGGTGTCTCCGACGCATCCTCAAAGACCAGAGTGTAGCAAGAGGCATCAGCCGACGTCATCACAACAGCGAAGTTCAGGGAGGGAAAGCGGGGAAACGAAAAACGGTCGACACTGCCGTGGAGGTCAAGAGATGAGTTACTATATTAGGTATGAATATAAGGTGACCACGACGGCATATCGAAGACGCTCAAGCATCCTTTGATTCCACCCAATACACATCCAAGGTGTCCTATATTCAATCACGTCGAAAATCACAAATCGCAAGGGTTATCCTGAAGGTGCATCAAGCTTCAACGCCAGAAGATTTTGATTGACTCGGTATGCGAACGCGTGACTGAACAAACGCGTGTATTGGAATATTATGGACGACAGCTGCAGGTAGAACCTTGAAGCAGGCTCTGACGCGTATGTAGTCTACGAAAGCTCGCGGGTCTGGATAGGGGCAGGCTGGCTAGTCATATGTTCAACTGTGAGGATTTTGAACGCCGAAAGCCCATGCGCGTGAGCAGTCTTGCGACCCATCCTGCGCGGCACCTATGTGGGCAACCCCAGGGTCGTGCGCTTGTGAGAAGCTGAAGTCAGAAATTTTTGAAGTTTGGTAAGAGGGAGAAGCAGACGGACTAGCTTAATGATGTTCTCCCGGTCCGCCGGCGGCATTTGGTAGACCTCCTCTCTCGACATCGCAACGACACGCATGATCAACGCCTGCAGGCATTGACGCTTCAGTCCATGCCCTAAAACTTCACGCAAGGTCACACTCACCTTCTGATCCTCCGGCAGCGCAGCAAGAGCCTCAGGAAGCACCGGGGCAGCCGGACCAGAGCCTGGTACAGGGGGTGGCTGTTGTGCATGCGGTAGCTGCATATGCGGAAGTGGTTGAACATGCGGGGGCCCGGGAGGTGTTGGCTGCGCGTGCGATCCTGGTCCGTGAGAGAGCCCTGGCACAGATGGTGGGCCGAAGCCAGGAACCTGTCCTGATCCTGGAGGTGGCGTGCCATATCCTCGCCCAGCTCCTCCGGGTCCAGGGGGAGGTGGACCACCTGCATAATTTGGCGGAGGGTATCCTCCCGGTGGACCATGGGGAGGGTAAGTCGGCGTACCACCACGTGGAGGTATCTGGGCTTGCATATGCGGTGGAATGGCTGACGGAAGCTGTGATGGCATTGCGGGAGGAGGTATGACCGCAGGAGGTGCTGCTGCTCCAGAAGTTCCTGGAAGAGCACCATACTTTGCCAGGGTATCCTAGACTGAGTTCGATATCAACAAGACAAACAGACTATGTCTGCGAGCGTACCTGAACTACATCCATTTTCACTGCGTTTATGTTCACCATCATAGCCATGAGTGCATATGCAATCTGCGGTTGCGAATTGAGGATCGTCCTGGCCTCATTGGGAGTGGTTCTCTGGCGTGAGGGTTTCTCGCTTGTGAACAATGTGTACAGGGTGCGATGCACTTACAAACCTTGAGATTTAGCAAGAGTTCAAGTAACTGCTCTTCCGGAAGAGCTTGGGTAGCCATAATTTGAAGTTGACTGAAGAACAAGCGGTGCAGCGTATATCTCACAAGATGCTCATGTATCGCACGGTGGCTCGAGAGGTGTCAAGAAAGGGGTTCTAGGTGTGAGCTGTTCACAACAAAGGGTACAATACAGAGGCAATAGCACAAGATTCCCAATAGACGCCCCTAGGGCCCTACTGCCCATAAACAACGACTGCCCATAAATCACTGGACCGTGGACGCACACATCTAACTAACATTGTTGCGTGTGAAATATACATACTATCTTTCACTTCGTACTACAGACGCGACATGAATTCACTACGCGGGACATGGTATGTCACAAGGTGAAGGCAGAGAATATACTGCATGCCAAGGAATGCTCACTCGGAGACGAGGCTAGCGAGCTTGTCGTTAGAGTCGAGGCTGACTACGCTGTCGCAGCCGCCAACATGCTTCTGGTCTGATGTTTCGTATATCCGTCTCAGCTTGCCATGTATGAAGACAAGCGATGAGAAACCCACTGATGAAGATGTTGGGCACGGTACGCTGACCAGTCTTCTCTTGCAGGTAAGTTTGAATGGCGGTACCGTCGTCCATTTGATCCAGCCTAAGTGGTGTCAATGTCATGATGATGATGGTAATGGGGAAAAGCGCGAATACTGACTCTAAGATCGTGGTTTGAACGTCCGGGAACTTGGAAGTGAGGAGGGCCTTCGCACGCTTGCAGTATGGGCAGTACGACTTGGAGAAGATCGCGATCTTGTTGTCCGTGATGGTTCTCTGTGAGGATATATGTAGTGGGGCGTACTCGGGACAATAGCAGTATACGAGACCAACCTCGACGAGGTCCTTAACGGCCATGATTTTGAATTGGTTGGGAGAAGGGTTGGATGAAGATGGGGATGCCGTGGCTACTAGGAAACGGCGGAGAGCGAAGGGGCTTACTGGGTCGGAAGGAGGGCGGGGAGTGGTAGTGAGGAACGCCCTAGGGATGCCTCTATATAGGCCAGCAAGCATCAAATCTTGTGGGTTGAATTATTGGGCAGTTGCTGAGCAATCCACCCAGCAATTGAATACTGAGTCCTAATAGTGGGGACGAGGGACGTCATTGCGTCATTGATCCTGCACCGTGACTAGTGACCATCTCCTAACGCGTGCCGTCACGCGCCGTTCCGTCACCACACAACACGCGTCGCTGTAGGGAGCGCTATAGATCTGTCAACTCTCTTCTACTACATACTCAGACCTTCCTCGAGCTCGTAGCCATCGCTGGGCTCACCTGTAAAGAATACGACAATATGTCTCTGCTGAAGAGCTTCTGCAGGATCATGGACCGCATCGCGCCTCTCCGTATGGCAGAAAAGTGGGACAATGTCAGCACTCCCTTCCATCCCCCATCCGGCCATCGCTCATCGACGACTTCTCAATAGGTCGGGCTCATTCTAGGTCTGCTCGCCACAGATCATCTCGCAAGGACAATTGCCTGATTTACCATTCCAGAGGCCCTGCCCGTGCGCCCAAACGCCAACCGGATATTGCTCACCATCGAGTTCGTTGGCCGCGTGTACTTCAAATGCGCAGTCCAGCTTGACTAACAAAGCAATACCCCGCCAGTCTCACACCCGCGGTGGTAGAGGAAGCCATCACGACCCCGACATCTCTCATCGTCTCCTACCATCCCCCAATCTTCAAGCCCCTCACGTCTATCAAGCTCAGCAACCCTCTCCAAGCTTCCCTCTTCCGCTGTGCCGCCGCAGGGATCTCTGTGTACACCCCTCACACCGCCCTCGACTCAGTCATGGATGGACTCAACGACTGGCTCTGCACCAAGGTCGCCGGCCCTCTCCGTGACATCACCTATACCACCCGCTTCATAAAGGAGTTCCCGGATAAGCTGGGAGGCGTTGGCCGGGTGGTGATGCTCAACCAGCCTGTGGAACTACAGATGCTCCAGTTCAGAATCAAAGACGAGCTCGAGCTCAAACAAGGTGATACGGTTGCGTCGCTTCCGTCGTTCGTGCCTGACCATTCGACAACACAGTGCAAGTCGCGTACGCGAAGCCCGAGCGAGAGCGCACCATGGTCAGCACAATAGCTGTCTGCGCTGGTTCTGGCGGGTCCGTCCTCCTCGGCGTTGACGCGGATGTCTACTTTACTGGCGAAATGCCTCACCACGAAGTCCTCGCCGCAGTACAGAGCGGGCATAATGTCATCCTTTGTATGTACCTTCTTCTCCGCGGACGGCCCTGGGAGCTTCTCACATACCGTGTTTGCAGGCGGCCACACAAACACCGAGCGGGGCTTCCTCCCATGGTTGGCAAAGGACATTGAGGAGTTCATCCACGCGGAGGTGGATGAAACGACAGATCCGGCAGAGGCGGAGCTGCTCAAGCAGCTACAGATTGTCGTTAGTCAAAAGGACGAACACCCTCTCGTAACCGTGTAGCTCCGTGATTTCATCGACTCGATCTTTCACACCAATATCGCCCACCAAGTGAAGAAGCACACTGGCCACAAGGGCGAGGGAGATAAAACGCTGGACATTGTGTACGACTATAGTTATATGTGTCACCGGTCGACCTCGCTATTATACGAAGCCCAAGCATATCAGCCAAGAACGACAGAAACGACAAAAAGGGACATACCCGAACACAAGATCCTGCGTCAGGGTGTGAGCGAGAGATTAGCCCATATTGACAACATTTACGTACCATAGTACCAATGATAGCGACAACGTCCGCAAGCACGTGCTAAAGAGAACTTATCAGCATGCGTTGTGCGCCAGGCATTACGGAAATCTCCCACATCTACACAGAAGATAAATTCGCATGAGCAAGCGAGGTCCAAAGACAGAAACGCCAGTACGCCCGAGAACAAACTCACGTCTCATCATGAAGTCGGCTCCGGCGAGATGGGCGAACCCAGGAGCACGGATCTTGCACCGGTAGGGGCGATTCGTGCCGTCGGACACGAGGTATACACCCATCTCACCCTTCGGTGCTTCGATGGCGCTGTAAGTCTCACCAGGGGGTACCGAGTAACCCTCGCTGAAGAGCTGGAAAATACCGTGAGCAGGGTCTGCTGATTCTATCGTCACTCACAACGCACCTTGAAATGGTGGATGAGGGACTCCATGCTCTCCTTCATAGACGCACGTGGAGGAGGGACAAGCTTGTAGTCATCGACCTTCACAGCGCCAGTGGGAATCTTGTTCAAACACTGGAAAGGGTATGTCAACCGACAGCCCAACGATGTGCGTAGTAGTAGTTTACTTGGCTGATGATCCGAAGGGACTCGCGGAACTCTTGAACACGACAGAGGTAACGGTCGTAGCAGTCACCGTTCTTACCAACCGGGATGTCGAATTCAACCTCGTCGTACTTGTCATACGGTGCCACCTTGCGGATGTCCCATGGGACACCGCTGCCGCGAAGCATAACACCGCTGAAAGAGTAGTCAAGGGCTTCCTTCGCAGTGACGACACCGATGCCGACTGTGCGCTCCTTCCAGATACGATTGCCGGTCACAACCTCCTCGATCTCGTCAACACGAGAGGAGAACTGCGTGGACCACTTGAAAATATCCTCAAGCAAACCGTGCGGGAGGTCGAACGCGACGCCACCGGGACGCACATACGCTGCATGCAGACGCGCTCCAGAGACCCGCTCGTAGAACTCCATGAGCTTTTCACGTTCCTCGAACCCCCACAGGAAAGGTGTCAGGGCACCAACGTCCATAGCGTGTGTGAGAACAGCCATTAGATCTAAACGATTGCATGATAAGGCGCGTGAAAGGACGGGCTATATAAGCACACGTACGGTTGAGGATGCGGGTGATTTCGCCGAACAGAGTGCGAATCCACTTCGCCCGTTCTGGTACCTCAATGTTGAGAAGCTTCTCAACTGCCAGCGAGTAGCAAAGCTCGTTTGTCACTACATAGCATGATCATCTTGAGTAAGTCCTTCGCAAAATGGGGGCTAATGCGTACTCATCGAGACATAGTCAAGACGGTCGAAATAAGGCAGCGCCTGTGTGTAGGTCTTGTACTCGATAAGTTTCTCTGTTCCTCGATGCAGGAGACCGACATGCTAAAAGCATAAGGCGAGATGAATACTGTGTACTACAAGGAAACGCCAGCACTCACTGGGTCTGCACGTAAAACCTCCTCTCCGTTCAGCTCAAGAATTAGTCGAAGCACTCCATGAGCGGCCGGGTGCTGGGGACTGCAACAACATCAGTCCCTTCAATTCTTGCGTATCGGAAACATCATCCTAACACACCCGAAATTCACTACACCCGTCGTCAACAAACGTTCCTAACTCGCGAAACTTCTCGCTCACCAGTGAAGTGACGCAGCTCAGCCTCCGGCCTGCTCCCAGTTTCGGCCAATATTTCGGTGGCATGCATACCGTGCAGATCCTCCACCGTATGCGTTTGAAAGACATTCTTGCCGCCCCGAGTGGCCGCACCGGCCGTAGCGGGCTCGGCCTGCGCGGCCAAAGAGCGTGAAAAGTGTCGACGAGCAGCAGAAAGGAGCGACGAGGAAGGGCTAGAGGGGGGAGGCGAAGCAGTTGAAAGACGCGGCGCCCGCGCAAGCTGGCGACGGAAAAGCGTAGAAGCCATCCTCGTCGCTGCTGAAAGTGTCGTCGTCGTCGTCGTTGTGTTCGACGTTGTCGGTGCTAAACGGACCGTTCTCATTCGATGGCGTCGGATAGGCCGCATGAGGCAGTTTGGTTTCACGCTCCCGTGATGGGGCTCGCCAAGACGCCGAAAGAGGTTGAGCGCTTGCGTCATCAAGTGGTCGTGATTGAGTTATGCCACACTGCAGTACACCATTGTAGCTGACTGCTGCGACTAACTGACCAACGTTGCTACCATCCAGCATGCTGGGGCACAGCTCCCACCTCTTCTGGCTTCTTTGCGTGTCTACTTTCCTTTTGTCTGCTGTAGGAACAGCGCACGCAGACGAGAAACCATGCACCGTACATGCTGACGGTAATTATTATGACTTGAGCGGATTGACCACAAGGTATCTCGCAATAATGCTACCATGCCCAGCTATACTCATTCTCTGACGATAGTTAGTAGCAAAGGCTATGAGTTCAACTCGACTGGCGGACACCAATACGTTCTGAACGTGTGCAAACCCCTCGCACGCGAACTATGGTCTCCTAAGGTGGACAAACCCGAAGATGTTGCAGGGTTCACGCGCCGCCAGCACGGAGACTTCTCATTAGGGTGAGCAGTGCTTAATACACAAATGTTCGTCTACATGAACGTGTTTTCAGCGACGCAAACACCACCATCGTGATCCGTGAGGGGCAACCTCTCATTTTCATGACAGATGGTTCTCGCTGTCCCAATGCTGGAGAATTGACTGCGTCAACTGCAATTCGCTTCATTTGTGACGAATCTGCTGGCGTAGGTATGCACCCCAGACCGCTCTGGATGACACTGGCTCATTCCGTCTGAAAGGCAAACCCAAAATGATTGCTACCCTTCCTCTAGACGAGGATGTCGCATGTGCGTTCTTCGTGGAGTGGCGAACTGAGGTAGCGCTGGGATGTTGAATGCGAGTTGTGTTCACTTACCAATGCATTCGTCAGATGGCATGCCCTACCTCTGAAGGAAGCGTCTTCGGAACCATTATTTCCGTCTTGGCTATCATGTGCGTCAATCACTATGCATCGTCGAGTTGCTTGCTGACCACATCGATAATTCAGCGCTGCAATCGTTTTTGCGGTGTACATGGTCGGTGGTACCCTCTACAACCGATACGTGCTGGAACTGCGTGGCATGGACCAGATTCCACGGTTCTCGTTCTTTTCATTTAGCGACACAGTGGAGTTTGTTCAGGACTGCATGGGACGTGTCAGGGGAAGGTCGGTTGACGCATGGCAGTCGCGCAACTGGGGAGCACAGGATTGGGACAGCGGAGGGTCATGGGGAAACTCTGGCAGACATGGATACAGTGGACTACGGGCAACCCCTGAGGAATCGCAAACTATGTTGGGAGGACCGCCGGGCTTCCTCGACGAGCAGGATGACGAGGACGAAGAAGCATCTCCACCTCATCCGCAGGAGAATAGTCGGCCCATGGGTATAGACGCGAACGGTGTAATACGACTTTGAAGTGGTGCGTCGGATTATGTGCGCCTGCAGTGTACGCTATAGGCTACGCCACTAATTCGTAGCTTTATCGCGGCTGATATCACCAGATAGTCGGTAGCCGTTCAAGTTTTTGTGGAGGAGTTGCGTGTGCAAGTGTACCAATGGAGCTAAATCATATGTCATGGTCATTAGAAGCAATGTGAGAGTCGATTCCCGAGGAGAATGAACCTGGGAGAAGAGCATGGGGTGAGGATGCAACGTTGTTGACAATCGCTCACTACTTAGATCGTAATCAGATCTGGGATAACTGGTCACTGCATCGATATTCCGGCGGTGACTAGCCGGCCGTTGGGCAGGGTAGAGGGTGCCGACGGCAATACACGTTCACTTTGTGTGCAACGTTGACGACGAGTAGAACGTCGCTGCCGACTACGATGCAGGGAAGGAGGAGACAAGAAAACAAGAGTTGCGGAGAAGCAGACAATAAGGGAACGTTGTTTGGCCACCGAATTTGAGTGTTTGGAGAAGCGACAAAAGATGGGCGGGCGCCTGTTCAGGCGTGCGAGCGGGGAGAGGGCGAGGAGAGGGCTTGCGTCTCTCTCTGTCCTCCTCCCTGGACGTAATTGAGAGACCGCCATTGGGGTTTGGTTTCTACCTCTTCCTTTCCATTGTTTTTATTCTTTCTCTCGCCATATCTCGCCAGCCTCGTCCTTTCTTTCTCTCATTATCCCCCGTCTCTCCTCTCCCATTCTCATCCACGATTGTCCACGACCGCGACGCTAGCCCACCATGGATCCCCAGCACCAGCAGCCCCAGCAGATGCATGACGACCAGTCCCAAAATTTTGTTGCATCCCAATACACCATGTATGCGGGATCAGAGGACGAGGCGAACTACCTCGTGTACTCTCAGATGCCCTATCAGGGTGTCGTACAACAACACTCCGGCCCTCCTCCTCGTGGGTTCTTGCAACATGCTTCATGCAGCCTACAACCGAGATCTGACTTGTCCTTTCCCGTCCTCTCAATTGTCCTTTCACAGGGCAAATGTCCGACAGCGACCTGCAGCAAGCGATGCAGTATCATCGCCAAATCCATATGATCCCTGGTCCACAGTTCGCACCTCCTGCCGGACCAGGTGTTTACACTGCCTCGCCGCCTCATGCAGGGATGCCTTTGTCCGCATCCCCACCTCCGCAGTCCCCTAATATGTATGACCCTCTCTCTCCCCCAATTTCCGGATCAGACACGTCCGCCGACGGCATCTACCATTCACGGAACAGTAGCGCGACAGGCTCCCCTGCATCCTCCCGGGCGAACAGCCTCGTACACCGCCATCCACTTCGCTACAATCCTACTCCATCACCTACTAGCTCGTCCGCTGGGCGCCGAAGCCGAGGTCACTCAATATCCGACGACGACGATCGCCCCATGGGTGGCATGAATATGGCAGAGAGTCTGGCTAATACTAGGAAGGAGGCCACTCGAAGACAGAGAATAGAGGCAGAGCAGCGGCGTCGGGATGAGCTGAGAGACGGCTATGCGAGACTGAAGGATGTTCTGCCCGTTTCCAATCAGAAAAGCAGCAAGGTATCCTTGTTGGAGCGAGGTGCGTCGTTGTGCGGTCATCGATACACCTTACGCTCACGACTCTTTCAGCAACGAACCACATCGTCAGCTTGGAGAAGACCAACCGCCAGTTGCAACAGCGGTTAGCCGCGTTGGAAGCGGAAGTCACCAGATTAAGAGCTCTGAACGAGAAGATATCGTTGGGAGTAGCCAACACGCCTTCACCCGGACATGTAAACATGGACAGTCGCCCTTTGTCTCCTCCTCCCGAGGGATCGCAGCCAACGCAACCAGGCGGCCAACATCAGCTCGCATCAGTCGACCAACCTGTTGCAGAGTCAAGTCCATCGGCCTCAGAAAGCGGTTATTGAATCGCTCGGCGTGTGTTTTTATTTCCTCTTGCTTCATCTCGGACATTGCTCTTTCCTCCCCTCCACTGTCTCACTATCACCCAATTTCCTATCATCATTTTAGTTCCCGCTTGGCTTCACCACCGTCCTTGCTCAGGCGGCTCCCTCGCTCTGCATGCAGACTCATGTCGCCTCTGGAAAGAGCGGCACTGGTCACAGAGGGAGTCCTGCTCCGTCGTGCATTCAGAGACAGACGCGAAGATAGCGAGATCGGGCCCGAAGGCGCTGAGGATCGTCTGCAGCGCCCGGTGCGCTCGCCATGACATCCTCGCCGCCGTACCCCAGCCTGATCTCCACGAGAATCCTGTGGCTCGATGCCGCAGGCTGGTGCACGGCGATCATAGCTCAAGTGCGTCCGTTCCGTTGGTCCTTCCGATGTTGCCGGTGAGATGATCTCCCGCACATCGTCGATCGACCCGGAACACTTTCGTACCGAGCTGTGTGTGCTGTCCTCGTCAATACGCCTCAAAATCTGATGCAGGAGGTCGCCTCAACGTCGTCGGTGCGGTTGTGTCACCACCGTGCCGACACCCCGCAACCTCCACGCGCGCGATAATGGTTCTCTTGCAAGGACACGTTTCTAGAACCAACGAACCCTACGTTACTCGGCCGTCTTCGCCTCTTCCAACCCGCCCACTCGCGCACGAACCACCCCCTTCCGCGACCCGCATTGCCAAGTTCTGTATCATCTTGTACTATATCTTACTTATCGGGCTCTGGAACGCGACGGCCAATTATGAAGGATATGACCGCCAACGACGCGACACGAACCGCTTCCTTACCCCTGCGAGGAGCAACTCACCCAACGAGCCGACCATCGCGGCTCCGGCCTCGCTCCATCCATCTCTTGACACTTCTATGGGAACCGACTTGCACGGCGGGAATGGGGTTGGAAGGAGCGGATGTAGGTAGCAGGGGAGGCTGCTTGCCCTCTCGAGGAGGGCGGGCCGTGTGTTTCCATCGCTTTGACACCCGTTCATGCTTGCTGCGAAAGTGAGATGTGGACGAGGTTACTAGGTCGATGGGAGAGGAGGGGGCCCCCGATCCGCTGAATATGACGGACAGAGCAGGACGATTGTACCCATAGGCGTAGCAGTAGTTGATTTGGTTGTGAGTTGCGCGATCTATCAGGTCTTCTTGTATCCTTCATCGTGGACTGGCTCGTGCTCTCAACGAGTCTTTCGCATGTGTGATTGATCTATCCACGTCGTCTAGCCTGGACGGACGTGGCCGAAGACGCTGAGGTGATGCGGCTTTGCTCTTGTTTCAAGTCAACGCGCTCACCAGTACCACTGAGCGAGAATTATGTTTACGGGCCATATGTGGTCGCCTGGGTATGTGGCAACGGTGAGAGCTGCAACACTTGAAGGTACAAACATTGTACTAGCTAACGTGACATAAGGGGGCATAGACCATCCCAGTGGCATGTTCTCAGTTGCCTCGGTTTCCGGAAGCAATTGGGACAGCGATTGTCACTACCCCTAGACTAACCACTCTCGGAGTTGACATGCATGGTACAGTATGGCAGACAGTGAGACCTGTAGCCGTGGCCGTCTTTGTCCCCTGCAACGCCACGCTCCGCTGGCCGGTCTAACGCTAACGTGCAAGTCAAAACTCAGAGATCGCCACAGTCGCCGAGCCTGCAGGGCCGGAGTCGAGTGAACCACCGAGCTCGAGTGCGAGCGCGAATCGAGAGCCGCCGCTGCCTGGTTGGGAGGCCCAGTGGGCACGGTTGGTCCGAAGTGCGCTCAACAGGGAAGCCGGATCCGTGCTTCGAGAGAACGAGCCCGGTTCCTGCGTGGATTCGTTGACAGGGCTGACACCCCGGACCCGAAGACGGGCCTCGTTGAGGAAGGGGCGAGTACATACGCACTAAATGGGAACGTCATCGCCAGTACTGTGGGGGCAGACGACAGCCTCGAGCCCCGTCCGGGCGCGCGCGTTTGCTGGCTCTGGCAGGCTATTGCCGGCACTGGCGTGGGATCCAAGCTTGAGGTGGCATGGCGGTACGGCAGCCCAGCTCATGACACGGCCCCTCAGGTGCGTGCGACGCGATGCCTATAGTTCAAAGTTCGAGCTTACGAGATTCCGTGGGGGGCGTTTGTGGCTTTGAGTTGGGAAGGCCGCCAGTGAGGTTGATGTTACGATTGCGATGACTCCTACCCACGAAACAGGAGTGTACATTGCCAGAGCCGTCGGGATGGGCGCTGGGCCTTGCCTGTTCTCCCCAGACCGCTAGTTACCGCTGTCCTGGTGACCGGAATTGTGGATTGGACGACAACCCTATTGCAACTATATGGCGAAGACGGCGTCGAAGAGGGACGTGTACAATGGATCGCGCTTGACACCGCCATTAGTAACCACCGTACTAGGGATGGGCACGCACGCCATTCTAGTTTCTCATAGTAGGCTCTCGCACCTGTTGTATCGTGTCTCCATATCACGGTCGACGTTGAGATCTGTGACCCAATGATGAGTTCTCCGAGAAAAAGAGAGACGCCGCAAGATGCGCACTTATCACTAGCTCGGAGTGGTATCCCAACATGTGTGTACTGAACAGGTAGGAAAGCATGAGTGTAATGACGTACGATTCACTGACAACCTGTGTAGCACAGGGATCTGCTTCTGGGCTAGGCGTAATCGCCCCAACTCGTTGGCTATGGCAGAGAAGGCAAGTCACCCATATTATGTGAAGATCCGGGACTTTCCCAGACACTGCGAGATGAGTGGCGAACGCGCGCGCGAACGATCTAAAGCGACCGAGGAAGGAAGAGCTCCCAGTCTCACTCGATGGGAACGCCACCCCCGGACGCAGTCTAGACGGGCGGCTGCGGATGATAAGGAACTAGCAGTGCGAGCAGACAGACAGTCGCGGATACACGTACTCGCAGACGGTGGGCAGCCCGAGGAAGCTAGACTGCAGTATTCCGGAACAGACGACCGACGAACTTCCTCTGATTTGGCAGTGTGACTAGCGCAGACGTCTCTGTGGCGGCGACGTCCTCGACGACCCTGAGGCCTGATGCCTCGTGGTAGATAGGTCCCTTGAGGTCTCGTTCGGTGATGACTGACTGAGGCTGACTCGTCCCGAGCATGCACAATTGCGGATAGCGCATCCTCGGTCCCCCGACGGACAAGAGGTCGTTGATGTTGATACACGCGGACACCGGAAGGCAGGTTTGCCCCGATACGGCAGGTTGAGTCGCAGCAAACGGAGTCTGGTGCAAGGGCGTCAGACCATGGGCGACGCAGCCGGAACTGTCTCTCATCGAGCCTGCTTGACTTCCGAGGCGACGGTCGACAGCGGTGTATAGACGGTAATAGAGACGAAGAACGGCCCGGGTGCACAGTGCGAGCGCCGAAAGGCCCTGCCCCCCCTTCCCAGCAACAGCGTCCACGGACGAACGTTAACGCTGGGAGCCGTCTGCGCGAGAATAGTATACAGAGTGCTCGATCACACATTTTCGAGTCGGCACCATTGATATTTCGCACCGCGTCGACCGCCGAGGCCGAGTGATTGCCGTCTGAGGGATCGTACGCCCAGACGGCCGGTATGTAGTGCCTTACCCGGAGATATGTACACAATCGCGAGCATCGCGTCCGTGTGCGCGCGCGTGCCACGTCCTCGGCGATCAAATGTCTGGCGTGAGGCCTTCGCGGAACCTTCTCCAGTATCGCTGGAGAGCGCCGTGTCGTTCTCCCGCCAGAGCGAGGGGCGTGGATGTTGGAGTTCATTTGTGCGGACGGCAGACAGCGATGCAACTCTATTCACATCATCTGGGCGGTGGAGGTAAATCAGTGGACGATTAGGCTCTTGGATATCCTCCATCCTTCACCTTCCTGCCGTTCATCTCGGGCTGCACCATCCGCCGACACAAAATAGCTTCTCCGCGCGACCAATCGTTTTGGAGATGGTCCGAATCGGTGAGACCGTTGGGCCTGTGGTCCAGCCCGGCCAGAGGGAAGGCCTCATGCTGGCACCAGCATTATTGAAAAGCCTCACTCACGAATTGAGAGCGGTGTAGCAATCGATGGGTAGGATACGTTGGGAACACGTGAGGGCGACAGCAGGATTCGCGTTCGCCGTTGTGGTATCCGATCCGGTGAGAATGCGCGGTAGAAGATGAAAGAACAGAAGGGTCATAGAAGAGAAGCTACGACGGAAAGAGAAGAGGGGGTTCAAGAGAACCTAGATGGCGCTGCGAAGGGAGCAACACCACATAAGTAGATAGCGATCTGCGTCGTGCCCTCAACGATCTGGAACCGAAGTCGCTGGTGGAGGTCTGGATGCGTGGAGTATGTCAAAGATAATCCCGCCGCTATCTGCGTTGGAGCCCCCCTACCTTCGTTTTTTTTTCGGTCAAGACGAGCACGTCGGGCCGTGTGCTGCTCGGGAGAAAGTTCGAACGGAGCGTTAATCCCGGAGATGAAAAGGGCGTGTTTCGCACAAAGTCACGATCTTCAAACCAAGAGCGCCTTGATCAGATCGTGTTAATACAATAAAGATATGGATGACCATCTGCGGGGCAGGGTCGACATCGAAGACTCGGGGCAATAAGAACATGAGCGGGGAGAATGGATAGTCCATAAGCCGCCCTTGTGTCATGGACAACGTGCTCTGGAAAATGCATCGCCAAGCTTCAACATGAGCGTTCGAATTGAGAGCAGGAAGGACGCACCATGCGAGAGGTCCGTGCGAAGATGTCGATGGGAGCTTCAGTCATGTTCAGGTGATCTTCGCTGCACCGTCCACCAGCAGGCGTGTTCCTGTACTGGACGCAATGCCTGGAAAAGGTTAGGTATTCGTTCCGGACGCCTGAGAGGGATTCTGTGAAAGATGAAGCAAGCGATGGCATGCAGCGTAGGCGGCGTAGCATCCAGGGCCGAATCCGACATGATACTAGTAGTTCCGAGATCCTCGATGATGTTCGGGCGGAGAGCACCCCAGACATAACGATGAAGTTTCTATAATTGCCATTGGTGCGCAAGTCCTCTAGAACGCTATGCAGGAGGAGAGCCACGGAGTCGTGGTTCAAGTCAAAGTTGCCTGTTTGGTGACCACAGCTGCTTCTGGCAACACGGGCTGTCACGCTGTCACTTGCCTCGACCTGAGTTGGAAAATTCCCCGAGTTAGGCTTCGTCGTGTGATGGGAGCAGAGCTATCACGCGTCACACTGTGGGGTCGAGAAGACCGAGGAACGTGTCTCACCGTCCTCCGTCCCACCCAGCGTCGACCACGTCCCGCCCATCGTTCCTTGCCGCCAGCTGTGGCTCCTCGTTACTCTCCTTGAAGACCCCTCACACGCGATACCCGTATAACAATCCATATCAAGACCAATCACTCGCTTGCCGCCCAGGCTCGCGCCATCTTCAAGAACAAGTAAACTCCTGAGGCCACTTCCTGGTTCAATCCGCAACGCGATCTCTCACGATGTGGTGGGTAGACGGCGCGGTATTGTTTGTGAAAGGAAAGAGACGGGACTGACGGATGTGATTGTTTGTGGTGTATGTGCAGGTGCGACAACTGCCTTCTCGTCCTTCCTCTGGTACGTCTCCCCACCAATCACACTAATCGGTGGCTCTAATGATGGGGACACTGCAGAGGGGTGGTGCTATCGCGTGGGGCGTTGTCATGTTCGTAAGTAGACGAGGCATCATTTGTATCGGGTGCCCCCGATTTACGTATTCTTTATTCAGGCGTACAGTCTCGGGGGAGGGATATTCCTACTGAACTGGGGTCAATACCTGTTCTTTTTCTTCCCTGAGTGGTACGTATGTCTTCCTCAGCCACGGGCGTCTCTGCTTATCCCTTCCCCCCTCCCCCTATCCACAGGCAAATCTACGGAGGGATTGGGATCGGCGTAGCAGTGGCAGCAGCCCTTTCCATCCTCGCACTCTCGAACGTGAGCTGTGATCTGCAATGCGTGCTGGCTCTGAACGACCGGCATCCTGTGTTGCGTCGGCGGAGCCATGGGCAGCCCATTATGTGACCATCGTTGCTAACGTGGGGGCCCGATTGTGTGCACAGCGATCGTACATCTGGACACGCGTCTGCAAGTTCCTATGGCCATTCATCATCGTCCTTTGCCTAATCCGGGCCATCTTCATGATCGTCCAGCTCCAACGAGGGTGAGTCTACTCTAGTCCACCGCAGACCCGGTTGCTCCCCCCCTCCCCCTCTCCTTTGTGCTGTCACATCATCCTGTCTTCTTTCACTTTCATACCAGAACTTCATACACAAATTTTTGCTCGCTTCATGGATCTGCCCCAACAGCGTGTTGGCGCATCGTTTAACCTACCTATCGGCCTGCGGGTCTCGGGGGGTGGTACTTCCGTCCCTGATCTTGTGCCATACCATCGTCTCCGGACGTGCCGTAAAAATGTCTCGCGTACACCATCTGCTCACTGTTGTTCCGGCTGACGCGCGTTGTTGTCCCATGTTATGGCCGATATCTGACCTTGCTTTGCAGAAAGGACAAGATCCAGTGTGCGCGTTGTTGTCCCATGTTTTGACCGATATCTGACCTTGCTTGGCAGAAAGGACAAGATCCAGTGGGAGTGCGCCAATGGCGGTCAGCTGTGGACAGACTCTGCTGATGCGGGCTATGGCACAAGCGGCTCGTTCCCGTCCGGATTCTGCGTGAGCGGCTTTTCAAGTCTGAACGCAGCATTCATCGGTGGCCTGGCGGTCGACCTCGTCTTCCAGGTGCGTGTGGCCGGCCGGCAGTGACGCTCGCGTTGTGTGACCGCCTGTGCTGAGAATGGTGTGACATTGCAGCTGTACATGTTCTTCATGGTATGGCGCTTCCAGAAGAGACTTGAGCACTATGCAGGCATGAAGGGTCCGTTCTACGGCGGTGAGTATCCACGTTTTTTGGATCGCATCTCCAGTCATGTGTCGTTGTTTGGCCACGGTCGCTTGTCGGATGGATCGCCTCGAGGTTGCGCCAGGCGTGGCCGGCAAGCGAGCGGGATTATGTAGGAGTCGGTGGTGGTGGTGGTGGTGCATGAGGTGCTAACCGAAACCTTGTTTTTTTGTACACAGGGTACTACAACGCGTGAGCGTTGGGCGAGCGCTGAGCAGCGTCGCATGGCCTTGCGCGTCGCCTCGGACCCCTTCCATCTTCTTCTTTTTTTTTGCTGCTGTTCTTGCGAGCGTTCTGGACAGTTCCGTTCTATTCGTTCGGTGCTACCCCGCGTACGATCTGCTAATGCGCCCGGCTCGCCGTGGTGGGCGTGCTCCGTGACATTGCATGTTGTTGTATATCCGGATCGGTTGCACAGCTGCTTCTGGTTCTTGTGCGTCTCATGGACGGCTAATGCTTGGCATTATCTCTCGCGTATCTGTCTCGTTTCTCTTCTGTTGTTTCTCTTCTGTTGTTGTTGTTGTTGCTGTTGCTGTTGTTGTCTCAGTATCGTGCCGCTAGGCATGTCACGACCTCTCACGACTTACGACTTACGACCTCCGGGTCTGTGCGTATTTACGCATCTACCCTGTTTACGACTGACTTATTCCTATACGGATCGATGATCACCTTGTGGAATCTAACTGAAGTTGTGCCATGCTCAAACGCTCGCGGTTGGTCATTGGGTGTACATACTCGGACTGTGACATTGGGCGCGCCGGCTCTGGTGGAAGTGGAGGGTCGGACGCTGAGGAGTGTGGGAGAGGAGGGATGCGCAGCTCGGGGGGAGAGCGCTGGTGAAGGCGGAGGAAGAAGAGGCCGATTGAGGAGGGAAGATGGGGTGGTAAGTTTGGATTACGGTAAGCTCGGGAATTAGGAGGGAGATTGATGTGAGAAGGTTGGGTGTAGTAGAGAGAGGCACGGAAGCCGCGATCAAGTGACGCGGATTTAGGGAAGTATGAGTGTCAAGGCCGGGAGATGGTCCGTGCCGGTGTGTGAAGGAGGATGTGGCCGGACGGGGAGGGGAGAGGGCAATCGCGCCCGGGGATCGGAGGTCGATGTCGGTACGGTACATGTGGTCGGCAGCCGGGGTCTTGACTGTCGAGTGCATTGTGCGGGAGGCGGCCGGCCACTTGGCCAGGTTGTCTCGCTAGTGCTTTAATACATAGTCAAGTGTAGATTGGACAGGGACGGAGTAGTAGTGGGGACGGGACTCGGGTAAATACAAAAGGATGAGGTCGAGGGGAGAGAGAAGATTGGAATAATGATCGGAGAGAAGGTGACGGGTGTGTTGTTGTTGGGGGCGAAGGGGATGGGGAGGGCTGGGAGGGAGGCTGGGAGTGGAGGGAAATGAAAGGAGCGCTGAGAGGGGGACATGAGGCAGACGCGAAGCTGGAAAGGAAAGGGGGCAGCTGGCGTCTGGCGTCGAAGGGCAGGGGAGATGGCCGAGTCCCAAGTCGAGTCTGCGTCGGATGTCCGGCTGCTGATGCCGCTGATAAGCTCGTCCTCGATATTCCACCCACAACTACCAACGGCTCTAATACCCATCAGTCACACTCTCACTCCCAGCACTCCAGAACATCGGCGGGAACATAGCACCCCGCCGAACTAATTTCCTTACACTTTCCGTCACAAGTCACAGCGCTAAACGGCACGAGGTGATCACTGCCCCTCCTCCCCTCCCAGTCAACTCTTCCGAGAACGCTCGTCTCCCTCCTCTTCCTATATAGCCCTCCCCCTTCTTTCCCCCCAACCCCCATTCCTCCATCCGCCACCACCTCCGCCGGGTGTTTCTCTTCCATTCCGCCCACCGCCTTGTCCACAGCGTCCGTCTCGTCTTTTCTCCTCCCTCCTTCTGATAACCGTACTAACAATCTCTTCCCCCTCATCCCACAGTAGTCCTCTCTTCCCTTTCCTCTCTCAACTGCACGCCATTCTAACGACCCCTTCACTTTCGTGATCCACCTTCTTGTTCTTGTTCTCTCAACTGCTCTCATCTCCCCCCACCACAATGGAGACCGCCCACATCGAGAACGTCCTCGACCACTCCAAGAACGCCGCTGACTTCATGGATACCTCCGCCTACTACAACGACGCCCTCTCGGGCCTCGACTACCTCCAGTATCCTCCTCACTCCCCATTCGGCGTTTCTTCCATGGGCCGTGAGTTTATTCCTCTTGTGATCCTCACCATCTTCCCATACCCGTCATCGATCTCACTTTCCATCTCCCAGTGCCTCCCACCTCGTCCCCTCGCAGCTTCAACTCCCTCAACCTCTCCGGTGGCCTTAACGAGTATACCTACACCTCTCCCAGCGGCAACTACAGCACTGGCTCCCCCGCTCGCCCTTTTACCCCCACCAGCATCTACCCGGGCGCCCTCTCCAACTTGAGTGCCGGTGACTTGTCCTCCGACAGTGTTGGTTCCAGCCGTAGCCGCCGCGGTAGCGGTTCCCACTCCCCAGGCCCCGCCGTCCCCCCTGGTTCCCTGGCCGCCATTCCTCGGTCCCACCGCTTCAACCCCCTCGGCACAGGTGCCATCACACGTGCCTCTGCCCGCCAACAGCAGCAGAAGAAGCGTTCCAAGGCCTCGGACGAGTTTGCGAGCGATGACGACGAAGACTTCAACCCGACCACCTCCGTTGCCAACAACGACATGCGTCGTGAGGAGATCCGTCGCCAGCGGATCGAGTCCGAGCAGAGGAGACGGGATGAGCTCCGTGATGGCTACCGCCGTCTCAAGGACGCTCTCCCAGTGTCCAACCAGAAGTCGAGCAAAGTTTCCTTGTTGGATCGGGGTATGTACTTGATCTCGATCCCGCGCCCCCCCATCCATACTCATGTCACTCCACCTCCCTTAGCTACTACCCACATTCGCTACCTCGAGACATGTCACTCCACCTCCCTTCATAGCTACCACCCACATTCGCTACCTCGAGATGACCCAACAGCAGCTGCAGACCAGACTGCAACAGGCTGAGGCCGAGACCGCTCATCTCCGTCACGTCAACGAGGCGCTCATGCTCGGCACTGCTGAGCAGCGCCATGCCGCCGCCGCCTCTGCCGTTGCCGCCGCACAGGTGCAGCAGCAGCAGGTCGTTGCGGCAGCCGCTGCCAATGCGGTGATGCCCAAGTACTAGACGGTTGCGCTCTTCTGCCTTTCAAAAGCTCGTCATGCGCGTCAGGACCCGCCGAGCACAGCCTGCACTGTATTATTCTATCACGACTGTATCAAGACCCCCGCACGAGACTGGATATCCCTGCCCGGACGCAGAGGACGCTGACGATCATACGGACTATCACACATATTCATCTTTTAGCATGTTTATTCACTTTATTACACCCGGCACCTCTTTCTACATGTTTATCCCTCACCCCCCTACCCCACCCCCTTCCTCCCCTTTCCTCGCATGTTTCCTCCACTCTCTCTCGCTCTCATACACCGCCCATCCCTCTTTCCGCGACGATTCCACTGCCCTGGGCATTGCAACGTCACTACCGAGCTCCCCGGAATGTCTTGCTGCTGCGCTGCGCGGTCGCGTCGTCGTTTACCCGACAACGTGTACTGGAGAACAGTAGATGAGCTCTCCCTCGACTATGGCGCCCACGGATTGGCTTGGAGCCGGAGGTTGGACACGACATGACACAAGACCGCGGGATGTGGCTTGAGGCACTCACGTCCACAGCGACGTGGGCTGTTTCGCCCCCTGCGCGCGCTTTCTTGTTTCTTCACACCCACACGGTATCGTCGTACGTTCTATCTTCCCGCTCGCCCTTCCCAGTCCCGCCTAGTGCACGCAACGGCTGATGGTGACGACCACTTAAGTGTGGTTCCGTGCCTCGTCGCTGCGCATGTGTACGCCGAAACACCGGCATCGAGGACCCTCGTCTCCCTTCTCGACATTCCTACCGCTTAGCTCGGATCCAGCTCTCCGTCGACTTCGCTCGCCCTCCGGTTTCGTCCAAATATGCCGCATGCTCCCTTCCCCTTTCCCGCTGTTGTGCGTCTTCTGTGGCGTTTGATCACCGACATTGAAGATGCCCTCCGCGTTGCCTGTTCCTGTCCCGTCTCCTCCCCATTTCCCCGCTTTCCCTGGCTACTGGCCGTCGAAAGCCCACGAGCTCCGGTTCAAGCTTGTGGTGCTTGCGCGCCAGCGACGTAGCGCAGCTGTTGCAGCCCACGCGCTCCCGCACGGCGTGCCTAGCCAGGGCTGGAAGACATGGCGAGGCGGGTCGCTCTCGACGCAGCCCATCTCTCTCTCACCCGGACCCCTCCGCTCATCGACTGACCAACAACACTTCGTACCTCGTCAGACCCCTCTCGACACTCCCCCTCACCCTATTGCGGCCTCCCTCTGCCCACTGCTCGCCCCCTCCTCCCTTACCCGAACGCTCCGTCCAGTCCCGCCCCGGTCGTTCTGGCTGTGTGCGTGCCAGTTCATGCCCGCCGAGCGCCGGCGCGTCGCGGACTGCGACGTTCGAGCGAACGTGCTCGTGGGGGAGTCGCAGCGGTGTTGAGCATCGTGGTGCGGTGCGGTGAGTGCCAGCGTGCGCCTGCTTGCGGGCGCCGCGGCCTGCCTGCCTGCCTGGTGGTGGTGGTGGTGTGGCAGTCTTGATTGTGTACGGTACGGTACAGGTTGTCACCACGGTCCGGGATGCGTTTTTTGCGTCGTCTATGCCTCCCCCGCCCTATGCCCAGGATTATATGTCGCACCCCCCGCTCGCTCGCAGAGGCACAGCTTGCGCTTGCGCTTGCTGTTGCTGTTGCTGTTGCTGTGTGGCCGCGTGTGTGTGTGCCTTAGTGCCATGCGCCCGCTCCCCCTTACCCCCACATCCATCTGCCTCTGCTCCCGCTGCGCCCGCTTGTATCGCGTTGCTCACGCTCCGCTACCTTCTGTTGTCGGTCGCTGCATGGTTTGGTTGTCGTGCGCGTCGGCGTGTAGCACGCTTGCCCGCCCGCTCATGCCGGTCTGACCTCGCTTTGCACGTAGTAGTAGTCAGTAGCAGTAGTAGTCGATGACACGCATATCACGCTATTCACGTCCTATTTCATGATCTGGGAACGTTGTCTGTCGGGGGTGACCGGTGACTGGTGATCTTGACTGAGTGCGTGTGTGAGTGAGTGAGGTTGGGGTGATGATGCATGGTGATGTTCGTTCAACGCCGAATTTGAAGGTGGGGAAGAGAAGAGGAGAGGAGAGAAGAGAAGGGATGATCAAACGAAGGTTGTCACCACGGTCCGGGATGCGTTTTTTGCGTCGTCTATGCCTCCCCCGCCTTATGCCCAGGATTATATGTCGCACCCCCCGCTCGCTCGCAGAGGCACAGCTAGCGCTTGCGCTTGCTGTTGCTGTTGCTGTTGCTGTGTGGCCGCGTGTGTGTGTGCCTTAGTGCCATGCGCCCGCTCCCCCTTACCCCCACATCCATCTGCCTCTGTTCCCGCTGCGCCCGCTTGTATCGCGTTGCTCACGCTCCGCTGCTTTCTGTTGTCGGTCGCTGCATGGTTTGGTTGTCGTGCGCGTCGGCGTGTAGCACGCTTGCCCGCCCGCTCATGCCGGTCTGACCTCGCTTTGCACGCGCCTCCGTGCCTTGCCTCCCTGCGTCCCGGGGTCCTCCACAGCTAGCATACAGATACACAGCATACAGATACAGATACAGATACAGATACAGTATCCCGAGGATCAACAACTCACACGGGGCCATTGATATTGGTATTGATATTGGTATTGATATTGGTATTGATATTGGTATTGATATTGGTATTGATATTGGTATTGATATTGGTATTGATATTGGTATTGATATTGGTATTGATATTGGTATTGATATTGGTATTGATATTGGTATTGATATTGGTATTGATATTGGTATTGATATTGGTATTGATATTGGTATTGATATTGGTATTGGTAATTGGTATCGATATCGAGGACTCGGCGGATCGACTCTGCAGCAGCGTTCGATCAAGTTCGTGGTTCTGATTCACGATGTGGACTTCGCGCGTCGGAGCCCCGTGTCTACCATTCTGCTCTCCTCTGAGTCGAGAGGTACTAAATCTCAGACATGTACATGTGCATGCAGTTTTGAAGACCGTCAGTCAGGTTCGAACATTCCACCGGATCCCTCCCCCCCTCCTCCCCATCACATGTACTAGTCTCCGATTCGGCATTCGTTCGCTAGTCAGTAGCGAGTAGCGAGTACGTGTACGGGACAGCGATTCGACCACGCGACCACGAGACCACGGGAGGCAAACTTCGGGGGCCAGTCGGACTGCCACCTCCCTGCCTCCCTGCCTCCCGGGGTCCTCCACAGCTAGCATACAGATACACAGATACACAGATACAGATACAGATACAGATACAGATACAGTATCCCGAGGATCAACAACTCACACGGCACACGGGGCCATTGATATTGGTATTGATATTGATATTGGTATTGGTATTGGTATTGGTATCGATATCGAGGACTCCGCGGATCGACTCTGCAGCAGCGTTCGATCAAGTTCGTGGTTCTGATTCACGATGTGGACTTCGCGCGTCGGAGATCCGAGGGGGGGGGGGAAGAAGAGAACTGGAGACTGGAGACTGGAGACGGGTCCGAGCGCAGTGCAGTGCAGCGCGGTGACGTATTAGGAGGGTGCTCGTGTTGTAAAGATGTGCTGATACGCTGGGAGGGCAGTGGGAGATATCTACAGTATACAGGTTTTGATGCTAAGGGAAGGACGTCAATGACGTGTATGTTGTGTGGATGTGTAGGATGTGCGGCAGCAGATGACAGATGGCAGGTGGCAGATGGCAGATAGCGGATAGGATAGCAGGCGAGAGAGGAGAGGGCAAGGTCTGGGTGTACCCCTAAGGTGTCTACTACCGCTTTGCGAAGCGCAGAAGGCGAGAAGCGACTGTTGCACGACGAGAGCTTCTTGTCAGCCGAGGACGATCGCGGAAACTCGGGACTTGTCGAACGGGACTTACTGATGGTGACTATACAGTTGAAGACTGGTTAGGGAAGGAGAGGTAGAGACGAGCCCGAGTGAGCAGACCGTCCGACGGACAGAGGGGAGAACGAGGGCAACTCACGGCAGAAGGCTAGCAAGATGAACCCGTCTCGCCACCGGTTCGAGTAGTCGATGTTCAGTGGCCGGAGGTATTCGTCGCCCACCTGATCATTACTCAACGTCAACAAAGGCCCGGCCGGGCCCATCGTCGGGCGAATGGACGGCCACTCACGGCGTACTGGCAGTACCTGCAGGCCGTCGTCGCGTTGGGGTTGTCGAGGTAGCCGCCGAAGCCGGCGACGAACTCGCCCGCCCACGTCTGGCATGTCTGGCCGACGGGCGGATCGAAGGTCGCGAACTCGTCGGCTCGGCATGTGATGGGCAGCCCGCTGCGCAGAACGGAGGTCAGAAGGACGACGACGGGGCAAATGGGACGACCACCGCTGCGTTGCACGCGGGCCATACGCACTGGAGCTCGGTCGAGAGCATCGCGCTGAGCAGGCGGGTGTACGGATCGAGCTGGTAGAGCCATGCTTGGAAGAACTTGGCCATGTTCTGGTACGGGAGCGTCACGCCGCAGAAGGTGCCCAGAATGAGCAGCGACCACGGGTTGAACAGGGGGGCGATCTGTGGGAGGTTGCGCAGGCGCAGCGTCAGTGCTTGATTTGCAGTGGAGTGAGCGTAGGAGGTCCGTACATGCATGCTCGGCGAGATGGCGGCGATGAGTTGGCCAAAGCTCACCCCGAACAGCTCTACGAAGTAGATTAGGAGGAGCTGGAAGAACGTGCCTCCCACACCTGCCGATCCATCCCCGAAACCCATTGGGTAGACCTGAGAGACCGATAAAAAATGAGCGTTCCATTCGTTTCGTATCGCTCGAGAACTGGCGTACCATCAGGACCCAATACAGGACGGCGCCGATGATCCCATAGGGTATGTCGGAAATGATCTGAGCCATCGCGAATACATAGGGAGAGTACATGCGACTGGATGCCTCTGCGATGATCTGAGTTAGGGCGGTAACTACGGGCATGGTCAAAGCAACGGACCTCGAATGAAAATACCTGAAGAGGAAGAAGATATGAGTACAACCCAGATAAAGCCGTGCAACGGACTCACGTCTGTTCATGATCCATGCAGGTTCAATCTGACCCATTACGAGCGAAGGAAGGATCGTGGCCCAGAAGCTACGACGTCACTGCATGAGTCGTGTTGGAACACTGGATGTGTCTGACAGACGCTTACATTCCAAAAACACGATACTGGAGGTCCCGAATGCTGTGACCCAGCTGCAAGAAAGACAGGGAAATGAACAGGGAAATGAAGCCATGGACGAAAAGCCTGCTGAAGACGAAGTCTGGGGACCGCCACAGGGTCAAGTTGTTCCGTCCGATCACGACCTTGAGCTGATGGAAGAATGGCGTGGCATCTGAGAGCAAAAAGCGTCGGCTGTGTCTGATTCGTGACAGGGCGGATATACTCACACGTAGTGTGTTTCTGTTTGTCAGTTGAAGGCCGAGCTGCAGCTTCGCGCTTGATCTTCTCAATGTCCTGCAACACCTTGGCGCGTTCCGGAGAGTCCAGCCAGACGTCCTTCCAATCCCGATCACCTATCCGGGGAGCAAGACCTGCGCCAATAGCGTCTAGCATATACTGAAGTGCAGCTGGATGAGCCACAAAACGGACCACGGACGATCGAATCACATACCTCAGCTGGGTTGACATTAGGTGGACAGTGCGCGCCATGTCTCGCGAAGTATTCACGAAGTACATGCGAGTCCACACCGAGCCATGTCTCGCGAAGTAGTCACAAAGTACATGCGAGTCCACACCGATGTCGCCAAAGTACACGGTCTCGCCACCCCGCTCGAGCAGGAGGAGCTTATCGAACGTCTGGAAGAGGAGCGACGAGGGCTGGTGGATGGTGCAAAGGATGGCCTGTCCGTTGTCGGCGAGTTTCCGGAGGAAACGGACGAGGTTCCATGCGCTCTGACCGTCCAGACCGGACGTCGGCTCGTCAAGGAACAGAAGCGACGGCTTGCTGGCGAGCTCGACGCCAATGGTGACGCGTTTCCTGTCCGCTATACCGAGGCTGCCGATGATGGCATCCGCAAGGTCTTGGAGCTCGAGCACCTCGATCATCTCCTCGACATATGCGTCCTTGTCTGCCTTCGAGACTTCTGGCGGCTGACGCAGGTAGGCGGAGAACCGCATTGCCTCTCGTACGGTCGCTGTTGGTTCGTGGACGTCCATCTGTTCAGCTGTCGTTCTAATCAGCCATCGTTCTCGAAGATGCGCTGTCAGTCCTACCATAGGCGGTTCTACGGGCAAAGTCACGCTGCAACGGACGGCCGTCGAGGAGCATATCGCCGGTTACAGCTCCAATATTCTTCCGCTGTGCGAGGACATCGAGGCACGTTGTCTTGCCTATAGAACCTCAAGTCAACGATCCCATGTTGATTGAAGGGTCATTCAGTTCGCAACTAACCAGCACCAGAAGCACCCATTAGAGCGGTGAGAGTACCAGGTTTGACATAGCCATAGATATCGTGTAGGAGCCGGCGGGTTCCTCCAGGAACAGGAACATGGTAGTTGATCTTCTCCCAAGTGAAGCTCTTGCCATCCTCAAACGAGTTGCTCCTACAAACAAATGAGCCACTGCTGTGGGTGCCATCAGGTTCGCGACTCACGAGTTTTTGTCAGCAGTCCCATTTGATTCGAACGATTTCTCGCCCAACTGCTTACGCAATCTTTTGCGTTCATGAAGGACAGCATTGCGCGCCTTGGTATCCGAGTCCTCTTTCGCGAATACAGTGACACCAGAGCCACCGCCGTGTTGCTGATCCCGTCGAAGTGAATACCGTGTACATGGACATGCGAAACCGCACTCACCGGGAAAAGCTCGATGATGAGAACTTGGGTGAGCTGGAAGACAATGAGGTAGCCGATGATGACAAGGAAGTTGCGTCTCCACAAGTCAGCGACGTCAATCCCATAACCTGCTTGCAAGTATGCGCTTCCTGCAATCTCGCTGCTCCCAGGTGAGGACCCAAAGAGTGTGCAGGCTTGATTGGTGCCCAGGGCGTCACTATATAACTTGAGGGTAAGCGGCGAAGGTGGACGACAGGATGTACGTACGGATACTTGGTCAAACCTGGAGGATTTCGCGGTACGATATAGTTGTCGTCACAAGATATCTATCGTTCATGGTCAGACGGGGAAGGAAGCGAACAAGGTAGTGAACGAATGACTTGCCGTGATGCGCATGAACTCGTTTTCCATGAGTGCCGACCACGCTATTGGAAACCCACAGTCAGCGGTGTTTTTCTCGTATGGTGAACTAGGGACGCACCGTAGGTGATAGGATTGATGTAATACTGCAACATACGGTTCAAGTTGCGATCGACAGGGACACAGGGAGACAACTCACAATCCAGAACAACCACCGCTGCATGTCAAAGACAGGGATCATGTAACCAGCGTACTGGATCATATTCGGCATAAAGAATGTCGCAAGGCGGAACGCATTATCGAAGTTCGAGCACAGCAAGCCAATGGTCCTGAAGAAACCTTGTACCGCGACGAAAGTGACGTATGTCTAGAATGCCAGATTAGTGCACTCGGCGAGTCTGGCTCTGGTGAAGACTGCACCTACAATTAGATGGAATGTCCAAAACGCCCCGGCCGAGCGGTGCAGGTGTGTCATAAAATAGATGACGAGATTGTAGATGAAGATCCGGACGGCAGAGAAGGGAAGATCGGCCAATGTGTTTGCAATCGGAATGGCCGCGGCGCGATAAAGGCTGTAGTCAGTCTGCTTTTTCAGAATTGGGCGACCAAGCATCATGGCGGGAATCTATGTCACGGACAGGAGGAATTAAGCCAATGTGCAAACACCGTGGAAGAGTATGCATACTTCGCCCATGTTGTCCATGGAGGAGTTCAAAAGAGTCAGGAAGATTACCGAACCTCTCGTGAATGTTCCAAGTGCGTTGGGCTGAAGATTGAAGAACGCTCCACCGATCAGGAACGCGACGATCTGGGGCAGATATCAGTATATTCACCTTCCAGGACGTATCACCATACGTACGATTGACAGAACAAAGCTCGTCATCAGCTGGAACTTGTCCTGCATCCGCATTTGGAACTGCCTAACGGCCAGCGCGCGGACCTGGCCAATGAACCCGAGAGTATATGGGCTCTTCTTCGACACTCCACGCTTCTTGTCAGCCGCAACAGCATCACGGAAAGCCTTCTGGTCCGCCTCGTCTATCTCCATGAGCTCCTTGTACTGCACGAGAGCGGCGTAGGTATCTTGCGCAAACGCGGACTTCAAGAAAGCCTCCTCAAGGTCCGCAGGACTGCTGGGGACGTCTGCCTCGGAGCGACCAGGGGCAAATTGTCGCTCATTGGGGTCCGTGCAACCAGTAAGATAGTCGGGAGTACTTTGGCGGGGAAGAGACCTGTATCCCAGGGACTCGAAGTAGGCCCGTGCTTGGGAAGGTGGCCCGAAGTAGACTTGGTGGCCTTGGTCGAGAACGAGGACCTTGTCGAAGAGGTCGTAGATACCCTCTCCAGCCTGGTACAAGGAGACGAAGGTTGTTTGACCGAGGACGTCCGTCATCACTCTCAGCGCCCTGACGAAGTCCAGAGCAGTGCTAGCGTCCAGGCCGCGTGTCGAATTGTCGTAGCAGAGGACATGTGCTCGAGTTGCCATCATCTCCGCGATGGAGACCCGCTTCCGCTCTCCTCCAGATACCCCACGGACAAACTCATCGCCAACGTAGGTGTCGGCCGTGTGTGATATGTTCAGCATGCGGAGCAGGGTGTCCTTGACTGTCTGGTCGAAGTCCTTGCGCGAGATACCAGGGAGACGACCTTGCGGGCCGGGTGTCTTCAACGAGAGGGCAAAAGATAACGTTTGAGAGACCGTCAACGTCGGAATGTGGATGTCGTCTGTGAGTGACTGAGTTAACGGCCCCTTTCACATGACCTTTGCAATCGCACCTTCCTGGTTGTAGACTACTTCTCCCTTGTAGTATTTAGCCATCTCCGCCGCGTCTATTCCTGCATAGCGGACGTCACCCAGGACGCGTGCGTAGTCACCACGTTGATTGGCGATAGTCTTCAAGAAGGTAGTGCAACCTGCTCCGGGACAGCCTAGAACCAGGCACATCTCTCCTGGTTTTAGCAACCCGGATTGCCTGTCAGCAAGTCAGCAATCCTACATGTAACGGAAATATGGCGGAACGCACTGATGAAGGATAGTAGTAGTCGGGCCGTTCTTGTTGACTGGCAAGACCAGTCTTAACCAAGACATGATGAAGTTGTAGGGGAACGTCCAGAACTGGATCGCGTCCTCTGCGAGACAACAATTTCAGAGTGAACCTTATATATCACCCCAAGTTAACTTACGACCAAAGGTCCGCACGAATGCCTTGGATGCAATACGTGAGACACCACTGATGGAGTTGGTGTGCGGACAAACTTACCTTCTGTCCGACACCGCCAGCCACATCGACTTGCAAGTTCTCCCAAGTGACCCCAACATGTTTGTGCTTGATTCCGGCGCTTTGGTAGGCGTCATTGGAGGACTTGAGGTATTCGCGCAGGTCAAAGCGCGCCTTCGAGTCGGCACCCTTCTCCAGATCCTTCTCTTGCCATGTAGGGCAGCCACCAACCGTGCTCTCGGATTGAGCTGGTTTCATGTCCTTGCCCTCCTTTTCCTCCTCCGGTATGGAATGTCTCGAAAATACGACAGATAGCTCCTCGAACTGTTGTTCGGCCTTCGCGACGTCGATCTGGTGTACAGGACCCCGGGATACTTCGTCTGCATTCGCGTCCCCGCTCAAGCTGTCTGACTGTGGGTCTTGACGTCCTCGCTCGTGATCGTTTACGAGAGAGATATCCTCGAAGGACCCGCCGATAATAGGAATTTTTGGAGGAACTGCGAGCTCGTCGACGAGACGCTTCCTTGCAGCCGGCGCCGCCATGGGTGTCTAAGAGGAGCAAAGAAGAAAACGAGCGTTGAGAGAAAAATCAGGATATATCCTTCAGAACGGGGCCCATGCCCGCCTTTACAGGGAGATATATCACGGAGGATTGTAAAATCGCCTACGACAGCGTCAATCATCTCACGTCAGAAATAGGGAGACCGCAGACGAGGGATCCACAAATGCACTACATACCGGGCAGGAAGCGTCCTCCGACCGGGCAATGCTGCTATAGTGTCGTCCCATAACTGCTGTTCTACTAGTCACGCTGCGACGCGAGCGGCCAACAATGTTACACACAAATGGGTATCGCCTTGGTTGTTGGAACTCTGTTCAATTGCCGGGTGACATACCATGGCTGATGAACGCGCAGTACGGTATGAGTGCTCACCGATCTAATTAGCAGATTAGCAAAGTCGTACCATCCAAATGATCAGACAAATAATGGGCGCTGAAGATGTTTGTATCGCCTCGCATTGCTTCGGTGGAGTCCATCGCGATTCTTCACACCGTGACAGGCTGCGCAGTACGCGTTGTATTGGCTGGATTGCAAGCTGTCACAGTTGGACCAAGTGAACATCACTTCGCACAGCCAAGTCAAAGCGTGTCTGTAGTACAAGAGGCAGATACTCACCGGACGCTGCGTGCTGAGATAGCCAAGATGCCATATCCTTCAGGTTTCCTCCATCCGACAACGGAAACCCACGAAGTATCGGAACTTAACGTGTTCAGTGACAGGTGTTTCCTTGGCAATGCCAGTGATCCTCGAGACTATTTGTGACAAAGAAATGCATTGATGACAATTGCCGCCCTGCATGCGGTGGACTCTCCTAAGTAGAAATGAACAATCCGTCGCATGCGCAAACCACGCCTCCGATGCATCCGAATCTCGCTGTTCATACCCTTCTCGGGAACACGGAGCGCCCGGCATCCGGCCCGCGAGTCTGACTGGGAGATGGGGGCCAGATGCTGACATCTTGCTACTATGTATCCGTGAACAGTTGATTAGGCGCATCATGATGTATGGAATCAATATGTAGAAGAAGAGATAACCCACCGCGGCCTTCGAGTGACGTAGGGTGCTCTAAGAGATAAAGCACCCCCGAGTCGACAAGCGCACTGGCACCAGGTCCACGAACGCTGTCCATACTCAACCACCACCACCGAGACCCGTGTAGACCATGTCCGACGTCGCAAAGACTATAAAAGAACTCAAAATCAAGTCCGGATCTGCCAAGCGGTGCGCGACCATGTCGCAGGGTGCATCTCGATTGACTGATCCCGGATTTCTAGCCTGTACAAGGAACACAAGCTGTACCAAAAAGAGGAGGAAGACTTGAAGCGCAAACTCGACAAATACATCGCAGACAACGCTGAAGAGTGGGATGTCAAGAACACAGTATTTGATTCTTCGGCCTAGCCATAGCAGCACCCTGATCTTCACCATGTAACTCAATAGAAACGAATGCTGGAGGAATCAGGCAAAATGATCACCGATTCAGCAGCACGACTTGGTACAGTTGTCCAAGAATTGCGCGAGCTTCTCGTTCGTGTATTGTTGTCGCAAAGATGACCAATTGGTGGAAGCTGACGTCCTTGTAGGTTTCTGCTGAACAAAACCCGGCTCTCAAGGAAAACGAAGAGTTTCTCAAGGCGCAGGAGGCCCTAGAGGAAGTCAGCGTATGAAGGTTGGACCCGGAAGGAATGCGTGGATAGGGTCGGGTGAAGATAGAGTTCCACTGTACCTCTACGTCCAACGAGCCCAATCGAAACTATCCGTATACATTGCATGGTCACGACTCCATTGTATCCTCCTTCTCCTTGTCCCTAGCCTCTTTAATACGTGTTAACGCGTCCAGGATTCCCTTCCAGGCGTCCCGCTCCACCCTCTCTTCCTGCAGCCCGCGGTTGCCCCGAGCAATCCCGTCAGCGTCCGCGGACGGTAGCCCAACACCGAGTGAAGGGGGTATGAATCCGTGGGGAGGCGCATCGATGGCGGAAGGTGCGATACGGGACTGTCTAATATGAGCGAGGGAGGAACGGATAGCTATATGAATGTTCTGCAGTGGACAGCTTCAGTTCATCGTTGCTTGAGGGGAGTACAACGGGAATGCACGTACATCAAGTCGTTCAAAATACTCGTTGGCCACGTCAACAAACTTCTCCGACCTCTCCGCACCCTTCGGAAGGTCTTCATCCTCTGGGCCGTCCGTCTGTGGTAGGGAGAGCAGGGCAATGGAAGATGCGGCCAGTGAGAGCAGTCGAGTGATATCCTTGAGTTCCACGGGATCTGTTGAGCAAACGCCATATGCTTCACAACAACAGGCTAACCATGCATACCTTCTCCACTTCTCCAAGGGCGTATATCTGCCTCGCTGTACGGCTGGACATCCAGATGGGGTCTATGTCCTCAGGCGGTCCATGCTCCATGGCCGCGCTCTGGTCTGTTCCTTGCGTCGCCATTCCAATTCAAGGTTGCACGTCAGTCTGGGGCAGAAGAAGGGCGAAGGAGCGCCAGTTGAGTTGTGAACTAAACAAGCCAGGACTCGGAAACAGCTTGTGTGTTTGAGTAGTACGGACCGTCGGCCCGAAGTACACTGAGGTGTCCACAAGAGAACCACCTTGCAAGCTCAGAGTTGTGCACGGCGTTCTTGTATATGATCATGGCACAACTCGCATTGCTTGATCCCACGCAACAGACCGTACATCGTAGTAGTACAGCATACATACTAAGTGCTAGCCACCATACGGTTCCTTTCCTTACTCTGTCGCCCAAACCATGCCAGTTCCATCGGTCCGCGACCGAGTCCGAATTTACGACATGCCATGGTTGAGGCCCACACCAGCGTTCTGTTCAAATACAACCTCAACAGCGATGCAAAATTGGCCGTCGTCGGAGACAGCAAAGCCGGGAGCACAACGGTGCACGGCGCAAGCACTGGCCACGCAAGACACGTCCACCACCCCCGGGATCGCAGTGCAGTCCACCCCATGCGGGGAAAACTCATCAAGAGGAGTGGCACACCCTCCGCCTGTTCCTCGCACAATCAGCCCAACAGGAACATCAAGACTGAATGCGAAGAAGCGCTCACAGCTCTCTAGGTCTGACGCGGTGTCGATGCATTCCCAAGCGTCCGCTCACAGCTCTCTAGGTCCGACGCAGTGTCGATGCATTCCCAAGCGTCGACGAGGGGCCGTCCGAAGATACCACATGCCGTCAGGCCTTTGCCGCAGAGCGCACGCTTGCGCAAAGACTCGCGCCGGACGGGCTTGTGGCTCGGGCACGCCTTGAACAGTCCGCAGACGCCATTGCACACCTTGTGCGGCGCGCTGCAGACGCAATCCACGGGGTTCTTGCTCGGGGAGGGTGTGAAGCCGTTGTTGCACTTGAAGCTGCACGGCGCACCCTTTGTGCACACTGGGTCGGCGTTGTCAGGATAGACGCACTGCTGGAGATCCTTCGACTCGTTGACCTGTCACCATGGTTAGAACGTCTGCCCGGAAGCGAAACGGTTTGCTTGTTGGGCAATTACCAAGTCTGTGAGCTCTTTCTTGACCGCAGCTTCTCCGGCCAAAGCCACTGCCTGTGGAACACTTGAGCGTGATCACCCGGATGTGAGGGTTGAAAGGCGCTTACTGTGATGACGAGCGGGTCCACCTTGAGGAGGCTTGGAATCTGTGACTGGCAAATGCACCTGTCTACGAGAAAGGATGCCTTGGTGAGTGCCAGCGACAGCAACGGCCTCCCAAATGAACCCTCACTGAAGAAACCAACAGGAATCTTGGTACCGAAGGGACCCTGCACGACGAGCTGGTCATCAACGTCACCACAAATATCGGTGGTGGAGCGCGCCTGCAGCCCGGACGTCGCGCGAGCAGCACAAAGAGACAGGCTAGACGTCAAGAAGGCAACGATACCGAGCTGAAGACGCATCTTGTTCCGCGTATCTGGCAAGTGTGCGAGGCCTTACAGCAAGCGGCCGGGCTTTGAATCCTTCAACATGGCAGGAACGGGGTACTATACGCTTATCGCATCCGGACACATCTAGCCTGGCATAGGCTCGCCGGTTGAGCGGCGAAAGCAAGCAGTCAGCGGGCCGTGTGTTAGGAATAGTGAGGCACCTCGCTGCCTGAGATTGACAGCAGACATGCAGACGGACGACGGACTATCAGTGGCGAAGTCCATGTGCAGAGACCCCAGTTTTCTTGGGCACGTCTGGAACAGGGAGAATAGCGGCGCTAAGAGGACGCCACCCTAGCAGGAACGCTGTCATTGAGCGGAGGTAAGGAATCTATTGTCCCAACGATGAGCAAACCGCGTCTGACCACCGGTGCCACTTCTAAACTGCCCTCACGAAGGCATGCGTGACAAAGATGGTTTGGTCGGCGAGATCGATGATAGACCTTAACACTTTCTGAGTGAGACCGAAGGTGCGAGAGCCGTCCGGACGTCCTCAAGGGGGGCTGAGGGGAGTGTGTGTGTGTGTGAGAGAGAGAGAGAGGGAGAGAAGAGTCGAGAGTCGAAAGACTTGAGTCGAAAAGTACGTTATTGCGCTTGGATGAGGGCGTGAAAAAGCTGCTCATTGGAACTGTAAGTACGCGTCTTTATACTGCTCGTGTGAAAGTATAGACCTCGAATATTCGTTGCTGGCTATGGTGAAGGTGTTACGCGCGACGGCGCACGGCGTATGAAGGAGAGTCGGGTCCCCTCAAGCGCCTAAATCGAGCACATTATCTAGCGTCTCGGTGCGGGTAGCCGTACTCATCAAGAAAGAGGGTAAAACTACTTCTACGTCCGATATCATATGCTTAGCATGTGCAATAGTATCTTGTGAGTAGGTAATATGATAAGTGAAAGTACAAGCTCAAGAGTCCAAAGGGAGACTTTGGGGAATGGCTTAGCGGCGGCGGCCTGTACAATAGCGAGTGGCTGTGGGATTGCGCCCATCGAAAGTGCTCGAATCCGGCTCCGGGCTTGCTGGGATTGTGGGCCTTGTCTTGCTCGTCCCTGAGTCGTGCGCCGCGGGTTTTCGGGTCTAACGCTGCGGGTGCGGGTGTCGAGAGCGACGTGGTGGACAAGTGCGGGTGCCAGGCTAAGCGCGCGGGAGTTGAGAAATGGTCGTGTACGCGCGCCGAGCCGTGCAAGGCTCATCATCGAATGCACTGGTCGGATTTGTGGTTTCAAAGCCGCACCTCATAAATCCAGGAAGTCTTCCAACATTGATACTAAGCCACATTATGTCGGACTGAAGTCGTCGTTAACGCGTAGATAGGCCCTGGACATCGTATAGTCTGGTCAAATCAGTGTGATGTGCAATACAGGAAGCGTTGCAGAACGATAGCCAAGATCAGGGGAAGTGGTATATCTGTGTTCCTGAAGTACGAAATGAACATCGCAGTAACGGCTAGTATTTGAGGAGCGGTACACGTACACCGGGGGAACGATAGTAGAACTAGGGATGATTTCTCCGCGCAAACAACGGATATCATCTGCATGTTTGACAAACATCCCACCACGTGTTCAGCAGAGATTCCACCGCCAAGAGTAGTGGAGAGTTGAATTGTGCGTATGTGGGATAGGTGCAAGAAACAACCTGGACGTTCAAAAATACACTCGGCGCTTTCTACATACATAGTATGTCTTTGATGCTGACTGAAGGTGCACACTACAGGATCATATTTCGATAAACGTACACCCTGGACTAACATTCTACAGATAGGCAGATACTGGTACAATGTTCAGTCGTTGCTTGCATTGGTCTTCTTCAATGAATACCTTCTCGTCGCTCAATAGTCATCCTCGCGGAGTCTGCCGTAGGATCCGTGTTGGCGACGTCCCTCTCCAAGTGAGAGCCCTTCTACACCGTATGTCTCTCCGCTATCGCCGTACCCATGTTCTTCTCCGCGATTGTAACCATCGCCGTGACCGCTGCGTTCACCGCCATAATCACCACCACCGTAGCCGCCACCACCAAATTCCTGGGGGCGGCTGCCGTACTCGGAACCACCGTACGAAGGTGCGTACCCTTCACGGTAGCCGCTGTCCTCTTGGCGACCATAGCCTGACTGTTCCTCTCGACCGTAGTCGGAACTGCCGTATCCCCCATTACGACCACGCCCGTAACTATCGTTGTTAGGGCGAGGATCCTCGTAGTCATTCGAGCGGTGCTTGTGACGATCTTCGCCATACTCCGGGCGACGGTCTTCGCCATACTCCGGGCGACGGTCTTCGCCATACTCCTGACGACGGGCTCCGCTGTAACCGCCGCCTCCAGAGCTCTCGTAATTCTCGCCATACTCTTCGCGGGAACCGTGTCGTTGTTCATGATGGCCACCACCATACCCGCCACCACCGTAGGACTCAGACGTGTCGTCGTAAGGCCGCTCGCGGTGTTCGTAGTCGGACTCCTCGCGGCGTTCATACGAACGACCGGCATCATAGTCAGACTGGCGGCTATAGGATGGTTCTTCCTGACTGCGTCCCTCGTAACCGTAATCAGAAGATTCGTACTGCTGGCGCCTAGGCTCTTGAGACTCTCCGTATCCACCTTCAGGTTACAGTGTAAACCAAAGGGACCACAGATGCGAGTATGAGGGACTTACTGCCGTAGCTCTGGCCGGAGTCGCCGTAATTCTGAGACTCGGAGGCACCATATCGTCCAAAGGAGCCATATCCCCCAGATAATTCATATCCAGCACTACCGGAGCCATACTGTCCGCCTCCAGAATTTTGAGTGACGTGACCTCCGTAGACTTGATTCGAACTCGCCATGTCGTCGTCTGCGCCTTGACGTTGGTTCTTGTGATCGCGAACACTCTCCTGGCATTATGATAACGGATGAGCGAAGAAGTTGGGGCGGCACATAATACTTACCTTGGTTAGAGCCCGCATTGTCTCGTCGACGTTCTCTAAGCCGTCCACCCAAGTCTTCAACGTTTGGAACATCTCTTCTTGGATGCGCGAGCTTCCAGTGGAGTACCATGGATGATGGAATGCCTCGAGGATCTAAAAACAAGGATATGATCGACTCTGATCCTGTCTATTGAAGGAGCGTCAAGGATCACCTCATCGATCACTTGATCAGGGTTGTTCTCATTGAACCAGGCCTGTTCTTTCATTATTGAACTCCGCATACCGTGTTTGTTCACAGCACAAACCTCGACCAAGAGCTTCACTGTCTGCTGAACGACGACTTGAGCGATTTTGCCTGCTGGCTCATTCAGGATCAACGCGAAGTGGTCCTACGAGCACCTGAGGTGAGCATGAGTGCACTTAGCAGATGATAACCTTGGGGGACCTTGGATAACAAGCTATGAGATGGGTCTGATGCGTTGGGATCATCAAAGACCTATGCAAACAGTATGAGCATGAAGGCTCACGACGAAACTCACGATACGTACTCGGTACTGGTCGTCAGTATCGATCACGGCCTTGCTACCCTCCGTGAGAGCTTCAGTCACCTGCTTGAGAATTGGCTAAAATTGTTATTCATCAGGCATCTATTGGAGCGCGATGTAGTCAACGCTTACCGTTATATAAGGCGCTAGAATGGTGTAGATAACTGTGTGGTAGAGTGATCAAAATGAGGAGACCTTCTCAAACGTTTAGAAACGAACAGGCATTGAGAGCATTGGTGAGATTCTCGAGAAGGTCTGTAAGGCCGGGAACCATTTCAATTGTCTTGATGATGTCGCGGACGAGATCGTCACGCCATTTCAGGATGTCCAAAAGTTGTCGTTGGACCTCTGGTGGGGCGATGTTGTCGGGATCAAAATGGTATGCTTTAGATTTGGCTTGCATGTCGTCCGCCGCACTCATCTTGTCATCTCCATCGGAACCCCCGCCGATTGGTAAATTCTTGAGAAGGGAGCGGAGTTTGCCAATGTTGTCGTTATCCTCATTGGAGCTCTGTAACATCGTGACTCACAAGCGCGAGTGACATGAAGGTAGAAACATACTTCTTGCAATTTCTTGGAGAGGTCAACAACGCTTGCCTGGCTTAGATGACTGTACAAAAGCCAATTAGTGGGATACTCGATGCCCAACCCCTTAAACGCACTCAGTTGCCTCTCCCATGAGGGAGTGCAAGAAGTCTGCGCATTGTAACTGAGCGTTGAACTGAACAAGTAGTAGACCCTGACAACATACCTGCGCCGCCGAACGTGCCAGTAACTAGGGGGTGGGTTCGGCCGCTTGGTGTATCGATGAGAACTACACGGGATAAGATTCAGAACAGTTCTTAGATGAAGACCTGTACCAACCATCGTCTCCGACATGACAGAAGACGTCATTGTATCCCAACTTTCGCAAACCAAGCTCGCACCAGTTACTATGCGCGAGCAGATCTTCCAATGTGTGCAAGCCAGTGCCCATGAGACGGTAGGCTTCCCAAAGATCGGCCCCCTCCCGGCCTTGAGCACGGCGACCGTGCTCGATACAGGCACGGAAGGTTCTGCGAATAAGAGCAGTCGAGGTGTCCCAGCGTCTGTTCTCGGTAGCCATGTATTTCTATGATCGAGTAATCGTTTTCGATCTCACAGGTACAGGTATCTCACTCAACGTACCTTCATGCCAGTTCCCTCATCGATCTCCAGCTCCTCAGGATCGACGGGTGGACGAAGCTTGGGGTGGTATTCACGTGCGTCACCCTCTTTCTCGGCATAACCCCTGACCATAGTTGTGTTGGTGAACATAGGACATGTTAGTCGGTATAGCTAGATCTGACTTAGGATTGTCGATGTGCTCTACTGGTAGGTAGACGCCAAGACGATCGGCAGTAACTTCGAATTCTTCGGTAGCGAAGCCGAATGTCTATAGGGAAGATTGAGGTTGATGCTACTGTCGGATTTTCTATCCACGTACCAAGAAACCCAGAATGGAGACGATGAGGACCAAAGTATCGGAGGTAAGCTTGCTCAAGCCAGCGATATCCATGCACTATGTACATAGGGTTCTTCCATGTCCAGTGTAGGAGCTCGAAAACAGGACGTACCTGAGAGTAGTCCCGCAACCAGTTTCCCTTCACGCGGCGTAAGACCAGCTATATCTGGCTGCAAGTATGAGTGAAGCTCACAAAATAGACTCTTTTCACATCCTCCTTCGAGAATGTGGGTCCCTTGCCGCCACTAGCTGCGGCACTCAGAACGTTCTGAGCGAACCCGAGAAGACCACCTCCTCCAACATGTCCAACGGACTTTGCGAGCTCTGACAAGATACTCTCGATATCGCCATGCCGGAAAGCCTTGCCTGTGTCGATTATGGTCAACTACAGGGCTCAGGCGGTCAGGTCATTTAGCAGCGCTCACCGTTAAGGTAGGCGAAATCGGGGATATCGCCGGCTCCAAAGGCATAGGTCTCTGAGGGCAGAAGGACGAGAAGAACTGTGAGCACAAGAAGCGTAGTCGTGAAAGAATACATCGATGTGAGTATTGTTGGGAGAGAAGGAGTGAGAATTATCGCAGTACTTATTGAGGCGTGGTTACCTGCCAAGACCGCCACTTGATTTGAGATGATGATAATGACATCATTTACTGTATGGTCATCCATGCAACGCCGCCGAACCGAGTCGATCTTGATTACATGGGGCTAAGTAGTATGATACGTTGTACAGCCAAAATGCATAGACGACAAACAATTGCGAACAACAAATCCTCCAGCGATAGTCCACATATGATCATAGCAGATGCACATCACTCCTTCATGACAACTTCGTCTTCTTCATCGGAGGTGGCTTTCCTGTCTCACCGCTCCCTTTCCGCTTCCCATTGCCACCACCGGCGGCAGCCTTGATAGGAGCAAGAAGCTCGCGGTACCTATTGCGTAGCTTGACTGCGAAGTCCCCAACCTCCGACTCAGCACCGTTGAACAGTATTGCATTGTTTATCATGAGGTCCAGGTCCGCTTCGAACGCGTCGAGTGAGTCGTATTTGTCTTGGTGCAGCTTCTGCTGGATGGTCCTCAAATCACGAGCGTCCTTGCGTGGAATGACATCGAAGTAAGTGGGTATGCCCAAAGCAACCGGATCGACGGGCTCTCGGAACACCCAAGATCTACAAGAACGCTGTGAGTGAATGCGATAGCTTAGAGAAGCAGGCGAGGACACAAACAACGGCTCTGAGATGACTTGGCTCAGCATCTTCCTAAGAGCTGTCTTATCGTTGTATGAGAGCCTCTTCTCCGTTGCCTTTGCCCATTCCCTCTTGAACACCCGTTCGAGCGCATCGGCACATTGAACGGGATATGTCTTCGGAGGATTGAATGTCCGGCAATTGGCGAAGACCAACCCGATGTCCTTCGCGAACTCCTCCATCGTCAAGTACTTGCCCTCGTTCAGCTTAGAGTTCATGGTGCCAAAGTCCATCGGCTCCTTGATCTCGTCGTAGTACCTGTCCACAAACAAGTGTGAGCGACAGCAAGTGCAGATGACACGGATGCACGTACGTAGGACACCCGTCGAGGACGGGGTCGACTGGCCGCATGAAAATGGGAGCTTCTGACTGTCTCCCAAGGGTCCGCAAAACCTCCCGACACTTCTTCTCGTTGATTGGAGTCGCTTGAGTGGGAGCCTTCTTCGGTTTCCCATTCGCAGGAGTTACTGGGCGCGATGACTCCTTCTCCTTTTCCCTCTCCTTCTCCTTGCCCTTGATCGGTGGCCGCGGAGGTGCGGGAGCTGGCTCGGGTACAGGTGGGGATGGCTTAAACGACCGCTCCTTGGGTCTTGGAGCTGCCACGCCATTCCGGGTTGGGGTAGGTGACTCTGTATGTCTTGGTGTGGCAGAATGGGGAACAGACGCGGGCGCAGATGATGGACCCGGAGCAGTTGCGTTTGGGCGCTCCTTCTTCGCAGGGGTCGCCAAAGCGAGGATCTCATCCTCAGTGGTGTCCACTTCCTCCTTCTTACGCTTCCCTATGATGAGCTTTGGAATCTGCCGCTCCTTACCCTTGTCGCTGACGGATGGAGGTGCGGGTTTCTCGCGCTCTTTTTCCCGGCTTGCAGGACTCGGTGCTGGCTGATGGTGCCTACGCTCATGGTCCTTGCCTTTCTTCCCCTGTGCGCGCTCAATGGCGATTACCTCTTCTAACAAGTAATCGTCTACGTCTTCGTTGGCAGGTATTGGCGATGGTGCTGGGGGTGGCACAGGAGCCGGAATGGGCGCAGGTGGAGGTACATCCGACAACTTGGGTTCCTTGGGCTTTCTACCTTTGGGTTTGGGCGCGAGCTTGGAAGTAGATGGAGACCCCGAGGCACCGTTGGTAGCAATAGCTCCGCCACCGATCTTAAGCTTAATCGTAGGGACCATAGGGGTGGCGGTGGGGTTAGCCGAGGATGTGGGCGTTTTCGGAACTTTGGTGTGAGCAGGGATCTGGATGGAGGGTGAAGGCGCAGGCGCAGGCTGAGGGTGGGAAGCCTTGACCTCGAGTGTCTTGTTAATTCGAACCCAGACTACCAGATACAGTCAAATGGCTGACACAGGTGGAACTATGGGACGGCCACGTACGTTTGTCAAAGAATGCATCCAAAGTGTTAGCGTCGTTGTGCACTATGCTACCCGGCATATTGTATGTCTTCGCATTGTTGATCATGAGCTTGAAGTCTGCCTCAAACGCAAATCGGTCCTTGTACTGGCCCTGTTCCAACTTCGCGCCCATGGTCTTGAGGTCCATTGGTGACTTGATGATATCAAAGTAGCTACGTCCAAGTCAGCGCTGGCGGCACACCGTGTCGTTATATATGCTTACTTAGGGGCCCGGTCTCGGACAGGATCGACAGGTTGCAGAAACACCTGCGCCTTCTTATGCTCCTGCAATTTCTTGAGAGCATTCCTGCATCCACGCAAGTCATTAACGCTCATACCGCTCGCCTGTGCCCGTGGGACAGCTTTCGCGACTTTCTTCTCCTTCTGTACCGACGCAGTCTTTGTAGGAACCTTGGGAACAGGAAATTCCCCGCCGCGCCTGGCGATCGCCGGCTGCGGAGTGCTGGGTGTGGGTGCGGCGGAGACATCGACCTGAGAGCTGCTCGGGACAAGCTTGAGCTTTGGAGGGAGTGTGAAAGTAGGAAGGGGGCTCTTGAGAGGAGGGCCGCCAGACTTAATAGCACGCATGGGCTTGCTCGGGAGCTTGACGGGAGGGATTGGTGGAGGGACTTCGGCCACAGGTGTCGGAGGAAGGTGGATAGTAACCTTTGGAGGCGCTTCTTCTGAGCCACGGATGAGGAGATCTGCCAGCTTGAGTAAACACCACCGAACTTCGCAGTCGGTGTCGGGTCCACTGTACATACAATGTCGGCATAGCTAGACACCCTGAATCTGAAGATAGACCACGTACATAGCAATAGGCATGAGCAGTTCCCGGATCACCTCATTCTTCCCAACCTCTCTGTCTTTTCGAAGTGCTTTGATCATAAGATCTATCTCGCTCTTCTTGTTCTCCTTAAATTTCTCGCCAGCATTACCGTCCTCTTCAATAATTACCGCCTCCGCCTCCTTTGTCGTTTTCATCTCTCCCATGCTCACAAGAAGCGCGAGACTCTGGCATGCGCTTCTTGCGACATGCCTCCGCACAATCCGAGATGAATCGGTGGCCATGACAGAAAGGATATAGCGCATGATCCTCGGCGAATACCACTTGCCAAGGAAGAGATAATCGAAAGCAGCGAGACGCACTGATATGTAGTTGCCCTCGCTGCTCCTGATGAGTGAAGCTGCATGGCGATGAGTGCATGTACTCACCGAGTGAGCGGGAAGAATGGCCGAGGGTCGTGTTGAACGAGATTGGCAAGGCTGAGCAGCAGGTGGAACTACACGATGTCAGATGGGTCTGACTATCGAATGAACTATATCACACCTCGATCACTGCCACTGTCACCACATTGTGATACGTGGGAATAAGTCGATCCATGCTGCGATACCTGTCGACCTCGGCAAGGGCCTTGTTCAACAGCTCCAGATCTTCTTGATCCTGGACAGGTCCGGTATCATTGGCAGTGAACTCCCCACGTTCGGGAGGATGTGAGGACACTGAGGCGCAGCCCAGCGCCGAGATGATATTGCATATATAGAATGCGTCGGCGTACTAGAATATTTTCAGCGCGTTGCAAGAATCCTGGGAATAACATAACTTACGAGGTTAGTAGTATTGTCGTTGAACCGGAGCTGGTCGATCAGAAAACGACGGATGACCGGCGGAGTCTTCCCATTTTCGAATCGTACTCTGGAGATAGCGGTCAGGATGGCCTATCATGACATCAGTATAGGAACAGTTTCGGTGAGCGATACTTGACAAACCTTCCGCACGAAGTACTCTGAGATGTCGCTGAAGTCATTCGGTCGCGGTACGTATGTATGGCTGAACAGATCGACCTTCTGGTCGTCTGGGTCGTAGCAATATCGCAGGAATAGCTTGAACAGATGGAAGAGTCCTATCCAGTCCAGTCGCTGATTCGCACACTGAAAATGATTGGTTGAATAACACAGGAACGGAAGATAAGAAAGCCAAGACTGACCGTCACAAGAGCGGTAGCAGCCTCACCGCGAATACGGTGATAATAATTGGTCACTAGAACGGTTTTCGTGAACGTGCTAGAGATGATCGAATTGGGTGTCTTCGACAAAATCATGATGGCCTTCGAGATCGTCAATAGAGGCTCACGATAGACAACCGTTAGAGACACACCTCATATTGTGCAACAACGTCGCGATCGCGTTGTAGTTGAGAAACCCACATGTAATCCTTCTGATCAAAGGCAATTGCGGCGATCCACTCGAAGTCAGCGTCGATGCGAATCCATTCGTAAGTCTGCCCGGCCATATTCTGCTCGTCCTCCTCCGTCCAATCCGCAACCTTCCAGTTCTCGCGTTCCTGCTCTTTCTCCCAGATCTCGAGGCCGAATCCCATATCCACCATGTCCATAGCTGCGGCAGCGTCTGCATCACCTTCAGCTGCTGCCTGGGCGGCAGCTTGGCGCGCGAGGTAACGCTTGGTATTACGCCTGACACGTTTGTACTTAGTGTTGAACGGGACTTCGTAACGCTTGAATGGGCTTCGGATGTCCAGTACGTGCTCATACGGAGTCCCGTCGGCCTCGTGTATCCGAATCGTCATCTGACCCTGTGCCACAGTGAGCGAAGAGATAACATGAAGAGTCAGGGACCAGTTGAATGCACACCTCAAAAAACGGCACGGGCTTCATCATCATTTTGCCCATTTCGTTGTTCTCGTGCGCCTTGAAAGCAGGAGCATCCTGACGCATTGTGATTTCCACAGCCATCTTCTTGCGGTTGAATGAAGCAGAAAAGCCGAAGGTCGGGCATCCACTGCCGTAGATCCATTGTTCCGCAAATGAGCGAGGGTCAATCCCACTGACCTTCCTACACATTCGGAGGAAGGCATGTGTTGAGATCAGGTTGTTCGCCATCTCTCCGCATATCGCTGAGAGGAAGAGCTTGGGGAGAACCCGGGAGAGGCCGAGTGAGGTTCCGGACTTCCCTAGCCGACGGTCAAGAATGTGGAGCACGAGAGGAGATTTGAGGTTGATGAAAGATATGTTCGCAGGGTCTGGCAGTTCGAGCGACTGTGGTTGGCATATTGGAGGTACAGAACCATTGTCTAGTTCGATGACTCGTTCCATGTCCTTCTTCAGTCGGTACCTATATTCGTTGGTGCCGAAGAGCTTGCGCATGAAGAGACCAGTGATATAGAGTCCCAAGCCATTGACAAGCCAGGTGTCCGAATACATCTTCTGCTGTATGTTTATCCCGATCCACTGGGAAGCGAGAGCGTGGCTGAGACTATGTCGGGTTTCGTATACTTGGTCGATAATGTCCTCTCCGTGAAGTAGATCGACTGTGACAAGCGATAGCGTAGCTGCATCGAATCGTTGGATCGGAAGCTCTTCCACGAAGATGAGCTTGTGAGAACCAAAGGGATAAGACCCGTATTCATGCACATAGAAGCTCATTGCAGAGCGCATAAACGATACTGTGTTAGCCAACAACGACTCGTGCCCTGGCAAGCAGAACGCGTGCATGAGAGGTTGCGTACTACCCGATGCATCCTCGGCGGCACTGAGGTCAGCAGGTATAGGATGGCTGTGGAACGGGCCTGCGGCCCATGCAATTTGTTGCACGGAGGTCAGAATGGGTTGTGAGAAAACGAAGATGGTCTTGCTCGAGTTGTATGGGTGTGCCACCTGGATAATGGGCAGTCGGCATGTATGACGACTGTGTCTCTGCGTCAGCGCGCACCTGTTCAACCAACTCCCCGCTGCAAATCACTACAGTAGGGTATTCGCCGTCCGAAGCATCCTCCTCTTCATCGTCGGATAGTGCGTCATGTTGCTCTAGTGACCGGGGGACCACAAACTCAAAGTCCCACGTGCACTTCTCCCAGAGGTTGTCTACACATGGTACCCAGCAACGCGCCGCGTCCGGTGAGGAGGGAGTAGTGAAAACGTGAGGTATTCGCTTAGGGGACGTAAGCAGGAGTCTCCTGGAAGTCATACACACACTAACCGTTTGGTACGATTCCGAAGGTTGGACGAATTGAATCCCGTCCGCAGGATTCTTGAGGCTGTAAGAGATGCTCACAAGAATTGGTGTGAACTCGGGGACAGGAAGAACATGCGGTGCCATGTGGCCTGGTGTCTGAGGTTCCGGGGTGGCGGCTGCACACCATGATCTTATAGGGTTGCAAAATCGGAAAGGCGATAGGCGCACCTTCACTAATTATACCTGGAGCTGTGCGGTGACCAGACTGCCTGAGAGAGACCTCCTTCGGGATCGCTATCGACAACTCTCCCTCGTCGCCTTCCTGCAGTGCGGAGTACACCTTCCTCTTGAGTTCAGGATGGTTATGAACATCTTGCGCGTTAGACATGCTCAAAGATGCGATAGGATCGCAATGGACGAAATCCGCAGGATGAGAAGCAACTGACACGTTGTGAATGACTAGAGATCATGAGATACATTCAATGTGAAGCGTGATGGTGAGCGAGAATGGCGAAACTGACCACATTGACGAGCGTGTAGGTGAATAGTTTTAAGGTCTTTGCTAGTAGGGACTACAGTAATCTCGGTATAGCCCTGTGGTCAAATGTTACTACACACAAGAGAGAATGGCGTGGATGTTGGCGTACCCATAGGCTGCCAGAGAAGTCCACCTCTAGAACAACCTTTTGGTGGCTAGTAGAGACATCAAGCAGTATCAGCACGGTTGGTTGGAAGTGAAAGGGAGGAGAAAGACACGTATATAGAGAAGCCTCGTCGGATGTGCTCCCTCTGCATGATTTAGGACTCCTAACGGCCAAATCTATCGTCTCGACGCGGTTCCCAGACTAGAAGAGAGCGCTAGCAGTGGCCAGAAAGGAGAAGAATGACAAGAAGTAGATGATTGTGGGTACAGTAGGGGGGAAACCGGATGCCGAGGCCGTGGTCAGCGGGGACGACGATGGAGAGAGGCCATCGACTCGTCAAGAGAGAAGGGTGATTACGTAATAGCGCTACTCTGGTCTCCTTCGTGGCTGGGGTTACCGATCCATGTACTTAGGGTTAGAGATCGATCTCCTCGATCGAAATGCCGCCAAAATTCTGCAGCATTCTCGGTTGAATCTCTTTATCCTTTCACCACTTTCAGTCATGCCTTCAAAATCCATCTTCCGTCAGCCTGGCGTGCAGCACTTCCAAGTCGTTCACCGCTCGCAGCGCGACCCACTCATTCACGATCCCGAGGCGAGCAAACATGTACTCAAACCAGTTGTGCGAGGAAACATCGCTAAGGCATGTGAAGGCCGCATGTGTCGTGCCTGCACGAGCTCCCATTGACAGTGATCATGCTAGGGAATGTCCAGGGCGGAGCTTGAGCAGTTACTCTCTCCTCCCGACCTGGCCCACGACAAATTGCGAACAAATATCGGAGAAGCCGCACTCTATGGCATATACTATGATGATACCAATTACGACTACATGCAACACTTGAAACCCGTAGGTGTACAACAGGATGGGTTCGACAGCATCTGGCTTGAGGGACCAACAAAGTCGAAGGCCAAGGCCAAGGCAAATGATCCTATCAATCTCGTCGAGCTTCCCGAAAGCACACTAGCATCCAAATCCGAGCTCCCTCGAAACTATGAGGCGGAAGAGAACATCCCATCCTCAATTGCTGGTTTTCAGCCAGATATGGATCCCCATCTACGGCAGGTCTTAGCGGCGTTGGAAGATGACGCGTTTGTGGACGAAGGTTTGGAGGATGACTTTTTTGGAGAGCTCGTTGCGGACGGAGAGCGAGCAGCGAACGACGATGTGTACTTTGAATTTCGGGAGGATGGCGTTTCAGACGGCCCGATCAATGCGAGTGGAGAGGATCAGGATGACGATGGTGGTGCAGATGAGTCTTGGGAGGCAAGGTTCACTCGCTTCAAGCAATCACAAAATACCTCCTCTCAGGACACGTCTGATGTTGACGCATATTCAGAAGGCGGGGACACCGTCAGGACCCTACCGCGGATGTCCGTTATAGGAGGCAAGAAGCGGCGACGTAAGGGTATGTCGGATGCATCTGGTTACAGCATGAGTAGCTTGTCCATGTGGAGGAACGAGCATCTCACCGTCCTAGACGAACGTTTCGACCAGGTATGACATAGGACCGTTCTGACCTATCACACTAGCTTATCAGGATACAGATTCAACGTGAATACGAGTCGTCCGATGAGGATGAAGACCCATCCCCAGACGATCTGGATGAGGCCCCTGACCTCATAGCATCCCGTGCGGATTTCGAAAACATGATGAACGAGTTTCTCGAGAAGTACGAGATCATTGATGGCAAAATGCGCACGACGCTCCCTGGCTCCGCGACGGAGAAGCTTGACACCGTTCGAAAAGCTCTGGGAGAAGCCAAGATTCCCGATCCTGAGGAAAGCGACTCCGAGGTGGACGATATCATTATGCCGCTTGACGTCGATAAAAAAATTGACAGATGGGATTGCGAAACCATACTCAGTAAGTCCGGCGATACCCTTCATGACATATTTTCATCGAGTCATTCTGGTCTATCAGCGACATATAGCAATCTTGAGAACCACCCGCGTCTCATCCAAGCACGAAACAACAAGCCGGTACGAAAGATCCGATTGGATCCCAAAACTGGCCTTCCCTCCGTGGTCGTCGAGCAGCCTGCGAAGTCGTCCCCATTAGCAAATCTGTCTGCATCTGACGATGAAGATGTTCGTCGTAAGTCATGTAAAATCTGACTGGCTTTGGGCTCATGGCTAACCCACGCATAGCCGTCCGGGTCACAACCACCCGTCCAAAAAACGAGACTCCGGAGGAGAAGAAAATACGTAAACGAATCGTGAAGGCGGATCGTCAAGCTCGTCGATCGGACAAGAAAGTGACGAAAGAGCAGTTTTCTCAAGTCGTCCGCCAACAGGCGCAAACAATAGCGCAACGAGAGAAATCTAAGTTGCGGAAACTCTGAGAAAGTGGACATGTAGACGTAGCTATATAGCAGTCACATTGTAACAACACTACTTAACAGAAACGTATGATCGCAGGGTATGTCGGTACATGATATCGATGGAGAGCGTAACAAATAAACACGTCTGTAGGTCTCGATGAGTGTCCAGCCACAGCAGAGAGACGTGTGGTATGTACAATGAACTAAGGTTGAAGCTACGATTACAATCTCCTGGGTCACCAATCCGGCCACAGATCGAGGAGGCTATTGCCTTCTTCCTCCGGGGCGTCATGTTGTTTCATCCACCGGTCGGGTACCTAGGGTAGTAATCAATTTGTGAACTTCGTGAATGCCGCGCATCTGCGAATGAACGAACCAGTGGGAAGTAGCGCTCCATTGCGCTCAGAAAGCGGTGTCTGTACTGCTTTGGACCGATGATGGTCGGCTCACCCTTGTTCGCACCACCGAGGAAGGCGGAGTCCTTGACCCAACTCTCGAGCTTCTTATCCCAAGTATAGGTCCTGATATAGTCTACACGGACACTCGGTGAGCGCTTCAAAGCGTCATCGGTACAGTCATGCGTACCAACTATACCAACGACAAGTTCATTCTTGACGCTATCCACGCCCACTACCAAGGAGTAGTCCATGACATTGATATCAGCAAGGAACTTGCTATCGTTGAATAAGGCGCCTCGTAATATTCGCTTGGAATGCTCGCGAAGATAGAACGGCGTCAGATGGGCCGCTGTCAATATGTCAATCATCCCGTATATCCACAGTATACATACAAATTAGAGGCTCACTTTGCACAAGGTTCTCGTCGAGAAGGACTTCGTTCTCCCGACCTGTGGACTGGACATGCCTGTTGCGAGTTGAACCCTTCAAGTCGTAAATCTTGATATCGATTGTTAGTACGATGGCGAATGCTCTGGGAAGCACTCGATCCAACCTTAGAGAAATGGCGGTCGTAGAAGAGGTTCTCCATGACGAGTAGGTTCATCTGAGTGACTTTCGATTTACTGTTCCCCTGATGCTTCTGTGACTTCCTGAATGTGATCTTGTAACAGCCGAAGATCTTCGCAAGAAGGGTAGGTCGCTAAATACAATTGGTGAGTATCTGACGTGGGATGTGGATTTGTGAATTACCGACATTTGCCACAACGGCAGACGACATGTAGTCGAAGTATGCTGGTGCAAATGTTTCCATCGCCTGGAGCTCTGCTCGGGATAGCTCTTTGGCGATGAAGCGGTCATCTGGAATGATATCAGTGACCTTGATTTCTAGAGGTGATAATCACTGCACATACCAAGGGTTTTCAGGAAGGCAGATCCAGACTTGCCTCCTCTGGCATCGAACTTGACACAGCGCGCCAGCGACTCGATCATGCTCCGCTCACACTCGTATGTCCGACGCAGCGCGTCGAACTGCTCAGGGTAAAGCAGGGTGCAGCTGATAGTCAAACCACCACTTTCAAACGCTACCAGTGGAGATGTCAGACCACAGAATATCAGATAGACGGAGTACTCACAAATTGCCCATGGAAGCTTCGATGAAGGAACTCGAAGCTCCTCCGTAGGGTCTGCGCCATCGGTGCTATCCACATTAACCACACCCCACGTAGAGGTAGACTCCGCCACGGACCAGTCGTCGGGCATAAAGGCTTCACCACCTGCTTCTCGCGCTAGACGTTTTTCCGCGCGGGACTTGGCGAGCATCTCCCGATACTGCGGCGAGCTATGAGAGAATGTCAGAGAACATAACTCAGCCTAACACACGGCGAGTTTAATTACTTCAAGGCTAGCGCAATGATCGATGTTGGTTCGTCAGTGCGGACGACCATAGATGAATCGCGGAAGATGTGTTCGGGATCGGCCATAGGATCGTCGGGGTCTACCTCAGCACGGCCGCGAGGTAGGGCTTGCTGAGGCCACAATCCTGATAATGCCTTCAGGATCGACGGACGACCGGATGGACCAATGTCAATATCGGTTGGCGGAGGAGTCGTAGGGACCATGCCGCCGATACCTGTAGGGGATAGCATAGGAGAATTCAAGACCGAAGCAGGGACTTCTACGTCCAGAGGCGCGGCTGCTTGCTCTGCAGTGCCGTCCCTGCTGAGGACGGCACTGTCACTGGTAGAAGCTCCTGCGTGGTCATCCGGTGGCTGCAGAACGACGGGCGGTGGAGGCGGAGGGGTCTCAGGGATCTTTTGAGGGCTTTTTTGAGGGCTCTTCTGGTCGATGTTCTCATCATCCTCGCCACCTCCTTCATCGTCGGCCTCACTAGAATCCGAGCTCTCGGACTCGTCCTTGATCGCATCCTTGATGCTTTCGAGGACCTCGACTTTCGCACGAGCGGAAGCAACGGGACGAGCTCGCTTGCCACGTATCACAGCGTACCGACGATTAGCGCGCTCATTCTCCCTCGTCATACGCTCGAAATGTTTCGTGATGTTTGAGACTTTGGTACCACTAGCAGACGGGCGTCTGAACGTCGACTTCGCATTAATAACGCTAGAGGGACGAGCAGGAGGGGGCTTGTCCTTGGAGCCTATACGCACAGCAGGCTTTGTCCGGGGCCTAGCACCAGGCGCGGGAGTCGCAGATTTGCTTGGGGGTGGAGAAGATCTTCCCGAGCGTAGAGGCACTTCGGCGGTTATCCGGGCAAAGGAGGTTCGCTTGTCAGGAGACGTCCGTCGCGATGCAGTGCGTGAGTCAGGATAATGTCCAATCGGTATGCGACTCCCGCCAGCTGGCTGTCCCAGCGTCCGCTTCATCAGGTATTTCGGAGCGATATTAGCGGCGTAACTTGACTCGAAGTCAGACACCGAGGAGCGTTTGCTCAAGAACTGCTGTTGCTGCCGAGGCTTATGATGGCGAGGACGAGGACGCAGGTACGGAGTGCCCTCCTGTTCGCTCTCAGAAACAGGTACACGAGGAGCAAATGCTGTCTTGGTCAAGTCCTCAACACCTTGTGGAGGAAGGTAGTCCTGATATCTCTTCACGAGCTCCGCCACGCTGGGATACACAGCAACCCGGCGAGGTAACCGAGAAGCCAGCGGTGCCACGGGTCGTTGGCTGTCGTCATGCTCAGGCTGCTCATCAGGCTCAGCGTCCACCTAATCATGGAGAAAATCAGGTGTGGATTGATATATGCAGGATCACAACGGACCTGTTGCGGCGACACCGCATCATCTGAAAAGAGACTGTCACCTCTCCCCGCTCCGATAGTGGAGTCGCTGTCGGGGTCAGACTTGACTGGCTCAGAGCTGTCGGGGTTTATTTCTACAGCAGGCAGCAGTGCGGGTCCACTCTCCGGCGTGACCGTTGCATCAGTCGCGCTCGGCTTCTCTACAACAGCGGAGGGGGGTTCCTGATCCTGGTCCCTGGACTTCTCAGGCGGTCCCACCAGTGACTCAGACTCCGACGCTTCTGAGGCAGAGGACATGGACGCGAACGAATCGCCTGTGACACGACGCATCATGGTACTCATGGGCAGATTCTCCTCGACCTCTGAGACGCTTTCGGGCGCGGTGCGGTCGAAATCCGGGATGTAGAAATCACCTCTCTTCGGAAATATCGCTCTCATAGAGTTGAATGCAGTTCGCCGCCCTCCACCGCTGCTTTTTTCGGAGGACGCGAAGATGCGCATCTTCGGGAGTCGATCGAAGTCTTGTTGCCACGCGACGATCCTGTCCTGACGGTACGCGCGAACCTGGTTGAGTCCAAGCGTGTCCGTTGGAGGCGTGTCCTTGTAGATCTGGTCAATGAGCTTCGCTATGTCTTCCTTTTCCCACTCCGCCTTGTTAATTAGAGCGGCAATGTGGGAGTTGAAAAGCTCGTCCGCCTCCTCATCACCGGTCGACGCTTCTGAAGCTTCCTTTTGAAGCAATTGTAAGTCGCCGATCAAGTCCGTGTACCATTGGAGGTTCCGGCGGTGCAGCCTATGGTAGTCTGTGTTCTTGATCTCGAGTTGCGTCTCCGGCCGGACACGGATGCGCATTGGAGGGTACACAACCTCGTGCAGAACGATCGGGTCCGTCACGAACCGCACGGTCATACCTTTGATGGCGAAGTAACGGACATGGTGTTGGTAGATGTTGTGCTGGCACCCTGCGCCCTGCACGAGCTGGACGTCCGCAGGATAGAAGTGCAGTTCCAGGAATTTGGCGAACGAATAACGTTGCATCTCCTGTGATACGGGAATGAACGGCGTCGCGGACCCGCAGACCCGGCAAGCGCTCCAGGTGATGATGGCCTCGGGAGAGGGCAGCCAGTTCGTGCGGTTGATGATCTGCCCGTCCCATTGTTCGACTGCGACGCAGAGACGGGTCTCATTATGTACGTAGAACTTGCAATGCCGCGCCAGCGGCTGGTTGCAGCTCTTGTTCTCGCAGATCGCTTTAGGATCCAGGAATTGCCTGAGGGTATCCATCACTGCGTTCTCGATGAACTGACCGAGCGTGCAGTCGTTCTCCCCATAGAAGGTGATGTACTCCAGTTTTGGCGGAAAACAGGCACGATGCATCCCGAGTTCGTCCATAGGTAGTGTGAGCTCCCAAAGGCTGATACATTGGTACTTCTCCACCTGGAAATCATCTCGGTTCTTGCGCAGGTACCATTCCCATATGCGGCGCTGCTCCGAGTGCTGCCATTTGACGTATTGATAGCGGCTCTCCAGAGTGATATCTTGCACAGTCTTTAACTGAACCATTGGCCGATCCAGTGGCGTGCGAGGGAGAGGGGAGGATGTGATCCCTTGAGCGAAAAGGTTGGAAGATGCAGTGGGGGGGAGGTCGAAGTAACCCGGACGTTCGTCGAGCTTGGAAAAGACGCCATCGTCTGGAGTTGGGGTTTGAGGGATATCTGGTATGGGAAGACACTCGATTTGGGCAGCAACGTCGTCAGGGTCCGGCGTGGATGCCGTGATCTGGATCGTCGCAGAGGAGTCCTCAGCTTTGTGTAGAGAACTGCCACGCTCCTCCCGCCGTATGACTTCGTCCTCCCATTCCCTCTTCACACACATGAGTTCGTCGTCGAGCACCTTCATTCGACGAATAGGATACGGTGGTGGGAACCTCAAGGTGGCCGAAACGGATATGAAGGTCTTCTTGTACGGCTCCAAGGACTCCTGAATCCGCCGCGAGAGTCGTATTTGCTCAGCGTCCTCATCCGGAAGATCGTCAATGGATTGCCCCGCCGAGTTCTCCGCGGAGTCTTCAATGGAGGCTGAGGTATGCGATGCAGAGAAGTTAGACCCTGCTATAGGCGTGGTGGCGTCTGAACAGTACGAAGGAGGAGTGGCATCCGTAGTCAATGGGGGGAGGGTGATGACGGAGTCCTTCCAAAGATGCGTCTCTAGCTTCAAGTTCCGAACAATGAAGGCTAGGAATCGAGTGACTTTCTTGATTCGTCGGAGAACCTCGATGTCGCCGCCACGAAGCAGAACCGTGCATCCCATCTCACTATTACATCCTTCGAAGCGCATGTATGTCTTGCGTCTCCCTGGAATTAATGGATGATCAAAGGTCTGCAAGCGAAAGCGAGCACAGTGTCCTAGCCGCGGCTCTAGAGCGAGCTTGTCCATCGACGAGAAGACGTCTCCCTGTGTCATACGTGCCACAAACTGTACGGCGGATGGCTTGACTGCGCGCGCGACCGCGATTTGACGCTTCGCAAGGGCATCCAAGGCGAGCCTAGAGACGGACTTCTCCGCAAGGACCACATGCGGTCGCAAAGCCGCGATTCGGCTTGCAAGGTTTCCGAGGTACTCTTTCTCCTGACGGAAGATCTGTCCAAAATGCATATACTGACCCTCAACACGGTGGAACTCCAGTGGGAACGTGACGAGCATGACGCGTGGGTTGTGCAGGTTCCGCGACATCTGCTTATGTGCGACGTTCTTTGTGATAACTGCTCCGTCGACATACTCTGAGTCCTTTGGCGCCCCACCGGGAATCTTCTTGATCTTGACATATCGCCTCACGTCCATATCAGCACCTTGGCGGTGGGGATGGGCTGTAAAGGTAAGCTCGCGAGCTATTCGTAAGGCTAGCTTGAGCAAAGTCTCTTCCCATTCTCGAATATTTGGGATATCTTCAGCGGTAAGCATTTGCCGGAGCATGACGCGAAGGTGGAACATGGAGATAAGATTGAGTTCCTGTGCATAGCTACGTCGTGTCAGATAACTGTCAACTAAGAGTGCACGAAGCACCCACGCAGTGCTCTCTCTCCTAGTGCGCCACCCAGGCTCTCCAAAGGCAGACGCGCTGAAGCTCTCCCCAAGACGGCTCTGTACACGACTACGAATGAAGGGTGGAGAGGCATCGAAATCCCCGTAGGAGTTGAAACGTGATCGTACTACACCAGGGCTCTCGACGGAGTGGGGTTGCTCGGGGGAACTGACTGGAAACTGGACTGTGCTCGTCGCACCATCTGTCACTGGCACAGTGACTGGAAACTCGATAGGCGTGTTGACGTCCGCGCCGGTTGGAGAACTATCTTGCTGGAGTTTATCCACCATAGACATTGGATCTTTGTCGTCCTCGGACAGCGCCCTGCGAAACGGGACAGGGTTCTCGCGGATGAATCTGGCAGTCCCGAATCCGTCCAGTGGTGTGATAGGACGAGATCCAAAACCACTATCTTCAGACCCTGAATATGGTCTCTTCGTCTCAGCGATAGAAAATAAGTTAAATGGTTCATCGGTGCGACCAAATAGTTGGGAAGCGGCAAATGGAGATTGTGGATGTGCCGAAAGGTTGAATGAACGCGACTCCGAACCAAACTGATGTGCCGCGAACGGAGAGGTCATGGATGTCATAATAGATCGTCTGTCGTCCTCGTCTTCATCGTCGTCTACCTTCGCAAGTTTGTCCAAGCATAAATTACAGACCCGAACCATTCCTTCTTGTCCAAAGCGAGCTCCCTTTATGATATTTGACGCGCAGCGGGAGCAGAATATTTGACCTGAGCCTCCAGTAAGCGACATGATAGTGGTGACAGTGTGCCGATATCCCGTACCACATATCCGGCAGTGATGTTTACGCCTCCAAGTAGTGAAGACACTCTTGCAGTCATAACACTCTTTGCAAAGCTCATCATCCATCCAGTACTCGCGTGATAACCCTACAATGCTATTTGATGGATGGAGAGGGATGCAACGTGGCGTTACACACCTTCGCCGCGAATCCTGCGGATAACCTTGGATACGGATGCGGACCTGCGTAAGCTCACGTTCGTACGAATACTCCGAGCATCACTATCTTGAATGGGGAATCCGGGAATGGCATAACCGCCTCCATCCGGAGTATCAGCACCATAGAAGCCACCACGCGACGGTGGCCGATCATGCTCTCCAGCATAGGAGGGCGTTTCTGAGACAACTGGTGTAAGGGAGACGAGCGGCGGGGCTGGATTTGCAGCAACGATATTAAAGGGAATAGGTCGCTCTCCGCCGGACTTGTTAGACTGATTGGAGCTGGAATACTGAAGTGATGGTCGTCGCTGATCCGGGGCCCTCTCAGGCACATTGCTGGGATGTGCAGGTGTCGCAGAAGGCCCAGCGGAGGAGAGAGGTGCTGAAAGCGTGTTCCTGACCTTGGAAAAGAGGGAAGATACGAGAGCATATGAGGACTGGTCATGTTCGTCCTCCTCGGAGAAGGGGTTGAAGGATGTGAGGCTGGTGACATCGTCAACAATCTTGGTACTGCTCCTGGATCTCGAGGAATGGGCACTCTGAGCGAGATTGGTGGATAGGGAGTCTGTGGAGGAGTCCATGATGGTGAGTGGACAAGAAGGTCATGGAAGGCGGGGGCACATGAAGAGCACGTTAGTGGAGGAGCCTCCTAGTCAGTACTTGTCACTAATAGCCGGTTCAGCAAGGACTCTGACGCGATGGTCACTCTGTTGACCTGAATTGCCATCTTTTGCCATTTACAGTCAACGCGTCAATCACGCGACGCGAACCCTCCACAGTCGCTTGCGCAACTCTCCGCGCTCTTTGGCTGTGCTATATCCTCATTCTAACTTCGCCCGGCTTGTTTACGCTCTTCTTGCGTCTCTCTCTTCATTCATATCAGTATCTGCAGCATACTTTCGACGCTATGGATGACGATGATGCCGATTACATGCAGGGAAGCGACGACGAGGTCAATACCTCATCATAAGAGCTATACTAGCATTGCTCATCCGGCCATATCGCAGGATTTCGGTTTCGATTACTCTGATGACGATGGAAATGAGGCAGGCAGCGCTGATGTTGAAAACATGTACTATACCGCGAAGTGTGAGTGCAATGTTGCACCTTGACATCAGTGGGCTGAGCGGAATACAGCCAAAAAGGAGGACAACCCAGAGCAAGCATTGAAGGAGTTCCGTGCGATAGTAGAGCAAGAAGAGGAAAAGGGCGACTGGTTTGTTTTGCTCTCGCATTTTTCGATCGTGTTGGTGTCGATATCGTCTCCTAGGGGATTCAAGGCGTTGAAGCAGTCTACAAAGCTGCTCTTCCTCGTACTACACAGACCAGCGGACGCATTGAAGACTTACACAGAGTTGCTCACGTATACCAAGTCCGCTGTTACCCGCAACTATGCCGAAAAGACCATCAACAGTATTTTGGACTACGCCGGTGGCGGTAAGACTGGTCCAGTAGAAGTCAACATTCTGGAGCAGTTCTATGAGGCGACCAAAGCTGCGCTTGCGGAAGCGAGGAACGATGTCAGCGACTTCCTATCTAAATTCACGCACGAGTGCTGAGGCGTAGTGCCAGCGGTTATCAGCTAAGACTAACCTCAAACTTGCAAAGCTTTGGCTCGACCGCAAGGAGTACAAACGTCTTCAGAAGGTTCGTGTTTGAATGTTCACCCTCATGACCAACACTTCTCATATTGGTGGCCAGATTTTGCAAGAGCTATACAAGTCCACTCTTGGTGAGAACGGCGAGGACCAGGCTCAGAAAGGTACACAGCTATTGGAGATCTACGCGCTTGAGATTCAAATGCATAATGAGAGAAAGAATTACAAGAAACTCAAGGTCGCTCTCAGTCCCTATCCTCATCTCTTTCGAGTATATGCCAAGTGAGTCACGGCCACAGGAGATCTACAATGCATCCAAAGCCGTACGATCCGCGATCCCTCATCCACGTATCATGGGAGTCATCAAGGAATGTGGTGGCAAGATGTGGATGGGCGAACGTATGTGTCGATCTTGTGGAGGAGCTTTGCGCGTATAGCCTTATAACGACTATAGGTCAATGGGATCGAGCAAGTAAAGACTTCTTCGACTCCTTCAAGAACTATGACGAAGCTGGTTCCCCACAACGGATACAAGTGCTCAAGTATCTCGTCCTTGCTAACATGCTGACGGGCAGCGAGGTCAACCCGTTTGATAGTCAAGAGACCAAGCCGTGAGTAACGATGGAGTGTCCATTCTCCAGCCCTAATGATTATATCCTGCAGCTACAAGAACGATCCCCAAATCAAGGCGATGACTGACCTTGTAGACGCATACCAGCGTCGTGAGGTTCATGCTGCTGAGAAGATTTTGAGAGGTCATCCACTATTGTAATCGGTCTAGGATCTTACTCACTTGTAACAGATAACAAAACTATTATGGACGATGCCTTCATTCAGTCGTACATTGGCGAGCTCCTGCGCAGTTTGCGTACACAGTACCTCATCGACTTGATCAAGCCTTACACCCGTTTGGAGTTGACATTCTTAGCCAAGGTATGGGTCTCATGAATCGGTCTCAGATCTCGGTCTGACGACGAGTATATCAGCAACTGAACGTTGACACCAACGAGGTGGAGGAATTATTGATTGGTCTAATCCTCGAGGGTAGGATCGAGGGCCGGATTGATCAGGTTGCTATGCGTCTCGAACTCGAGTCTAAGTATGTGTTCCACCAATGCCAACTGCATAATCTTGGGTCTAAAACACGTCTACCTTCAGGCATAGCCTGCAGAAGAAGCGCTATGGCGCGCTGGACAAATGGACTGCCGCGTTGGATTCAATCCATGCAACTGTCATTGGGAAGAATCACAGCGGGTCGCGCGGGGAGTTTGGTTTCGGCATGTCAGACAGTTTCGGCCCATGACCGGACAGGTAGTGGAAAATGTCCGCAGTGTCAGCCTACACGGCTATGTGCTTTCGGTTGCAAACCACTTGTATCATCACGCTCTCCAACAAGCATACCGTGTATTTGTTCCAGAGGTGTCCATGATGCTTCACCACTGCAGCAACTTAGCTTAGTGAAGACTCTAAGACGCCGCGATGACATGCTACATCCATGACATGCCGGGGAATATGAACTGACCCCGAAGTCCGAACTGTGCTGGCTGAAACACAGCGAGGCGACCGCGAATGAAAACAAGTTAGCGGGGTTCTAAGCGAACGACGTCTGGTGTGTTGCACGTCAATCTCACGACCCTTATAGATGAATACGGAGACTGCTCACCACCACTATGAGGGACGAACGACCGGTGTAAAGTCATATATCCAACCGTTCTTAGGAGGTGTCTCCGTCGGCATGCGTAACTCTCTCGGGAACAATCCCCGTATCCTCGCCTCTACTGCTTTCTTCTCCGGACCCTTCAGTCTTTTCAGCAGGTCCGCCTCCGCCGCACTCCTTGCTCTTGGGTCCTCCTCTTTGTTCGCCTCCGAGTACAGCGCAGGAGCGACCTGCCGGAGGGTTTCCATCGCGTTGCGTATGGACTCGAACTTGCGCTGTAGCTCGACCGCACGTGCACGGCGGACGTGTCGTTGGTGAAGGAACCACGCGCGTTCAATGGTTTCGTGTGCCTGTACAGAAGGTATTGCACGCTGCAGCCGCCGTCCAACGTCCGGTCGCCATGTGCCCACGGGCGAGGGCCGATTGCGGATATTGGAGGGGTAGAGGGCGCGCCGTATAATGTCGTTCCTCGGATCGCCCCCGGACTCCTGTCTACCGGCGTATCGTACCGAAGTCTGAGAGACGCGCAGGGAAAGCTTTTGTTTGCTGAGAGTGGCGAGGAGTGACGAGGACATAGTGCCGGAAGCAGCTGGGAGATGGATGTTGAGGTTGAGGTTGAGGTTGAGGACAACTTTTGGGACTCCGCTGACGTCGGTAGAGGCCTCAGACCTCAGGTAGGCGCTTGAGTGCGAGATCGCACTGCAGGCCTGACTCCGACTCGAAGTCTGGCTTGTTGTGATTTCTTCTACAACATGCATTTTCTTCACAGATATTGTATGTTGTATGATCACGGTCTTTCTACACGGCCGTCTCTAGTATTTCTCTGTCTCTACGGACTCTTTGATGTAGAAGCACCTCTTGTATAGCCGTCACCTAGTAGCACCTGAGTATGATTCTGGGTTGCATTTTGGACTACTATGGAATTTCGCAGATCAACATGCCTAAACATACAGGCAACCATTATACATCTTTCTTTCCATTTTTATAGACCGTGTATGTTGCCATTGACTGTGAACTGGTCATGATGCACCAGCAAGATGAAGTGCAATTCACAGTGACTCTCTTGGACGGCGATGTGTACCATGCCGGTTGGTCTGGGGAGTATATGGAACACAAACTTACTATAGCCGAATCTTTGAACCATTCTAACCGTTACATCTTCGGGAAAGCTAAGGACGAGTTTACCGGGGTCGAAAGTACGAACGAGAAAGTTAAGAACGGGATCGGAAATGTCTCGAAAACAAAATGCAAAGGGACGACCTCAAGCCTCGACCTGGACAGCTTGAATGCCACCAGAAGCAAGTGAGCTCTTGGGAGGGATGAAAGTTCGCAATTGCGCGAATCCCGTTCCCGCAAATAGGAATCGTTTCGAACACGTTGCTGAGGTGAGTAATCCCGAAATTAAGTCGTGCTCTCAGGGAAGCTCACAGGTAGCCCACGGTTCACGAGAAGAGGCCGTGCACTGGCGCGCAAGGTGTCCTGAGTCCTTGGGTTCGGCGGTCAACCTGTCCGACCGCCGCCTTCCAACGATGTGGCGACAACGGTGTTCCCTTGATTGAAGTGACCAAGATGGCACCATGTGTACGGTCATATGGCACGACTTGAAGGCCCATCGGATGGCATACTCTCTTTCACCCAATCGTTCGACATGCTCCAGCGTTCGCGAAGGGACAGGCACCCTTAATATAGTTACACATGGACCTGTGGGAGCAAAAACGCTTAACTCATACTTGGATTGGCCCAGTATAGTTACGTATGGGCCTGTGGGAGCAGAAACGCTTGACTCATACTTGGATTGGCCCAGGAAGAGTATTGCGCACCCTCGGTACGTGCCGTCGGCGGCTTTTGCGGTCGTTGTGGCCGCAGGACTGGTACGCCCCGTCCCTTGAGCGAAACCTGCCTCGTTGTTATCGGAACGTGCTGATAGACGCAAACGACACATTCTTTTCACCCTGGTGGATTTTGAAAAGGCGCAATATTCCAGTGGTTCTATCCGAGACGTGTAAGTTTGACACTTCGCTGATATATAACAAACCTTGCTCGAGCATTAGCGGGGTCGTCTGCAATTGCACTACTTCTTGTGACATAGTTGAAGTGGACGCGGAAGTTGCACGCACGAGAGTTAAAGACATTTTGGAGAGCGCTTTTTTGTGGTGATCCATTACCCAGGACTGTGTGGATTGCGATGGTTGCCTGCGACAGGGTTCACTGAGGCTCCTATGCGCGTCGGAACTGAGGTCTTAGGTGCCACCTGTGGAACTCCGACATGCCGATGCTGGGCTTTAGAATGCATTCATGCAAGATCACAGATTCTGCAGCTTGCTCCGATGATATTGTGAGACTCGGGGTGTATCAAACCCTTTCTTCATCGCGTTTCAATTGCATTGCGCAGATGTGGGATGCCAGCAGGACGGGATTCTGGAGATGTTCAGGAATGACGGATCCGGCCTGGTCGCTCATCAAGAATGAACGCATATATTCACGAGGACGATTTAGAACAGCTACACTAACCTTGATTCTACACGCATAATTTCCATTCCCAGGCTCGGTTATAATACTGATTGGTTGTTCGAGATTCTTGCACAGCGCCACTAGTCGCCATAACACAGGGAACTCTTGATTGGCATCCCTGTTTTCAATAACAGGAAACATTTTTTTCCTCAGAGCGAGAATCTTCAGAGCGAGAAAAGAACTCTGGCAGGAGGGAGGATCATGGCATCCGCCGGATTTCAGAGCTTACAGCGCCCCAAGCCCGGCTCTGGGTTGCCTTTCCTGGAGGTGCACTGTTTGTGAACCAGAGTTGGCGATAGCGCCTGTTGTGCCCATTCCTCCTCATCCAACTGCCCGAATGTCCCTCGCTTTTCTGCAGCTCGCAGCTCGCTGTCGACAATGTAGTGGAACCGCTCAGCTAATGGTACCGCGTGCGAATACGTTGAAATGTACTAGAATGCTAATTCGCATATGTAGAGGCAGACACCTCACCGACAATTCCACTATAGTCCTGCGGTTCTAGCTCGTCGCGAGAAGAAGCTTCCGACCCTATCTAAGAAGCAGCTCGCCGCAAAGGAGAGAAAAAGGGCAAAGAAAATACCCAAGAACATCTATGACAATGAGAAGATGACATTGTCGGATGCTATTGAGGTCTTGAGGGTACGCTGCAAATATACTTGACGGCGTGGTCCAACCTGAGATACTTCACATTGTGAAGGCGGTTGAGGTCGCTTCCCCAAATGCCACGTACGAACTTGTAGTCAAGACTGAGATGGGCAAAGGCTCTACCGTCCCGAAGGGCCGATTCAACCTGCCTAGAGAAACCAAGGCCCAGGCTAAGGATCGCATATTGGTGTTTGCGGAGGGTAGACAGGCCGATGAAGCGAAGAAGGCGGGTGCGGATATCGTTGGCGGTCTAGAACTTGTCGAGGGCGTACGTGTCTGCAGTCCCTTCATGCTGGCACGACGTTGAACTCGTGGACTTATGAAACAGATTATTAGCGGCCGCTACCAAGCCACACTCTTCCTGTGCAGCCGCTCCTTGATTCGTCCGATCACCCCCAGGCTTGGTCGTGTGCTTGGACCTCGCGGTTTGATGCCGTCTGAACGTAGGGGCACCGTGACGGATGATATCACAGGCTACATCCGGAGACTGAAAGGTACGAGTGAGTGGAAGGGTGACAAGGAAGGTACTATACGACAGCCTATTGCGAAGGTATGTGTGCATATCGCAGCTCTCGTCACATCATCTCACAATTATGTGCAGATGCATTTCCCTGTGTCAGATGTAGTGAAGAACATCCGTTACTTCCTGGGCGTAGTGAAGCGAGCCACGGGGAACATTCGCGACCCCCAGGCTGACGCGACTAAGAAAGAAGCTAGCCAAAAGCCAGGTGAGTCCTTGTATGTCTTCATTACCGTGTCTGACTAATGGCTGTTTGAAGTCAACGCCATCACTCGTGTCCTGCTCAGCACTCAGCAAGGACCAAGTATACAGATTTCGGACCCATAGAGTTTGTTGACGGGCTCTGACACCCCTTCTGCTGAATTAAATCTCCTTAATAGTAATATGCCTTGTCGGATCTCATGAGGACTGCGCAGATACTGAAGGAAAACGAGAGCGGTGTGTTATTAAAAGGATGCTCTATGCCATATAGGGTCAGCGAGCAGGACATTAGAATGGAACACTTGTGCAAGGGAGATCAATGGTCAAACGCATCTACGAATTGCCTTGCTCGTCTTTGGTCCCTCCTGCTTTCCTTAATGTCGTCGGCGAGCTGCCCATAACTCGCTTTCTTCTCGTTGACACGCAAATGTCTCCGTTTGCCGATGTCTTGACCCTGTGTCGGGATGTGCCCTGGCCGTGCGGGCTGCTGTCGTACCTGAGGAGCATTTTTTGGCTCATGGGGAAATATGTCACCCCAATTGGATTTCCGCGCATCGTAGAATGGTTGTTTCCCTTGTGATTTAGGGATGGTCATCCGCATAATCTGCCCTGGAAACATTACAACAATCAGGACCCGAACTGGGTCAGGAACGGCTGCTACAAACTCACCCTCCGCTGTACAGCCGTCAAGGATGATATGTCCACTACGCTTGAGAGGGGGAAAGACAAGCCGTGGCCAGCTATAAGCTTCATGTCGTAATGCTGCGTTTGTTTCATCCAAACTGAGCGAGGCTGCATCGTTAGGCATATCCTCCACAGCAACCCTCGGGTCACTCCTCAGCTCAGGCCCTTGGTGGTTGGCATCAAGTTGCAGTTCGTTTAGCCGAGTGTCTTGTTCCTGCTTGGCGAGCTCGCGCCTGCCAACACCTCCGATTCGACCTACTTTCGTAGATGCAAGAATCGGACGAGGGCCTCTGCGAATGACAACATAGGAGTAACCCATATCCTCATGGCCCGTTCCGGAGTGCTTCGTCTTGCGGACGAACTCCGGTCGTTGCATCCGCTGCGTGAAACTGCACTGCAATTTGCCATAGCCGGGGTGGTACAACGGGCATGCGCCGTCATGAGGGCACTAATGAGAGAGGTGAGATTACCCAATCTGTGTAGGCTCTAAAGCAGGAACGTACCGGGGCCACAACATGAGCGCCTTTGAGAGGCACCTCCGCCATCGCGGTATCTTCGAGCTCCTTCCTGCCAAGTTTTAGAAGTTGCTCCCTTGCCTCTGCGATGAGCTCAAACTTGTGGTCAATTAGGACCTGAGACAGAAGACGCTCAATTTCTGCGTGTCAATATCATCACTACAGCACGTACCATAACCTCGGCCCCACTGCCCCACATCTCCTTGACAAGGAGCTTGCGGTCGACGTGCGTGGGTAGCGAGGACAGCAGGAACGCCGATAACGCCACGACATTCGAACCATCCCCCCGTTCTATGACGTTGTCCTCGTGGAAAGACTTCTGCCAGGACACACTCAAGTCGCCCATCTCGACGTCTGTGTGCCATATTGGTTACTCGTGTGGCAACTCCGGCGGGGCGGATGGGCATACCCTTGATCAGACGCTTTCCAATCCGCACAAGGCCCTCCCGCTTGTCAATACCGAGATAACCAACAAGGCTCGAATGTGATATCTGGATATCCTCCATATCCCACGGAGCGCGTCCGTGGGTATCGGCGTGTCGTTGGAACGCGTGTCCCGAGGCCCTGTAGACAAGAAGATGTAAACAAGCCACATTGCTTCCCTACAAAGCTCTGCACGAACCACAAGCCACTCCCGGTTGCGGCGCCCCAGTCGAACACGCGTCGCACCTCCCAGTCTGGACCCAGCCGTTGCTTGACATGATCTAGGACGGCATATATCACGGAATAATGTGCAGGAAGTGCTATAGTGGCGAATGCGGTCGCATCCCTGAGGGCGTGGACACCAGCTTCCCTTGCAGACTTATATTTCACGTCGTACGAGCCATTCCATTCAGGCCGCGAATTGCTGTCCTCCATGAATAGCCGCTTCGCATCCTGATGTAGGATATGCTTATCTGAGTCTATCAGATGCATGAATTATCCGTCAAATAACTTTTCACCGCCCGACATTCTCACCTGCAATCATCCGCCCAATACTTGATTGTAACTCAAACGGGAGCACCATCGATCCAATTCGTTGGCTACCAAAAGCTGCGGCAGGAGACTTTCTCCCCTCTTTCTGATCCAGCATGTCGTCTTGAGCGTCGAGCTCCGCGGACGTCAAGTAATCCACCTCGGCATCTGGATCATTGGGGAACACTTCTAGTTCCCGAGGACCGCGTGAACTAGAAGCATGTTCGCTTCCTTTGTTACGGAGGGAAATTTCAACATCTCTAAGTAGGGCTTGAAATGCTGGGTCGAGTTCGAGAGGGGTGTTGGGATGATGTGACTGAGAAGGGGAGGTCGAAGAGCAGCGCACAAAGTCAGTGCGTCGCCGTAAGACCACTCCAAGACTTCTGCGGTATCCTAAACGCAGCATGGCTCACTCACACAGGCTTGAGTAATCAGGAGACCAAGTAGCAAGAATCCTTTGGGTTAGAAGCAGACGAGTGGTGCTAGAGTGCGGATGGCGTAGGAGAGAAAACTAGCAGTACTGTCAGTCCGCATGTCTATGCAGGCGCCAATGAGTCTTGGATGGACCGGTATGCCGTTTGTGGCACAGTCCTTGGTTCTGAGTCTCGTCTTTGTCATTCCTTCGAGTCATTCTGATATTCTTCCTTTGATCATGTCTGCTTCTACTGAACACACCAGCGGCACGGAGGACTTTGAACGACCGACAAAGCGGGTTCGGGTGGATGATGTGGACGAGGAGGGAGAGGAAGAGGACGCAAAGCCAATAACCTTGGGGGGACATACCTCGGAGCTTCAGAAAGCTTCGGACTTGTACCTCGATACGGTGTGTCATGCTTGTATCCGGTCGAAAAATATGCTTCATTCGAACCCGCGATCAGATAAACAGGGCTGCATTGGATTTTGACTTCGAGAAAGTATGCTCCGTCTCGTTGTCTAACATCAACATATACGGCTGCCTAGTATGTGGGAAGTATTTCCAGGGTAGAGGACGCAGTTCATATGCGTATGCTCACGCAATCCATGATGATCACCATGTGTTCATTAATCTTGAGACCACCAAAGTGAGCTTGCACTGCTAGCCTGGTCTTAGCTGAGCTTATCCCCCTCCATCTTGTAGGTGTACGTCCTTCCCGACGGCTATCTTGTGTCGGATCCGTCTTTAGAAGATATTTCCTTCGTCCTCGCACCTTCCTTTACCCCAATGTCGATCGCTGCTTTGTCTACCCCCGCCCATCTACAGAAGCCTTCCTACGATCTATCCAATAACCCTTACATCCCTGGGTATATCGGATTGAACAACATCAAGCGGAATGACTATATGAACGTCGTAATCCATTCTCTTCTCCACGTAGCACCACTCCGAGATCACCTCCTGCTTTCCAACTTTCGAGGGAAGGAATCCGAATTGCTCAAGCGCTTTGCGGGTCTTACGAAAAAAATCTGGAATCCAAGATTGTTCAAGAGTCAAGTCAGCCCACATGAATTCTTGCAGGAGGTCAATCGAACAAGTGCGGGAAAATTTAAAATTGAGAGACAAGGAGATCCGGTCGAGTTTTTGGGTTGGTTGCTCAACCACCTCCACAAAGATATGGGTGGGACGAAGAAGAAGAATTCCAGTATGTCATTTGTTCCGTGACCGGATTGGACTCCATAGTGACGCCCTGTCACTAGGTGTTATCTTCTCCACTTTTCAAGGCGAGGTTCGGATGGAAACACAGCAAGTTCTCGTTAGACCCGACACCGGCGGAAACGAGAAACCCCGTTTCGATATTGATCGAGGTGTGTGGCGGCTGTGTGTGAAAAGTACCACGGACTTACATCGCCTGCCAGAGATCAAGTCAACGGTATCTCCTTTCCTTTTCCTGGCCGTTGATTTACCACCCCCGCCTTTGTTCCAAGACGCCGTTGAGAAGAACATCATCCCACAAGTCAGCATTCAATCCGTGCTTGCCAAATATGACGGTCAGAAGACACAGGCAGGGCTCACTGGGGTAGACTCAGAGATCTTGGCCACTGATCCACATTCATCAGGAATCTGCTGGTCAATTGCGTCGTTTCAAGTGCCAGAGGCTGCCCCGCTACATTATTCTCCACTTCAAGCGTTTCACAAAGAACATGTTCGTTGAGGAGAAGAATCCAACCATCGTGAACTTCCCGCTACGCGGTCTGGACTTTAGGGACTGTGAGTTTTCTCCATTGACCCACTGAATAACAGCTAATGTACACGCTCCCTCCGTACACCGCTCCATCGCGATCACGCATCCCAGACCTTGATGCTCCGTCTTCATGTCCATCCACTGCCTACGACCTGATCGCCAACGTCACCCACGAGTCGGCGGCAGGCACCACCCGAGACAAGGAGAGCACGGTCTGGAAAGTTCACCTCCGAGCCGGAGCAGGTGGCGGAGACAACGAAAAGTGGTTCCAGATCCAAGATCTCATTGTCGAGGAAATCAGAAAGGAAATGATTGTCCTAGGAGAGACCATTCTGCAGGTACACCGTACCCAGCTGTGTGAATTGTGGTGTTCATACTGATCGCGCCGGTGCAGATATGGGAGCGGAGACCAGACGAATCGTCGGCCAACAGCATGGAGGTTGACAAATAACATGGATTGTTGTGCCTTAGTATGTAGCTCGTGGACGCTCTGTGTAATCCACTGTCAGCACGTAGACCTTTGTCGGACATGTGCCTAGCATACGGCCAATCACGAGTGCTCGCCTGAAGTAACCTCAGTCACCATGTCACTACATATTCACCCTTGCTTTCGAGGCACCGGTGGACTCTGTGGTGTCAGGGTTGTATCATCATGGAGCATGACACTGATAGTGGTGGCGGAGCGCCCCGCGTCTGCGGATGGTACAGACTCTGCTGGCACGTCATTACTGCGTGTCCTGTCGTGACATTGTTTCAGCAGCGATAGTGTATTGTTTGAATGGCACGATATGCACACTCGCCTATTGCTGGTCTGGTCGAACAATGGTTTGAAGATGTACATGCCGGACAATATACCTGCAACTTGAGATCAGCTTCGGAGATTCGTAGTTTGTGCAGTGATATCATTCTACCTGTGACGCCTGCCACAAGGAAAGGCACCGCTCGGCGTGACATGTTGTCCAAGATCCTGGTCGTTGTAGTCAATCTTCGTACGCAGCCTGTCCAGACCCAGGACGTGTGGCAGAGTCTGTATTACGTAATCGACCACAGGAGCCTTTCCTGGAGACGCCAACGCTTAAATGGACGCTCAGCCACACTTCTCCCCTAAATACGAAGCAGCAAGAAAACGCAATCTATTTATGTACGAAGAACGGTCTGTGTGTGGGTACATCCAAGTCAAATGCAACGATTCCTCGGAGGAGAAGTGGTTGATAGACGGTTGTTCCTGATCAGGCGATCGCGAGTCCGAGGTTAGCCAACGTCTGCTTCGCCGCCAGGTCTTTGGCGGCACCCTTCTGAGCGGAGATGCCGACTCCCTTTTCCTCGTTGTTGACTGGGTAATCGGATCATGAGTCATTTCCCGTGTAGTCGTGTAGCGCAGACTGGTTGACAACTCACTGTAGCAAGTCATCTTCCACTCCCGCTTCCCAGGTGGGCCGATCTGCTCCTCGCCCCAATGGAGCGCAGCGAGTTGTCCCTGCTTCTGCAGGTCTGAATAGGATTCTTGGTGAAAATGTAAACGAGGAGTACAATCAAACTGAGACCTCACAGTTGTTTAAATCCATGTTGTAGCCTGGATGTGAAGTCCATTCATAGTTAGCCTCAGGATAGAGGGGGGGGAGAAATTGTGGACCTACGGTTGGCCATCGTAGCTGGAAATTTATAGATTGTAGGATTGTAGTACGATGTAACCGAGCGAGTTAGCAGGTGAGTTGCTCTCGATGCAGAATGCAAACGGGTTCGTCGCAGCCTTTATACATGCTGACTTGCCCTCGTCAACCAAAATGCCATCCAAACAGGAACAACGCGCTCGGTTCTCCTAACATCCGCACGCTCTCACAAGGTCAAAGGAGAGCTTGTGGTTGACGGGGCGGGTCGGGTATGCCGTCATCAGGGCAGCTCACCGGAGGCAAGGTCGAGGACCTCCCACGGGGCTCAAACTACAGACCCCCGACTGGGCCTCCGCTGTTCGTGTAATGCGAAACTTGTGTCAACCTTTCCGGCTTTTCTGGAATTGCTTGTATATTCAACCGAGGTGGTGGCCCAAAGTACACCGAGCCCGAAGAATGGACACAATCGAGGCCATGGTCGGAGGTTGGGGCAAGTTTCTACAATGAGCAAAGTTGGCCAAGCGGTTGAAGAATCCCAAAAGCAATCGTCGATGGAATGGAATCAAAGACGATGTAGTTTGAACGGCCGGCGAATTGATAGACTAATGCGCAGACGCACCACGAGCTACTAATCCTTCTACTCCCCAAGTCAAGGCCCGATTACATCCACCTGCACAGCATTGCCTCTCAGTAAGCCAGCGGCAGCGTCCTGTCGTTAATTTCCTTCAGTCTTGAAACACCGCTACACCAGCTGAGACCTACCGGCATGTCAGATGACAGCAGTGCTGAGTTAGAGCAGTGGACCGAGCGGCGTGCCGTCGACGACGCGACGTCAGCATTCTCTCAGCTCAGGGTCTTCAGGGGGCTGGATGGAACGCACCTGCTAAAGCGCCTGCAGATACCCAAGCGTCTCGCACTGCCAGGGTGGGTGTGCCAAAAAGAGGTGAAACATTATCCTCAGGAAGGCCGCACCGCGTCGGCGTGTGTGTAGCACTGACAAAGGCGTATGAATCAGAAGACAGATGTCAACTCGCCGTGATATCAAGATGGCCGGTTTCCTCAGTGACCATACTCCACATCATAACCTCCGCAACGCACACCGGCACAAACGGCGAGCGAGCCCAGACCTTTTGAATGACTGTAACGTGCGAGATGTAACAGACAAGTCATTGCCACGGTACACGGTGTAAGGCCATGACAATGCCGTGTCTAGATTCTGGCCGGCGGGTGATTGGTTGAATCAAACCATCGAACGGATAGAGCGGGAATTCAACCACATCGTATATCATGTTCTCCGCCGACAGATCGAACAACGTCCAAGCGGATGCCCATGAGGCCCACCGTCCGCAACAGTGGCTGCGTCGTCTGAAACGCGCGCCCTTGCCATCGTGGCAGTACGTATACGTCGCAGGGTGAAAAGCATGCTCAGCGCGGCGTATCCTGCCAGTGTACTCGTAGTATCGAGCCATCATGATATCGATCGGGATTGCTTGTGTACGGATTCTGTGAATGTGCGGGCTGATAAGTTACCAATGAGTATCTGTTGAATTGTAATCATCTACGAGCAGCGCGTTCACCTTTGTGGCGTAGGTGGTTGAACCATGTAGTGTGCCACAACAGGGCAGAGCGCAGATCCGATCGACTCGCGAGTTGCCGCCTCCACCGGTATGAAGACTGCGTTGCAGAGGCGCGAAAGCCGCAAGTCATTGCTGGCGAAGCTCGTCGGAAGCAGAGGCTAAATCACTTTCAGAACCCAGATGTCATTCCAGTGTCGTCAACAAAGGCTCGAGAGTTTGAGCGGGCCCCTGAACCCGTGCTGCCTTTCGAGGGCGCCAGGTACGGACCTGCTCCGAATACAGCGCTTATTCTCCGCCGTCCATACCCACACATATAAGATCGAAAAGGCACAATTAAATATCGCACGCCGGGATCTAGGAACAGTGGGTGCTACCAGAACCATGTGAGGCGGAAGTCATGTACGGGGAACCGAAGGTGAACAAAAATTACTACAAGGACGAACGAAAGCCCACATGCGGAAGCTGGGATACACGATGGCCGACACGATGCACACGAACGAAACAGATGAAATGTAGACGGCGGACGTCCGTCTACTGAGCCTCAGCCGCCGCCTCTTGAGTGATCAAAGAAATCAAGGCTTCTGTGGCAGCAGCACCCCTTGCAACGTTCTTCTGGAGTCCAATCCCAGTGCCAATGGTCTGCCCGTCAACTGTTCATAAATGGGAACCATCAGCACCACTAGTCGGGCAAAACAGAGAGTGACGTACGCTTGCACAAGGAGGTCCATTCGCCGGCGTGGCGCGGTCCAGTGTACTTGTCCTCCCAGCTAAGACGGGTGGACATGCCTCTGTTCTGGAGGACTGTACTAATATGTAAGCCGTTAAGTGAGCGAATACAAGAAAGGGCGGCGTACAGTTGTTAAGCGTAACAGTGCCGTCTACGATAGCGGCTTAGCGAAGAGTGGAAAAATGGAGTACGTCGCCGAGCACATACCGTTGTTGTTCGCCATTCTACTCTATGTTCTCTGCTCTGGCTGGACACCTTCAAGCCCACCCATCGCTGCTATATACACTGTGCCTTGCTGCCCTCGGACCCTCGGCCCCCCTCCTGACGACTGCAGCAATTGCGTTGCGGTGACGAAGAGGGAGCTGAGAACGTCAGGGCATCAGGTTCATTAAGAGTATTGCGGGCCTTGCCCATCACAGGCCGCTCGATCGCACGGCACAAAATGGGAGTTAGGGGATCGCGTACGGGGATGTACCAATGGCACTCCATAGGTCGAACTCCGGAAGAGCAGCAGGATTCGCAGCGGCGGTTCGATTCCCCGATAAGGAGCTGTGACCCTAAGCACATCTGCATGGCTTGCAAAAGGGAAACGGCGGAACAGGCGAAGAGAAGCCTCCAGAGAGAGCAGCACCTTTTAGGACGGGGAGCGGCACGACGGCCATGGGAGGAGGATGCGGAGTTTATTCACATCGTCGGACATGACGGAAGTGAAGTCTGGCGAGGGTTCGCGGGATGGGACCTCCGCCCGCCGAATTAGCCTGCTTCGATCTACCGTCTGTCAGCATCCTCGTGGCATTAGTGGGCCAGGCCTGAAGGATGCGTGGGCCTTCGCGTGAGGCTCTCCGAGCCCAACAAGAACCTCGGCTGAGGCAACATGATGCTCGTCCTCGATGCCTTCGCATGTCCTGCGCCGAATCCGTTGATGTGTTCTATAATGGAGGATGGTCAGGGTGAGAGGTCCTAATCGGTATATAGGTCACTACCAGCGCAGAGCTCCGGACTGTGTAGAATGTGCACGCCGTTGTCCACTCTTGGAAAATTGCCAGCAACGCGGCGCGGAGATTAGCGCCCCCTGGCTGAAGCGCGGAGAGTTCATAACTGGAACTTCATGATGCGTCTTCGCCTTAAGCTTCTTGTCGTGCATGGCAGACTCGAGTCTTGTTCAGAACGCAAGCAGCTACACGAGCGGAACTTCTAGCATTGCACAGGCACAGCGTGATAGCATCTGCAGGCTACATAGAGGTGGCTACACAGCAGAGAAAGCGAGAGCAGCACCGGCCCAGGCCCAGATAGTCATAGGAGTCCCTAGACCACACAGATCCAGTCCGCCAAGCGTCGATATTGATACATGAAGTGAAGCGTGCAGCAGGTATTACGCAAGAGTCCGAGAGTAGGATATCGCGGAGCGAAGCCGTCGGCTATTCACCGAGCAATTCTGGCGTCATCTAGTCAGCACCATGGAAGCCAGACTGGAACATGGCCCTCACTATGTATCATTAGCAGCCTCGCGTACTCCACAGAGCTCTGAGGGCCATCTCCGCGGCGAGTTCACGTGCCATGCCAACGGAGTTGGCGGAACCACGGCCATATTCAACCTGATTGACTATTGCCACGATGAGCATCCGCGTATCGCGTGGAGGGGACATCCAAAACGCACAGAACACGGATGCAGTCCAAGTGGGAGCATTCTGGGGGCCGGTTTGCACGGGATTGGACCAATAGATGTATTGTGTGAGGCCATTGCGTTGACAATAGTTGTTTAGCTGCATGCGCCAATCTACAAGACAATGTCCCAATGTGAGGGCAGACACTATTAGTGAACTGTGGGATACGCACGCTCAGACATCGTGAATACAGATACAATTGACGAAAGCCGAGGATCTAAAAAGCGGGTCCTGCGCTGAAACTTGGAAAGCGAGAAGTCGAGGTCGATGGTTGAACTCAATGGCCTCCCAGGCTATATACTCCAGTTGCGGTTGAGCGACATCTGCAAAAACCGAGCATCTGTGATACTTGGGAGACCTATGCACCAATAGGACGCTGAAAACGACATGATGTCACGATCCATGCAGGACCGCAAAGGAGAGCGACTGAACAAGGAGTGGTCGGACGCCTATCCGGAAACGCGTATGCGGCCATGATTGGAATGCAAAGACACCCCCGCTGCGCACCGGAATGTCTTGACAAGAGTCAATCGGAGTCGATGGGGGCGTACGATGAGCATCGTCCGCGGGACATGAGTCAGGAAGCGCATCGCGGGCGGGGTCGGATGTGGTACGACGGGTGATCACCAGAAGTTGAGCTCCTAACGACGCCGGACACACGTCTCCTGAACTTTCTGTCCGTATCCTAGGATCTACACGTGTATATCCCAATTTGCCGCACCTTTGATCACGGGCTGTTAGATCTATGTGGTTCGCAATTTGCTATGCCGGAACGACACCCGAGAGCTCATTAGAACGGCAAAATATACACAGTGATGAACATACCGTCAAATAATCCATGTCAATTCCTACGCGACGGCTAGACAGTTGTGTGTGCGGACTATTTGCTGGATGGTGAACCAAGCGCGCCAGATGGTGGTTGGCGCCACGAACTTGGAATAAGTAGACGATGCCATCCCTACGAGCAATCGGAACGCCCATACCCGACGTATCTGGATAGTATCAATCCGCAGGGCAGTATGCCCAGTCCCAAACCCTAGGTGAGGGGAGCACATCAGGTCAAAGACCGCCGGGAAATCTGCAAAGTCACAACCCACGTTTTACGAGACGATTCACGGATGTCTCGCACTGGTTGTGGGCGCAAGCAGTGTGCCGTATTAGTACAAATGATCCCGGGCAAGGACGGCTCGGGAGGAAGCTCGATCACAGCCCATCCTTTTAGGGCAAGTGAGAAAGAACAAGAGCACCGGCAGCATCGCACCCAAATTCCGGGAGTTGTGGTTGGCTTGTCGCAGTAGGCATCCGGCTTTCTAGCGGGTTGCCGTAAGAGAGCGATGCCATAATACTCGACGAAGATGAGATCAGCTTTGGAGGGTAGCAATCGCTTCCTAGGTTACATTGTAAGGGGACTCAGCCTCAAAGCCAAGTAATCCATGGTCATAACACAGGACATTGCCATCCGATACCAACGCGACACAGGAAAAATGGATGTACATCTCAAGGGAGACGGCGGTCTTGTGTAGAGTTCCGCTTGGATATGACAAGAGCCTGCATCCTGGTATTATTAGGTTTCCAAGGACACGTTCCGGGGAGGTCCTCCGCATTGGTTGACGTAAACACAAACTCTGCTCGCGAGGCTCATAGCGAAAGGCCGACAACGAGCGGTTGAATTGTTGGATGAATGCATCAAAGCGCAGAACGGATTCTGAGAGGAGAAAAAGGATAGAGCCGAGCATAGACGGCTCAAGAGCCCGGGTGTCGTAGCCACTTGAGCCCGCGCTCCGATCGACGGATATTAACATATGTCGGAAACACAGAACGACGAGCAAAACGCGACCAACTGCATAGAATGCGGTTGCGGATATGGGAGTGAGGCTGGTCTCTCTGGCGTGTGGTTGCGCCCCAGTTTCGAGGACGTGCAACGATGCCCACACACTGTGACAGTATGCGCAACATCAGTGCCCGCAGTCGAGTCAAGGGCTAAGATGGAAGCTAGGATCTGATAGGATAGACTACTCACGATCAGACCCTGAGGACGAAGATGGATTTGGAGACGTATCTGTGCCGTTGCAAAGACGGATTGCAGTGGAGAGCACCGCTTGTATCGATCTCAGCTTTACAAGTGAGGGGAGTCACCGGTGTATTGAACCGACTCGGAGCTTGGAGCTCGTTGAGCCGAAATCCTTGGTTCTCAATCGGAAACGGAGAGGCCTAGACTGCTAACGTCTCTCGCAGGCGTGAGTCATGCAGCAGGGATCAAGTAGATAGAGATAGAGACATACGTCGAGGAGCGCTACGAACCATCCGAGGAACTGGGTTCGGCGGAATGGATATGAGATGCTAAGAAGACAAGAAAGTCTTCTGATCGTGCTCAGTCCGTCTGAGGGTGACTGGAGGACGTTCTGCAAGAATGGCCGGTGCACAATAAGTTTCCTTTGTTAGTGGGTGTGGAACATAGTTCATGGCAGAAAGGGGGATAAATGAGAGGGCTCCCCGGCTGAAGCATTAGAGGAACAGTAGAGGTTCCGGCAGTGTTGAGTAGTTCGAGTGAGCTTGGAAGCCTTTTACGGAGCCGGACGAATGACCGTCGGGATAAGGCCGAAGTATGAACGGGGCTTCCCGGCGGAAGAGCCCGGATTGATCACTGGCGAGACCGAGTATCGGTGATGGCGGAGGGAGCCGGAGATGAGAATGGCAGAGTCCGACAGGAACAGGAGGCCTCTCAGTCCGTGTCCGAGTCCGAGTCCGAGTCCGAGTCTGGGACGAGTCCATCAAGGCTCCCACTGCCAGTTGACAGTCGCCATCGCCCGCAAGCTCTGTCGCTCTCTTCTCCTTCCCGCCATCTTCCTCGTCCTCCATCCTCCCCGTTCACCACTCCCTGCTGCCTCTCCTCCTCGTTCGTTGCATATCCGGCATCATCCAGCACGCGCTAGCTTCTTGTCGGTTCCCACGAAACTTTCCATCATATTCTGACCCCTAAGCCGCCCTTCTCGCCAGCTTCTCCCCTCGCACGGTCTGTTCCTCTCTGACTGCACGCCGGTCTTTCCTTAACGCTATCTCTCCACCCCACAGACACTAGGACGAACCTCTACGCAGTTCGAATCCCCTCCTTGCTATTCAAGTATCAAAACCATGTCCCAATCACCCCAAGGAGACATTCAGGAGCGTATTGCCGCTGCGCGGCGTGAGGCAGAGAGCTTGAAGGAGAAAATCCGCGCGAAGAGAGAGTCTTCAGCAGATACTTCCCGTCAGTTCCCTTGCCAATTCCTATGCTGCATCCACTGACCAGCATGGTGACTTAGTGCGGGCAATGGCAAATGAAGTTCCCGCCTTGCCCCGTGTCGTCATGCGCCCTCGTCGTGCTCTCCGTGGCCATTTGGCTAAGATATACGCAATGCATTGGGCCACTGACCGTCGTCATCTCGTATCTGCATCTCAGGACGGAAAGCTCATCGTGTGGGACGCTTACACTACCAACAAGGTCCACGCAATCCCCCTCCGCTCCAGCTGGGTCATGACGTGCGCATACTCTCCCTCCGGAAACTTCGTCGCTTGTGGCGGCCTCGACAACATTTGCTCCATCTACAACCTCCACTCCAAGGAGGGCAACAATGTCAAGGGCGCCCGCGAGCTCAGCGCCCACTCCGGTTACCTCAGCTGTTGCCGCTTCCTCAACGACCGCCAAATTGTCACCAGCTCCGGTGATATGACCTGCATGCTGTGGGACATCGAGGCTGGTGTCCGGGTGGTAGAGTTCAGTGACCACACTGGGGACGTGATGAGGTAAGCCTACGTGCTCTTCGCAGTCCGCAAAGAGCCAGTCTGACTTGAAGTCCATCAGTCTGTCTCTTGGTCCCAGCCAGAGTGTCTTCGTCTCCGGCGCGTGCGATGCGACTGCCAAGCTCTGGGATATCCGCAGCGGCAAGGCTACTCAGACATTCACTGGCCATGAGTCTGACATCAACGCTGTGAGGTTAGTACCCAAGTGCAACTACCTAGAACATCATTGACAGAGAATCAGCTTCTTCCCCAACGGAGATGCCTTTGCTACCGGTTCCGATGACGCCTCGTGCCGTCTCTTTGATATCCGTGCTGACCGCGAGCTCAACGCGTTCACGCACGACAACATTCTGTGCGGTATCACATCCGTCGCATTCAGCATCTCCGGTCGAATTCTTTTCGGCGGCTACGATGACTGGACGTGCAACGTGTGGGACACCCTTAAGGGTGAGCGAGTTGGCGTGTTGACAGGCCACGAGAACCGTGTCAGCTGCCTTGGTGTCAGTTCTGATGGCATGGCTCTGTGCACGGGTAGTTGGGATAGCACGCTCAGGGTATGTTGTTCACATCTGATACTGAGGGTTATTTAGTTTGACACATTTGTTCAATAGGTCTGGGCGTAAACAGTATATTCGTACGAAGCTTGGAATCGGCCACCATACCCTCACCTGCTATCCCAATGTATCCTCGCAATGGGTTGTCATGACCTCTATATTGATATTTGTCCCTCTCATACGGTAGCTATCCCCTCCCCCCCCTTTCCCACCCGACCTGCGCCTGTCGGCCGCCATTGAGTCTGTCATTACGCGTTATCCCCTCGTACACTCACTACCACCCGATCTGGGGTGGTATGCATCTTGTGACATAATCTGTTTTATACTTCCTTCACGATGGTCCGGTCCCCATTCCCCGCTGCTCCTTCTGCGCTCTCCGCTTTCTCTCACTCCTCATCAATTCTGGCTTAGCTATCAGTTGGCAATACAGAGTTTATGCCATCAATGTCTCTTGTCTGACCATCCTGCGTCTCTCCCGTGCTCTGGAGAGCATACGATCAATATAAATACTGTGCATGTACTTATATTGATTTACCCTGCGTGTCGAGACGTGTCTACTTCAAGCGCCCAAGCATTACCTTGAACTGTGGCCACATTCGCGGTCCTGCCTCCGTCCCCTCCCGTTCGTCCGACTCCTATAGGCCGTCTCTCAAGGCGACCACAACGAACGGTCTAAGCAATTTGACAAGCCTTACACCATGTCTGAAGACGACCGCGCCGCGAAGGCTGCCCGCGCGAAGGCGATGGTCTGTCTCTGACAGCATGCATCCCGAAGCTGCGTGTGCTCACCGCTTGGCCCTCTAGCTCAAGAAGAGGCAAGCTCAGAAGGCCGCCCAGGCTGGCGGAGGCCCGCCCAGTCCACGCGTCGCATCCCCCGCCCCAGGAATCACATCTCCGAGCCCAGCACCGTCAAGGACATTTACCCCAGCCCCTTCCGTGGAGATACCGACGATAACTCCGTCTCCTGCGCCTGCGCACATCCCGGCATCGGCGCAACCACACGCATCCCCTCTAACGGAGAAGCGGGGTAACAATGTCGCGGACTTGTGAGTGCATGCAGCCTTTGTGTCAGGAAGGGAGAGCGCAACTCACCAAGCCCCGGGGACTTGGGGGTGTTGTTACTGATGTGCTGGTTCATAGGTTCTCAGATGGTTCAACGTCTAACGGTACCGACACCTCGTGGTTATCTGGGCTCACGCGTGTTGAAGCAAGCTCCTCTCCTGCGGCGGTCGCTGCTCCGGCTCCGCGTTACGCAGCGCACTCGCCTCCGCCCGCTGCAACTGCTGGGCCCGCAGCAACTATGGTCGGAGACGACCTTCGGGCGCTGGTGAGGGACCAGAAGAGGGCTATAGAGGCTCTTGAGGCGGAGAAGGCGTCGTTGACGGCGTCGTTGGATGATCTTTCACAAGTGAAACAGAGTGCGTGGTCGTCATTTGCTCTGAAATGCAACGAGTTGTATTCAGCTTGTATATGCAGGGGCTCATCACACGCAAGAGCTTTTGCAGGCGGAACAACGGAGGAGCGGCAAGCTTGAAAGCGCCGTCCGGGAATTGCAGGCGAATGTCGAGCAATACTCACAGCAACTGCGGCAACAGCAGGAGACGATTGATACGTTGCAGGCTGAACGAGACGCCCTTTCTGCCTCAATGTCAGACCTACATGCCGCATTGGAAGGTGAGAATCCACAGTATTGGCACATTTTGACATGTTCATCTCTTCATAGACGCGACACGGGCACTGCACGCCGAGCGACAAAATTCGACCAAGTTACAGGAGCAAGTTCAAATTATGGATCAATCGATTCATGAGTATACGGAACAGGTCGAGCAGCATCAGCAGACTATCTCTCTATTAGTTTCTGAGAAAGCATCGTTGTCGTCTGATGTGGAGAGGCTTGAGAGTATAGAAGCTGGTACGGAAGCCTCTGACCATCTGTGGACATGTTATTTGATCACTGCAAGTAGCTTTGCAGGAAGCTGAACGGCGACTAGAGGAAGAGTTGTCAAGAACCGCCAAGCTTCAAGTGCGGGTCTCACAGCTGGAGTCCGAGGCGGCTACGTCTGCCTCACATATTGTTGACCTTACAAAAGCGGAGGGAGAGCTCACGGACAAGACCCGGGAACAGGTCGGTACTACACTGTGTTCACATATTGTGAGACTGAACGACCCCCAAGGAACGCGAGATCCATCTCCTGAATGGGAAAGTACACGTATTACGAACAGAGTCGGAAGAGCATCAACGCCGAGTACGGGAGCTCGAAGAACAGATCGAAAGTGATGACCGCGCAGAGCGTCTAGAAGAAACCCTCAAGAATACCCAGGACCGCGCGGACGAGCTCGAATATCAGTTGTCCAAGCTCCGTCAGGTAAGCCAGTTGAAATTGTCGTAAACACATTGAATTGACGTGCAGCAGGCACATGAACAGCTTACAACTGAGCGGGATCATCTCACCGAACATCTGCAACAGAAGAGTGCAACTGAGGCCGATTGGCAGGCTCGACATGCGGAAGTGGAGAAACAACATTCAGCCACCCAGGAGCAACTGTCGTCCGTAATTTCTCAAAGGGACAGTCTGCTCGGAGAACGCACGCTTCTCCAGACGGAGATCGAGGGGAACAAGAACTTGGTTTCTGAACTCCAACAGAAGCTCGCTGCACACACCGCCGACCTAGCCTCCAATGCGCGTCAGCTCAAGCAAGTGCAAGCCCAACTCAAAGCTGCCAATGCCCGTGCGAATGACGCGGAAAACATGCAGAAGGAGCTACAGGCTGAGGGCATTGGATTAATGCGCTCGCTTGACGAGATGCGCCCCAAGATCGTCGAGCTTACGGACGAGAAGCTAGTGCTTAGCGAAAAGGCCGAGTCCCTTGAGAAGACGATCCAGGCGCGCGACGGAGTCATTGTCCAGCTTGAAACAAGCCTCGAGGAGCTGCGGGACGAGAAGGCGTCCGTGGAACGGGAGCGGGACACGTTGAAGAGCGCGTTGGAAAACGAGCGGGCCGCACTCCAGAAGGATTCAACAGAGCTGCAGCAGGCCTATTCCGAATTACAAGCCGAACTGACTGGCGCGCGGAAAACGATTTCCGAACTCGAGGACGAGCGTGCCAAGTTGCGCCTCGTCTCCAATTCCAATGTAGACGAGATCCGCCGTCTGACAGACACCCTCCAGACGCAGTCGATGCAGCTCGCCACCCTCCGCAGCGAGCTCGGGGAGCGCACGCAAGCGCAAAGCGAGGCGCAGGAGTTCTTGGTGCGTGTGCAGGCCGAGATGGAGACCCTCCGCGCCGAACTGTCGCAGAAGGACGAGGAGTTGGAGCGCCTGCGCGAAACGACCTCGGCACCGCCCTCACGCGCAGACACCGGTCCACCGTCCCAGTCGCTCGACGAGGAGATGCTCAGCGCCCTCAGGCAGCAGCACGCGCTCGAGCTCTCCGCTGCGCACTCGCGGGTGCGCACGCTCGAGACCTCCGTCTTCAACGCCGAGGCGCAAGCACACGCACTGCAGCGGCAGGTGTCCGTGCTCGAGAACGAGCTCGCGCAGCTCGGGCATCCTTCAACTCGCACCGCCCTGGGGGCCTCTCTCCTCCGGCGACGATATCGGCATTCGAGGGCCTGTCGCCCGAGGCACGGCACAAACGTAAAGTCAGCCTGAGCATGCTCAAGGCCCGGATCGACAGCGAGGTCGCCGCCTCGAGCCACAGCCCGCGTCCGTCGTCGCGGAACTTGCAGGGCCCGTCCGTCTCGCCTGTCTCGAAACCCGCCGGGCTTCCCGTCGTGATCGAGCCCCCGTCGCAGCCGGCCACTCCCCCGCCACATATCGCCCATCCATCCAAGCGGCCAGTGTTCATGGACGACTCGCACATCTTCTGGTGTCACTCATGTCAGGGCGACCTTGTCGTGCTCTGACAGCCTCTCTCCATTCTCCATGACCGTTCGATGTTGTTTCGGGGGAAACGTGTGTCATTCATTATAATGTACAGGATAATATACCTAGGAATGCATGGGTCGGCGTGCAGGCGCGCTGCGCCGTCTACAAACGCCAGAATTACAGGCTATAACCTATATATACATCAAGTCCAACGACGAAGCACACATACAAACACACAAAGGTCCCATGAGAAGTCGTGATAGATGCCGTCGCAGTAGAGATGTGCAATGTGAGGGGGCAGAAACACGTCCATGCCGACAGCCGCTCAGTGCGAAAGGCTATTCCGCTTCGTCTTCAGTGACACGAGCTTCTGTTGAAGATCCTGGGGAAAAAGGAGGAAGGGGTGTGAGATGAGAGAGGATCGACAGGGACAGCGCACGCGAAGACGAGAAGGGACGTACCTTGACCTCATCGGGCTTCAAGGTGCCCTTGCCACGCTCCTCTTCGAGGCCCTTCTCGATGCTTTCCAAGATCTCGCTCATCAGGTCTCGGTAGTCGACGCCGAAGAAGTGCGTCAGCTTCGCCGCGCGCCGGCGGCGC
>KN049983.1:125532-149124 GCA_000743315.1 Lignosus rhinocerotis TM02
GGGGCGATGATCGAGCTGATCTCGGAGGAGAAAGAGGCGACGGAGACCCGGGAGGGGAGGGACCGACGGCGCTCCGACCGGGTGGACGTTGGCGTGGTGACCGCGAAGTCATCAAACAGGGGAGATACGGCGGTCCCAGACGCGTTTGAGCTGGATACGGCATGAGGGCCTGCGAACTGGTAGTCGTACTGCTCCCCAGTCTTGTAGTGATCCCCAGTGAGGTAGTCGTGGAGCTCGGCGAGGGATTCCTTGTCGTCCTAAGTGAGGGTGTGTGTGAGTAGACGCCAGAAGGCAGCTGTATGCGCAGGGGTCGGACTACTTACCCTGTCTATAATGTCGTTGAGCGAGTTCAAGGAATGGCGGAAGTGCATGTAGACGGAAGACTGGCTGATATTCAGCAAGCCATTGTCGTGAACGTCCTCGATAAGAGGCTGAGAAGAGTCTCCGGTCCCCGGGCGCTTCTTGGTCTTTGTCTTAGACGAAGGCCCAGAAGTGGTGAAGCGGAAGGGCGGGGTTGCGGGACTCCTTGGAGGAGGGATTTTTAGGGATGGGGAAGGTTGACGAACGATAGCGATGTTAGGCGAGGATGCGACGGGAGCGCGGGTGTGGTAGAGCGTCTGTGGAGGGGCCACGCCGAACATCTGGGCGTGAGGGAGGTGAATATGATTAGCACGCGAGCGTGGCGGATATGGACATGAAGGGTAACTAGAGTTGAGATTGAGAGAGCGGTACGACTCACTTTCTCCATTTTCACCGCGCGACGGACATTGATCGCCTTCTCGCGCTCATTGAGCTCCTCCTTGAGCCTGTCAATGTCGTCGGACCAGGTCCGGGAGAACTCGGCGGCAGAGCTGCTCCTGCGTCTCCTCATCTTGACCTTGCGGATGTCTTCCTCGTCGGTGGGATCGTCTAGCGCAGGTGGAGGAAGCGGGGTGCTCTCGTTGAGGGGACCGAGAACGAGGTGAGGGGGGACACGAGAACCAAGGAAGCGGTGTAGCTTGGCGAGCTTTTCACGCTTTCGACGGCGCTCTTCCTCGGCCTGCTGGTCAGATGTGATGCTCTCCGCCAACGAGGCGGTGGATGCGAACGGATGGCGTCCCCGGGACGCTTTCGGCGTCTCGACGAGGCTCTCGGAGACGCTGTCATTGGCTCCTTCTTCATCAGACAGGTCCATGAATGACATCGGGGAACCGGGAACAGCGCCTGGGCGGCCACGGCGAGACTTGACTGAGCTGGCGTCGCTGGCATGGTCGCGCTGGACGGGGCCAATGTCGATGAGTGAGGAAGTGTTACGGTCGCCGGTGTTCATGGAGTGAGGGATGTGAGACTCGTCGGAGTTGGGGGAAAGGAGATAGGAGAAGTCGTCTGGGCTCAGGGGGGCGGAGTAGCGGCGGGCGGTGAGCGTCACATAACGGGTGCCCTCAGGTGGAGGCCAGACCATGTCTCCGGCCGCGTCGTAGACAGGTGTCGTGCTCGCGACGTCATCCGACATGGACACCGCCGGCTTGTGATGTTTCCGTTTCGCAGACAAATTCAGCGCCAAAGGCCCCGGGATCAGCATACAGCCATTCACCTCCTGCGATGACGGCGAGACCGGAGAGATCCCAGGTGGCTGTCCGAACACCTGAGCCAGCTTCCGCGTCGTGCGAACCCGCTCGGCGCGCTCTTTAGGTGTGAGAGCGTTGGACGCGGAGAAGGTTGATAAAGAGGCGTCAAGGTCCGATGCGGACTGGTCCGACGGGGTCCGCTTGTTTGATTGGGCCGGGGAGGTCCTATTCGCGGACCGTGAACGGTAACTGAAATCCGGCTTCGGCGCAGTAGGAATGGGTGGTTTATCAGAGGCAGTAGAAGGGGGTATAAGACGTGCGAGATGGGGTCTTGCTGCTTTCGAACCTGGAGGTGATGTAGAACGTGAAGAGGACTTGCCATGATTAGAGTCATTGCTGCGGCGAGACGTAGGAGGGATAGACTGTTCATTGTGGACCGGTGAGCGTCTGGCATTGAAAGAAAACTCGGCGGCGAAGGGAGAGAACGTGGGAGATGCGAGGTCGATGAAGGATTCACGGTCGGGACTCATGGCGGGCATGGTGTTGTTGTTGTTGTTGTTGTTGTTGTTGTTGTTGGGGTAGCGGGAAATGTCGAAGGAGTGGCTATTAGAAGACGTGGGGTATATAGTAGAAGAAATGGAGATGCGTGGCTCTGTAGAGACGGAGGGAGGTTCGTGTGAGGATTCGGAGGCGGAGGTAGGTGAGAAGCTGGCCGTGTGCGAGGCTGAAGATGAAGAGAGGTCTGAGGTCTGCCTACCGTGGGAAAGCCAGACGCGTGGCGATGGGCTGCCCTGAACCTGCGACTGAGCGCTGTGTGTCGCGACAACCGACCCGGTCGCTGATGGTGATCGCACTCGTCTCGCCTTGAGACCAGGCCCAGATTGCATTCCGCCCCCCTTGTCTCTGCCTGGCGAAACGTCTGTGCAACAAACAGCCAGCCACGATCGGTACACACCTCCCGAACCGCAATATGCATCTATGGAAACCACTTACTTTGCGCGACGACCCGCGAAGAGATCGGCGAGCTGGGCACGCTCGTGGACGGTTTGATCAGTTCGCCTGCCGTCCTCACCCCCTTGTCCAGCATTCGCCGATAACGCGACGAGAGGTCTTCACTTCCGCTGCTGGCCTTCTTCATCCCTCTCCTAGAGTCCAGCTCCGCGTCGCTCATCCGCCTCGCGCTCCGCACGCCCGTGTCAGAAAACATGTTGCCGAGCTTCGTGATCTTCTGCAGCCCTGTCAGATAGCGATTTTGTCGTGATGGACGCGATGCGTCAACGGGGGTGGCAGACAACTCTGGAGAAGAAGGCAGCGAGCCCTGGAACGAACTTTGAGGAGAGCTCATCTCCTCGCCCTGGTGACGGGGAGACCATGGGTAAACGGTCGGTAGCTCGTCCTCTTTGTGGTCGTCATCTTGGACCACTAACGACTGGCGCCGGATGCTGTTAAACAGAATGGGCTCGCCGCGCAGAATGTTTGACAGGCGCGGCGACGGCCTGACATGAGGACTGGCGTCCGATTTGCCAGGGGTGTCGGGCGAATTTGAATATAGTGAGGAGAGTGGTGAGTGGGGTATGGGTGGTGACACTATCGAGAGGTCGCTGCTTGTTGAGGGGGAGGAGAACGACGATCGCGGAAGGCGTTCTTTGCGGCTGTTTGGGCGTGGTGGTGGGGGCAATCCGCCGACAGGAAAGTGGGTGGAAGAGGAAGGTACTACAGCAAAGGCAACTGTCACTTTAACTCTTACCTCGGGTGCAACCAAGGTGTGAGTGTGTGTGACGTGACGTACTTGATTCTTCTACCTCTAATGCGGCATTGAGCACTTGTGGCTCGACGATAAACCGCTTCTTGGACGTGGGGGACATGGTCGAGCGGGCTTGTTCGGATGTAATATGGAGCACGTCTCCGGAATGCAGGGCTCCTACACAAGACGAGTCTTCACTTGCAATCATGGTGCAGGGAAGCAGGGCGTGACGAGTCGTCTGTGATTTGTCAATGAGACACGCGGAGAGCAAATGAGAGAAGGCAGGGAGAGGGTACTGGAGAGGAGGAGGAAGAGGAGGAGGCCGTCAAAGACGAACGAGCGCAGAGTGGATAGGACACTCGCGATCAGGATATGGAGAAGCAGGCACCCCACTAGCAGGTTAACTGGAGAACGCGTTCGCGTGCACCGCCGCGTCCTACTCCGGCGGCAAACCGGTCAGTGCGGGACCGCACGCGCGTAGGAATTGACGGGTAGGGGGTCTGGTAGAGTTGACCGGGAGGCGTGATAGCCTGGATTGGGTATAGTACTAAGTAGTCTGAGACAACGGTGAGTTGAACAAGGCGCGGGCGAACAAGACGCAGGCTGACGGAGGTAGAGAATGTAGCCAGGCCCTGCAGGTATAGGGATGATGGCGAACTCGGGCAGGAATTGTCGATTTGAGAGGCAAGGTGCGTATAAGTAATAATGATTGACGCGACGTGGTATGCCCAGCGGCGGTTAAGGATTAGTGAAGCGTTGGGAGTGGCAGCACTGTGGCAGCTCGCTCACTGGCAAGGCTGAGGCTCTGAAGCGGAGAGCTCGAGGGAGCCATGCCGTTTGCGGTCGAAGAGATTGGTCATTCGAGGCTGAGGCTGCATCCCATATGCCCATCACCATCACTCACATCTGAATCGGAATATTTCCCAGCACTGTCCCCCTCCGTCCGGCGCCGTCGTCCTAGAAACGACACGCGATCGTGAGAATGTCGCGATCCTCAACGCTTCTTCTGTCCGATCTCCTCCATCGATCCTCCCGTGAACATAGATCTCCAGATTCCTTCTATATGTCCAACCCTCCTCCCAGCGTCCGTCCCTAGTTCTCATCCTGCCTCGCCCATTCCTCGAGGCTGCAATTTTCGTTTTTAATTATGCACACCCCACGCCCTCGCCCTCGCCCTCGGCTACCCCTCATTCATCCCAGGTCCAGCAATTCGCCCGCACCATATGCCAGTGTATACAGTACGCGTACGTGTCTGTCATTCACAAGCGCGACCTCAACCGAGCAGCCTCATCAGTTTCTGCGTGCTCAAACAACTTGTCATCATCACCACCCCAATCCAGACAAGCTCGCGCTCGCTCCCTCGAAATCATATCAGCCAGTATCAGCCCTCCTCATCCCAGACTCCAGAGTCCAGTGCCTGCAAAACCTTGATTGTGGCGTGCGTACCTTTCCTCTTCCTCTTCCAATAGCTAGCGCTGCCTCGGTCCCCGTCCCGACCATCCCGGCACGGAACATCTACTCATCATACATACGCCCCTCGCGATCTCGCAAGGCGTCACCCGCCATCCCGTCAGAACCGTAAACGCCAGCATCCAAGAGCGCCAGCACCGCCCTACATGTCGTGTCCTCCACGCGTTTTTGTACGTTCTCGTCTATAATGTATATCCATCACGTCATAAGCCATCCCAACTCCCAACCACGAGGCTGGAAAGAAGCCCTGCTGTCGTCACCCTTTTACGAATCCGGGACTTGATATTAATCTCCACCTCCCACCGGTGACAGATGGGTAGCCGATAAATTATATGTATTAGAACATACACATTCACGCGAAACGGGGCGTGTCAAATTGCCAGAGTGACTCGAGTATATACGTACAGTGCGAGAGCAGACTATAGAATATCATGATGCAGTACAATCCATATGCCGATGCCAAGACCACAGCAACTCAAAACATTCAAGACTGAAGCGTGTCAGAACTCAGAGGGCGCGACTGGGCGACTACGCAGATGTCCGTTGCCGCCTGGGCGGGAGGGCCGGCGGCGGTCCACGGCCATTCATGAGCGGTCCCGACGATGGAGGGAGAGGACTTGGCGGTGACGACGGTGTAGGCGTGATGGACGCAGGGGAAGCCGTCATAGCCAGTTCGCGCTCAACCGGCTTCGACTCGGACGACGCGTCCGACGACGCATCCACGACGATGTCCTGTCCGGGAGAAGAAGGCGTGCTGGACGGCGGGGTGAGGGACGCACGCCTGACCCGGTCCTTCGAGGCGATGGACTGCAGCGCAGCAGACGCCCTTGATAGCGAAGACGCGTCGGTCTCCGACGGGCGTGTGATCTCTGGCTTCGTGTGCACATGCGTCGAGTTCGCGCGCGGGGGGAGCGGTGGAGGCATCGGTCGCGGCGGCTGTATGGACGGCTCGCCTTCGCCCTCCGGACCGACTACTCGCGCCAAGTCCTGGTCACGTCCTGTGAAACCAGTTTGCGACACTGGGGCGGGCTCGCCCTGCTGTGGACTCCCAGTCCCGGATCCGGGGTTCTTCCATAGACGGTACACGCTCTGTAATGGCGCCTTCTTCTGCTCCTGTGGGGGCGCGGGCGGCGGTGGCGGCGCGTAACCCATCGACATGACCTCTCCACGGTGGCTCGCGTGAATACCGGGTATGGCCATCGTCTTTGGTGGTAGCGGCTGCGTTCGGACTGGCGCAGACGGTCGCTCAGGTTCCTCGGGCGCGATACCCAACACCTGTGTAGCGCTGTGATGTGATAAACTCGATACCTGCGATTCCGTCCTCTCGAGCGAGAGGGGGGATCCCGAGCGTGGTATTGCGCCCGCGTCCGACTTGCCCGCCCCAGCGGATGATGATGGAGATGCGTGGAGGTGCGCATTGTGCGGTGAAGTGCTCTCCGCCCGCTCTTTGCCCTTCCCGCCCTGCGGCACAGGAATAGGCTCTGAAGCAGGTTGATTGCTTCGGGACGATGCCTCCTGCAAAGGCGTTCGATCCCTCTCCCGCCGTTCCTCCACCGCAGCCCGGACCTCAGCGTAACTCGGCCGAGGGACGGAGGTCCTGCTGTCATTGTGCCGCGTGTCCCCGTGTCCCGCATCGGGAACGCCTTCGTCTCCGGAGGTAGCGCCTCCGGACCCGGAGCTTCCCCCCGCGTCCCGCCGGAAGTTTCCCCAATTGACACCCCATTTCCGCATTGCTTCCTTGGCCGTGTTGCTGAGCGCCTGCTTATCACCTGCGCGCGACTTGAGGGTCTGGAAGAACGAGCTGGGGCTCGTTGGCGTCTGGCGAGGAGAACCGCCAGACGGAGGAGACTTCTTCGACGGAAAGGAGGGCATCAGAGCGTCTGTGTTCTCGTCAGACATATCACCGCCATGAGACGAGGACATTGAAGCGGCGCGAGACGAGGCAGCGCGAGAGTGCTGTGACGGAGTGCGGCGCGCAGGGGTTATCGTTGACAAGTACTGGCCCTCGTCCTCGTTGGCATCGGTAAACAGATTTGAGTCTTGTCGAGTCTTTGTGTCACTGGCATAGTTGGGTAAGCTCGAGCGCCGTTCTGTCTTGACGTCCGATACAAGTGTCCGCCCCCTTGAAACACGTTCTTCTGTGACCGCAGGATTGGAAGGGCCTTGTGTGAAGATGTCAAGCTCCTCTTGGCCACTCGAGAACCAGGTACGTCGTTTCGTGCCAGGTGACGTCCCTAAACCAACTGGTGTAGTCGCATCCACGGTAGTAGCCCGTGCCATCGGCTCGAGAGTTGCGGTCTCGGAAGCGGTGTTCTCGACCACCTCCGCCGAGCGGGAGCGAGGGATCGGAGGAGGCAGAGAATCATCGGCATCCGACTTGTCCTGTGATGGCGCAGAAACCGTACTAGTAGTCACATCGTTAGCATCCGGCTTCTCTCCGTCCAGGGTCTGTGTCCGTTCATGACGGGACGCGTCGGCCCAAATTCCGCCTCGGTGTTCGTACTGCATGCTTTCGAAGAACGATATATCGTCCATGTTCGGCAGGACCACAGACTCGTAGATCTGTCATCGGATACCATGAAGTCAGATAAACGCGCTTGTAACTATAGATCGAGACCACGCAGTCGGGAACGTACCACTTCCTTGACTTTGGATTCGATGGTACTCAAGATCATGCTCCAGGTGATCTGACGGTCGCTCACGACCGGTTCCACGTCCAACACGATTCTAGGCATCTGCGTGAACGCGTACCAGATGCGGCTACTGGGTGGCCGCTTGACCTTCACAAGCAGATTGCCCTCAATCTCTCGTAGCACCAAAGCCAGAACGAGCTTAACGACGTAGGTCTTGAACCGCGCGCCGAGGTTGATAGTCGCAGTGGCCTCCACAGTGACTCGCACCTCGCCCTTGTAGGCGACACGTACCTCCAGCGAAGCATCGCCTTCCTTCGTAAGCTCCTTCAGCATAGGTTTGCTGAACGTTGGGGTCTTGTCTCCGACGCTGACTTCCCGGACGTTGATGTCCGTGAGGAAGGCCGGCCGCTTCACCTTCGAGATTTTCTTCATAAGCCTTCCGATGATATACGACTCCAGCGTCTGCGTCCTGTAGTAGCTGAAAAAGATGCGTCCGAGAAGGGCGTTCAGCCACCGCATCGGAATGACGTCGGGCTGCTCGTCGAGCGTGGCGACGAGGTGGGACATGTCCTCGGGTCGGAAGACAGGGTTGAGTGGGTCCAGTGTCGGGCTGTTCGCTGGATTGTCCGACGCATGCACGAGGGCAAGGTACCAATCCTCCATCTCCACCGCCGACCGGACGAAGATGAACCACGGCGTCGACAGGTCCATCGCCTCCTCCCTCGCATCCTCGCGCTTCTTCTCTAGCTCCGCTAGCCTCTCCTTCTCCCGCTGCTTCTGCTTCGCGCTCCCACCCTTCTCTTCCACCAGCTCGTCGACATCGTTCTCCCCCAGTTTCATCTCCCTCGTCACGCTCGGCATCTCCTTGCCCGTCACCGACGCCTTCGGCTTCAGACATATCGCGTTGCGCTTCGCGAACAGCTCGCCGTCCGGGAGGCCCTCGGGGAAGATCACGACCTCGTGCCCGCTCAGCTCGATGGCCGCCTCGCACTCCGTCATGCTCTCGTCCTCGTACAAATAGAGCACCTTCCCCTTGAGCGCGACATACCACGTATCCTTCGGCCGCGATCGCTTCGGGTCCTTGGACCGTGCGTCCAAAAAGCCCCGCACCATGTCCACGTACGACGAGTCATTCGGCGACTCCTCGAACGTCCGGCGGACGGTAAGCCACCCCTTCCGGGGCTTGGGTAGGTCGTTGACATCAGAGGAAGACGGTGGCGAGGCGGCCGATGGCGGTTCGGTCTCCTCGGCGTGCGAGCGCAGCTCGAGTTCGCGCTTCCTGAACTTGTCCGGGTCTGGATCGCCAACGGGGACGGACGTGTAGACCGTGTAGAACACAGCAGCGAGAATTACCAGAGGGAGAAAGGTCAGTCCGCCCAGTACGTATGCATAGAAGAGGGCTTTCAAGGACATCTGTCTTCGAGAGGGCCTGGGGACAGGTCAGAAAACCATGCGTGGAACACACGCAAGGAAAGGAACCGACAAGAATGTGTGGTCAGCGAGCTCTGTGTCGAGCCCGGTGGTGAGCGTAGAGCATGGAATACGTGGTGGTTGGCGCCTCCCCGACTCTGCCACACACAGTGAGGTCACCACATACCGAGACACGTGCGTTCGGTATACCACGAGAAACGCCCTTAGTGCCTTAGCGCCAGCAATCATCGAAATCCCATTCATCTCGCGGATTCATTGTGAGCGATGAGACATACTTGTCACGTTCACAGATAGCATTGCTATAGATAACCAGTACACATGTGCAAAACAGGCGAGGAGATGATGCGGCATATACACGAAGGCAAGCAAATAAAGATGAGACAAATGCGAGCGAGTTGGTACAGGCGTATTATATATGAACCAGGGATGCGGCGTGACGGACGGATACAGGGTATCGTATGTCAACATGCGATGCGGGTGATTGGATAGCCGGAAAGGAGGTTTCAGCTCTCTCTGTGACTGCTGCGCGAGTAAACAGTGGGTCCACGCAATAAATGCGTCCGGGACGTGTCCAGGGCCCTCTGGCGTTTCGTGGAAAGGGGTCGGGAGAACATGCCTTTGGACAACTGCTCCTGAACTGGCGGCAGCTCGGCGCGCCAGTGCCCATCTTCGTATCGCCACCGCTCTACCAGTGGGAACGGTTTTGCAACGAGGGGCGGAAACACGTCGTTGAGCACCGGGTGCGTCGGGACGGGAAGCCTGTTGCCAAATGCCGCGTCTTGGTATGGAATGAGACATGTCTCCTCCCGTGGCAACGAAGGACATGGTGTGACGACGATGGTTGGTATTGACGGGTCGTCATTGGTGATTACTAGTGGGTTGCCATGGGTCTGTCATTGCCCAGGAATGAGAGTTCGACCAGGTAGAGTAGACTCGTAGAGACAAGAAGGCGCACGTACCCTGATCGACGATCGCCGTCTGGCACGCGATGGTATTGACGGCAATGATGCCAAACCATCCGTGCTCTCGCAACGTTTCAAGCAGGTAGGCAAGACGTCTCGCTCAACAGGCTACCACGCCACAATAAGCTCATGACGGGTGACGTCCGGCCATCAACAATGGTTCCTTACCTCGAAGTACGCTTCTCTTTCTGACGACGCCTCCAGGTCCACGAACAGTTGCGCAAGCTGCTCCACGTCGTCATGCAGGGTGCTGCAGATAGCGCTGTAGACAGGTGAGACGGTGCGCGTGCAGATGTCCGACACCCTGCTCCACGCAAGCTGCGGGAGCGGCAGGACAAGCTGGCAGAGCTCCTCGACGTTCAGGTTCTGCTCCGGAACGCGCAGTCAAGGTTGACATGTGGCTTCTTCCAGGGTGCGAAGCTGACTCACCAACCCTCCAGACACCGAGCACTGTTCTCCCACCTCGATGGTCGATGCGAAGGCCGTGGAAGCCGCATGAGACAACCGCGCAAGCATAGCGGTCCCAGGCGGTGTGTTTTGGCAGGTACGTGGAAGTCAAGACAGGCCTGTCAGCTATGAAGGGACGCAGGATGACCAGTCATCTGCAGGCAGGGCAAGACAAACATGAGGACGACGCCCAAGGAGAGCGAGAGAGGGTGATCACAAACGAGCCCTAAGTATGCACAGAGACTCGGACGTTCCGATTGGTCCGCTTGACTCAACCAGCCGGAACCGGACGTCCGCAGTAGGCGCCGGTCCTAAAAGGCAACACCGCCATCAGCTCAGATTACGATCTGCGGTACGCTGATAGATCGGTGGCGTCCCCTGCCCCGCACTACATTGTCATGAATCAATGTCAGATGCTCCAGGCCCAGCGGAAGTTTCAAGTCGTGGAAATTACTTGCAACGTTTGCATGACTTTCTGGTTCTTTCAGCTCAACGTATCATTCCCTTCGTGGGTACCAAATGTGAACTGCAGCACCGAATTCCTCCTTCATGAACAAATCGACATCCCGGGCCAATTCCCCCTTGCTGACCAATGCCCCCCATCCCCAAGACTAGCCACTAATAATGTACCCCGCACCCCGCAGTTTCAACCCCTCGCTCACAAATGCTCGGCCTTCGCCCAGGCCAGCCTCCCCCGATCAACCTCCGCCACAAGCTCTCCCTATCTGGGGAAACCCTCCGGAAGTCCATTATCGCCGCGTACTATACCCTGCACTCCCACAACCCCCCGGACGTTTGGATCTTGAGAGGAACCGCTTCAGCTGCAGTAAGTATTGTCAGCAAGTCGCACGAGGGAGGAGGGCCGGAAGGTGTGGTGATATTATCAAATACCGTTGATCCCTTCTGACTCCCTGCAGACGGTAGTTAAATGATGACACCTCATGAAGACGTTATTCAGAGTACTCCCCTCGATTCCACCGTGCGCTGAGGACATCACGAGCAGTTGTAGGAAGCTTCGAATTCCTCTCTCCCTCCGTGAGGGGCGCATTGGGTGGGCCAGCAGTTGGTCTGCAAATCACGATACGATGACGGTTCGACCAGCTGGCGCGTCATCTGTGTACGTAGGGCCGTTTCCCTGAAAAAAGCGAGTCGACACGGCGGAATCCCTCTCCATCTTTTCCCCTCTTCGATTCGCTCGCTCGTCCGCTTACGCATCGTCCGATATGCCCTCGTTCTGTTCATCACGTAACGGCGCGAGCCAGGCTCGGAGGAAACGAACCTCCCCCCTCCCCCGGCCTCGCCAATGTGATACAAGTTAACTGAGCATGTGACAGAAGTGCAGCTGCCGTTGCCTCTCTCCCATGCACGGTTTCACAGGTGAGGACCCCATTTATGGATGGAAGCTTGTCCGGATCCTCGGGAGTTATTGAAGCGGACGCGCGGACGAGCGGTTGTGAGCCAAGGCAACAGCCTTCGCGAAGTCGAATCTGCGCGGAGTTCCACAACAGGGAGACTCGTTGCAGGGAAGCTCGTTTTTCCGGTCGTGTGGGGCGTGTATGTTACAAGCATTGGCGAGTTCATGAAGGGAAGAAGGCACCGTGGTATCCTCTGGGCCCGTGGCACTGGCTCGGACCTGGCAGGTCTACATACTATTAGGCGATGCATTGTGCTGCGGTCTGACATACGACTTGTTGCTGTATAGAATACGCGAATGGCAGAGGTATACGTATCTATACGAGGTGAACGAATGCGGTATTGCTACAGAAAATATGCGAAATGAGCGAGCAATATGTACGTGCTACAACGTGCGGGTGGACCATGCGAAAGCTATATGCGAGCGAGCGAGCGGGCAACGAGCGGATATGATAACATGCACAACATCGAAAACAAGACTAATTCAGTCCAAAGAAACCGTCCAAGGGGATCGTCCCGGAGCCAACTCCCTGAGCAACAGGGGAGAATGAATGTCCGGCCAGAGTCCAGTCTATTTCCTGACTGAACATCGTCCCCAGTAGCTGAGGAGGACCAGATGATGATCCTTCCACGCCCTGCTGGAACCAGGACCAACTCGGGTCGAAGAGGCCGTCCTGGTTCATCCCCAGCCATGACTCCATGTCCATTCCCTCGAACATGCTCGGGTCAACCGAGTCATGTTCGCACCCGTCGTCCTCGTATGCGGCCTCCTCGTACCCCATCGAATCATCGTCTTCGTCCAGCTCGGGAGAGACGTCCGGAGACAAGTGACTCGCGACGTCGAGGTCGGGCAAGGGCAGAACTGGCGCCGACCGTCTTCTCACAAAGTCGTTGGGGTCATACTGTTCCCCGGAAAGAAGGATCGGCGGCTTGAAGCCTCGGACCGGTTTGGGATGCTTCAGCTCGAGGGGGCGCGGGAGCTGAGTTTGATGGGGTGCGATCGATGAAGGGAGCGCGGAGTGCGAGCCCGAAGCCGATGTCGACGCCAGATTATCCATGATCGGAAGCGCCATTGACATGAAGTCTGCAGGAACGGGCGCGATCTGTGGGAGCACCTCAAGCGAGGAGGCGAAAAATGGTGCGAAGTGCAAAGCAACGACGTTGGCCGGTTCGCTGTGCCGCCTCGCCTCTGCAAGGCGACCGGTAGTAGCGGAGGGGACGGGCTGAGGTATGCGAGAGAGATCAAGGGTGAAGCTCTCGTTAGGAGAGAGCGGCGCAGATCCTGAGACGTAAGAGAGGTCATGTTCGCCCTTCGTCTTCGCGGTCAGGTCGAATGGCAAGTGATTTGCGAACACGTCTTGAGAGAAGTCAGGAGGGAAGCTTACACACGCCTCGCTGGGGGCTGGTGTGGTGATGGTGCTGTCAGATGCGGGAGTGGAGCAGTCGGGGAAAGGTGAGCACGAGTCTGTAATCGAACTCGAGGTGAAACTCGAACGAGACATAGAGCGTGAAACCGGCGAGGACGGGTTTGGTGGTGTGATGTCAAGACTAAAATCCCAGAGGGGCGAAAGGGAATGCACATATGGAGGAAACAGATGGGTATCTTGGGGAAAGTCTGGGGGGAAGACAGGTGAGACAAGATCATGAATATGTTGATGGGTATATGAAGCACTGACCTGTTCCATCATACGTGCCAGACATGGGATCTGGGAAGTCGCCGTCGCGACAAGGCGCTTGAAAGTGAGTGGGATGAGCGCTCTTGTTGCTGGAGACGGGGTGACCGTCGAAGAATGGTAGGTGGGTTGTCCGAGAGCCGAAGTGGAAGTTCATTTGTTCAAGGTCGTCAAGAAAGTCGGAGGAGGAAGGGTTAGAGGCTGAGGAGGTCGAGGCTCGAGGGCATTCCAACGATATATAGTCATCTCGGCGAGTGGCGTTGACAGTGGGTTGGTCGATAGAAGTGTCAAAGGCTTCTGTAAGATGAGCGACATGTGGCAGGTTGTGATACCGCGAAGTTGCAGAGGAAAGGATGCTTTGCGGTTGGAACCCGGAGACCTGGTACGGATAAGGTGCGATCAGACCGGGGTTGTGGTAGATGAATTAATGCCGGACAATAGCTTTATAGACAAAGAAGGGGGTGATGCATGAGGTGGGGCAAGGCGCATACACCGAACAATGCGAGGGTGAATGGCGTTGTATGTTCTACTCACGGGTAAGTGGGGACCAGAGACGTCGTTTGATGCACAACTGGTCAAAGGGCGCGATGATTGATCCAGACAGAGATGGGCTGCGGGACATGTGCGTGTGGGATGAGAAGAAGGAGATGGATGAAATGTCTTTGCTCGTTTGAGGGGTGGTCGAGGACGGGGGGAGAGAGGCCGTTTTGAGGGAGAGAAAGACATGGGTGAGGAGAGAAATTGGGAGAGGGGAGAGAGGACATGGTTGGGGTATTTGTACGGGGATTGATGTTGGGCAGGGACGGATGGAGGCGAAGGAGAACGGAAGCTGTACAGGAGATCGGTGAGAGACCGCAAGCGAGAAGCGTCCAAGAGTATTCGCAGCTATTCGCAGTCATGCCAGTTTAGGGAACGCAACCACACATCATCCACTGGAATCCAATCATCGCCCGTGCTTCTCCGACTATCATCTCATCTCAACGCTCATCTCCATTCCATCCCCATCTCCATCTCTCCCTTTTACTTTACTTTAACTTTCCACCTCACGCCTGTCATTCCTCCTCCGAACCATGTACCAGCTCCCGTTTTCACCCACTGTCCACTCAATCATCATCCACATCACAACTCTTCCCTCCTACTCGAATCAGTTCATACACAACACCATCACTGATCGTCCTCTCCTCACGTTTGATACGCCCTGGATACTCACCCCGGCGCCGCACATCCTCCGCAGCGGCGCCAGGCTGCGGTTATGCAATCCCCGCCTCTTCTCGCACCTAGCGCTTTTCGCCGTCCCTTCGTACCGTCATTCGTGTATAGTAGTAGTACATACTTACCAATTCACCTGTGGCTCTCCCAGGGCCGGGCGCATGAACAACCCTTCCGACCGCTCCACCACCGTGAACTGTTCACACACTGGTGCGCACGAGCTTCTTGGATATCTTCAATATCCACCATGCCGATTGGTCTCATGCTCACCAAGCTGTCTACCTTCTCTGCCTTCCCTGTACCGTCTTATGCAGATGGCTGTGCCTAGATGTCCATAACAGAGTACTGGTTCTTGACCACCAAACTCTCCCTGGCGTGTTCAACGACCGTGTACATGAAAGAACATTAACAGAACGCTCCTCGTGCTCTCGCTCGTCGTCTCCGTGCACGATGCCCTTGCAAGGCCGGCAGCTTTTCAATTTCCACCGCAAGATCGGACGGTGGATTAATTCGCCGCTTGCGCCAAAAATCTTCCAAGTCAAACAACACGTGTCCTTGCTTCGAAGCAATCTTTCTTGACCGGGCCCAACTACGACCTCTTCCGGGACACAGCATACTTCCCGCCCTCCCTCCAACCGACACCAAACCATGCCCACACGTCACGCCACCGGACATACTCTGCAACATTGTCATACATACCCGCAATTGCCCTCCTTCGCAAGGAGCTCATCCCCATCTGCCCCGGTGCATTCATGGAAGCCGCGCGAAATGAGTTGTTGCAGGACAAAAGAGACCGTACCAGCGAGCGCCGCCAGAAGTAGTCGCAAAGTTGCTACCCCCAATGCATCATCTATATACGCGCCATTCTTCCGCAGGCCACGGAAGTTAGTCGCCGTGCACACTCAGCATTGGCAGTTTCGTAAAAACATCGCTCACCATTTGGGTTCTATGACCGAATGTCGCAGCTATGCTCGTTGCTATTGGCCCCGCGCGGAACCTCGCTCTCGGGCTCACGTCGCCCCATTCCTGCCGAAACCAACACCCTCTGGGCATAGGGGCGGCGATCTGCGGTTGCGACGGAGTGCGGCCTGGCCGAAACATTACTCAGAGGCTTCGGCCCACCGAGCGCGATGCATATCACGAACGGGAACGTACTGTACCTCATCCAACAGCCGAACAGCCCAGCTCGCGCGATCTGGGCGCTGCGCCGCTCTCCCAGTCCCAGAAAGTGCTGTCACAGCGCGGTACGTACAACCGTGATTGCCTCGCCGCGCCGCAGTGAGAACGGCTGCCGCCACTTCCGTTACGGCGTCCGGCGATGACGACATGGTAGTGAAAGTTGTGATCAGCGAATGCGTTTGTGCTCCCAACAGACAGGCACGGCACGTCTAGCATGGCAGGACGGACTGGCGCAGGAACACGGATGTCCCCTGTGCCGACGCCGTTGCAATTTGCTTAGCATGGGCGAAGGAACTTCTGGCCATCAAAGTTTGTTTCTTTGGCGGTTTGATCAGCCATGAATATCCAGACATCCGATGCGCTATCTGACCACACAATGAGCGCTACGCTCGGATATCCGTGAGCGTGATGTAAATGCACCTCATGAAACCACTCACATATATATTACACCGGTTGTCGTCTTCATCTGCCACATACAATGTAGGCGTACGTTTACGGAGAACGACTGTGGAAGATACACGGCTTCGCGTCCAGTGCGGCGAGAAAGAGCGTTTATAGAACCCAGGAACAGTCAGTAGCACTGTATCGGCATCGCAAACCAAACTTTGACGTGAGAGCAATCCCACAGCAGCATGACCACTGCGCCCTTCCAGTGCCACCACGCCCAGCTGTATCAGTTCAATGGGATATCCGACTGCACAGGGTCCAGACAGTGACCCAGCAAGGCGTGGACCAAGTCAGCTTCTCCCAACTCTAAACGTATCAAAACACTCACCGAAGGCGTATCCATACCGTACTTCTCCTGCAACAGCCCCATATACGCATCTGTCTCCCACCGGTCCATCTGACGCATGTGTTCGTTCAGCAGAGTCGTCGGGCCACTCTCCCAGATCTTGTACACCGCAGGCAGCGCCTTCCGGATGCGCTCGCAGAGCGGGAGGGTCTCCGACAGCGGCCGTCCGCGGTGCCACTCCGCCTCGAACGAGATCTTCAGGAAGTCTGTCAGTGACGTGCTGCGTCAGAACGGGGGCCTGCTGCCCAGCGGATGAGGTGGAGTGGGAGCACGCACAGGCAAAGTACTCGTCGTCTGGCGGATACATCTCCGCAGCCTGCTTGTAAAACTTGGCCACTGCGGCAAGCATCCGCTCGGCCCCCTCCGCGTCGTTCTCGTTCTTTGCGCTCAGGCCTTGCTGCATGAACACCGCACCGAGTGTGCTGCGTTGGAGACGCGTATGCATGTGTCAGCTTCCTACCCAGCGGAGCGCATGCACAGAGGAAATGTACTGACGCATGCGCGTCGGCGACTGGGAGGACGTGGAACGAGTACCACGCGCCCTTATCCATGGGCACCTCGTCTTCTTCCTTGGGAAAGTTCTGAGTCGTCTCCTCTACCATTTGGTTCGCCATGTCAATGAGTTCCTCTACGCTGTACACGGACTCGCCCTCGGACTCCTTGAGGGCCTAGACACGGCATGTTCGTCACTGGTGCAGTAACAGGAAGCACGCATGTATCGAGATACCAACCGAGAGATACGCTGCCATCCGGATGCGCTTGATGGCCCGAACATACGTTTTGTGGAGGATGTATCCTCGATCGGACGCTGGTACATCATGCCACGTCCGCGTGCCCCACTCGAGCACCTCGACGATGTTGTTGTAGTACTCCATCGCGGTGTCCTTGCTCTGTCCGCTTCTATCTGCAAAATAGGCTCGGAGGAACCACGCCCTACATGCGCAGGCACATCCATGAGTGCCAAATCTCCAGCGCAGTCTTCAGCCCATCGTGTCCCAGATATCGCACCTGATAGTTGCAGAGAGCGCCATGCGGACGGCCTTCCAGCCCTTCTCCCGGAGCTTGACCGCCTCCTCCTTGATCGTCTCTGCGCCACCGTTGGGCCAGCCGCCCAGAGCAGCCAGCTCGAACTCGACTGGCAGACACCGCATCCCGCCAATTAACCTCACCGCTCGATCTCGATCAATTGTCAAGGGGAAAGAAGGCGAACGCACCTTGAAGCTGGAGCAGCTCCATCCAGTCTGGCGAGTCCATATGAAAAACACGCTGGTCCCGCAGCAGGCCGCCTACGATCGCCTGCAGTGCCTGTGCATACGCCATACGGACGATCCGTCGTCACACACTTAACGCGGCTCGAACGAAGCGGGAAGCAGGAGGGGACATTACGTTCAGGTTGCCCTCGATCCCCGCTGGGGTCCTCTTGATCTGCTTCATGTACCGCACACCCTCCGCGAAGTCCTGCAGCGCATCAGCACGCTCAGCGACGCGCTAGGAGTATGAAGGATACCCGGCCGGGATCTTCACCTTGTAAGCGTTCATGAGCGGCCACGCCTAAACCATGAGACCGGTCAGAACGACAGAAAGAAGTAATAGCCGAGCGGTCGCCGGCCTGGCCTGCGCACGCACGCAGCTGTTCAGGACGTTGTTCGCCGTGAGGACGTCCTCCATGTCGAGGGCAACGATCCAAGGCGGCTTGACGTCCTTCGGAAGTACACGTAGCCGGTTATCGTCCATCGTCCTGCTCTTGATCGTCTTCAAGTCCTCTTCGGCGAGTCTGAGCCCATTCTCGTATTGCTCCTTGAGCTGTTCCTCCTGGGGCGAGAGATCCGCTGCAGGGAGCGTCTCGAGCGCGTGCTTCCATGCATCAATGCTGCTTTCATACAGATGGACTTCCTGCCAAAATGCCTTCAGCCTACAAAGACAGTTGTGAAGAAAAGCGGGGATGGACTGACAAAGGTCGACTTGCCGAGCCGGGCCCACGCTTTACCGTATTTCGGATCAAGTTCGACAGCCTGAGTATTATACAGACCACCAGTTTGTCAGCATGAGCAATTGTACTATGATACTACACAGCGATCTCGAGGACGTACCTTTCGTGCATCCTTCGCGGCGTCCAAGTATCTATCAACGGTTAGTTCAGTCGTTATAGGTGAATATTCAGGAACTCACTGCCTGAGCGCGATGTACGTAGCAGCACGATTCGCGTACAAGACTGCATTCTCACCGTCCAGCTTGATGGCGTCTGAGTACTTGAATCGCGCTTCTGCGTATTCGCCTTTCGCATGGAAGGCGTTGCCCTCCGCTTTCAGCAGCTCGGCCTGTGCCTTCTTACCGTCTGATGCCATGTCGATCGTTCGTCCGAGATAGAGCACTGTCAACAGGGATGACTGTGCAGTGTCACTGCAATCGTCTTTCCCTCTGAACCTCTGATCTCCCAGGCTCTTCCGAAAACAGTCCATCGCCCAAAGAGGAAGGTCAGCAGGATGCTCACTCCTCTCTGCGCAAGAACGTCGAGGGTTTGGGATATATCCGTATCATTGCGGATTTACAAAGGACTTCGAGAGGACGCGCCTAGGTAGTCGAAGGATACAAATTACGGCGACTCACGGTGATGATCCGATTGGTGGAGCTCGAGCGAACCAGTCACTACTACGCGAACGCGAAGCAGGGCCACGAGGAGGGCGTAAACGAGTGCGAGAGAGAGGGAGAGGGAGCGATCAACACCGGGACGCTGCGCAATTACAAGCTAAGAGAACATCTGACATAGACAGAATACTGGAAACATAACCTCCACCGCGAGTGCACGCTGACTCCTCTTCTTCTCCTCAGCCAATCCTTTGCTCGGAGCTATTGCGCCTCGCGAGGGCGCTCACTCGCTCGCCACGAGTCCTGCCATCGCCGGTACGCCGTTTCCAGCCCCGCCTACCATGCGTGGGCCGAGACCTGGATGCCTCACCCCCAACGCAGCGCCTAACATCCTTTTGCCGGGGTCTCCAATTCGCGGTGCGCCGTGTTCGGGTTGCGCAGCAAGAACCGCAGGGTCATTGATAGTCGGGTCAACGCTAGCAACTTCTGCGCCGAGGGAAGAAGAGATGAGAGCGTTCAGCGTGGGGTGAGAGGGGAGGCTCGGGAGAGTGGGTGAGGGCTGGTCACGGTCCCGAGCATGATCGAGCATATTGCCGTTGCCGTTGGCTTGAGCGCTGCCGTTCGATGTGTTGTTGTTGCGGTAGGAGTGACTGACAGAGACGCCTCGCGCATGCGAGACGGAACCACGGACGTTGTGGCCACGTCCAGAGTTGTTGTGCGTGCGAGTTTCCACGGATTGGATGACATCTTGTGCGTCAGGGCCGTCGTATGGCTTCAGAGTAGCAGTAGCGGAAGTGTTGGGGGAAGTGAAGATGGAGGGAGGGAATGCGAGGGCATGAAGATAAGCCCGTTTAGCTGTAAGCGGATAGGAGACGAACGTTAACACGAGAAGTCGATGGGAATCACTGAGGCTATATGCTCAGCGGAAGAGATAGCAACGCACCTACAGTGGCGTCCTTAAAGACAATCAGGAGGCTGGTGTCGTTAATCCATTTGATCTTGAAGCCGCCATTCACATTGTCCCACTCGGAGAAGGCGGCCTGGATGTCCCTGGTCTTAAGCTCCTTGGGAAAACCGGAGAGAGACAGTATGCGAGTGACGCAGGCAGAGAGCTGAGAGAGTGTGGCTGCCATCGTAGCACACGAAATGTGAGATGTGTGGAGGCGAATGGAATGTGCGTGTGGGTGCTGTGCGAGCGGCGGGTGGAGGAAAGAGCAAAAAGAGTTAAAAGATGATGAAGCTATATGTTAAGTCGGACAAGACGTTTTACGAGGAGAACGAGCGAGGAAGATGGTCGTACAGAGAATTTCGGTCAGAGCCAAGAGCAGCAAGCCAGTGCACCAGGTACAACTAGCCGCCGGTGCGCATCAGGCGCGGCCCCGCTAATGCCCACGCATCCATCACCTCATTCTGACGGCAACCTAACAACAGCCCAACCTAGTATAAAGTGTGTGTATGTGGCCACAAAAAGCAACGCATACGCAACACCAATGGTAGCACATAATATCCTATAGCAAGTGTTAGTATCCATCGCAACGAATGTACCTGTACTGTGGCACAACATGGCAACAAAGTGGCTCGCGCGTTTAGAAAAGACTTGAATCAATGAGTTCTACGTATATTACACCATTTGCCCTGATACGAGCGCTCTATCTACAGAGTATAAACAAACCTCGCTATAGTAGTAATGCATATGTGCACTGCACGCATGACTGCGGGATGTCTAGTGTTGGCAAGTTTGTGTCATTGCCTGAACATTCCGAAATTATGTGGAAGACCTGTTCAGGAGCATGTATTGTAACGGGTGACTTCCAATCGAATGCACTCACTTTATTGGACATCAGAATGGACTTGCGATCTTATAGAGATGGTTTCGGCGACGACTTTGACTCGGACTTTGCAGGGCTTCGTAGATTTATCCGTTAGGTACTACTGACTCGGGCGGTCAAGATGTATACTCTGCTCCCTTGCTTGGATACAACGGAGAATCTGTTGAGAACAAGGAGGTGTTGAGACCGGCGGCCATATGTCCAAAGCTCATGGCTCTATGGTATGTCGCCTTGACTATTGGCTAACATGGCCTGATGACTGCCTGTTCACGTTCAGCTACCGTGCAAGTCAACTGACGTCAAGAGTCTAAGAGAAAACAAACCACGCAGGGGCACTGGCAGGTCTCACCTCACATCGTTTCCATATTACGAACCTATTGATCAGGTCAGCATGACACGGCACCTGCTGAAGCAGAGCTGTTACCTTAGACTACGATACATAACACCAGGTAGAAATTAAGGGACAGATATACACGTACGGAAAACCACGTCGTATGCATCCACAATCATACATCTCTTGCTTAGCCTGGTGTCGTATCAATCACTTCCACGCCCTTGCTGTTGCCAGTGTCGGTAGACACAACTACACCTTCTCCTGCCACCAGCCCCAGTATCGCCTTGACGTCCTCCGGGCGCGCAATGCCATACGCTGCTGCAGACGTCGCGCCCACTGCAGAGCTTCCTTCCGCGAACGCCGCACCTTCTCCTGATTCGCCTTTTGCTTTGTCCTTCGCTCTCTGCATGAGTTGGTCCACAGCCCAGTTGAGATACCCGGTTTTGCTGGTTTCCCATGGCCGCTTCCCGGGTTCGGGCAACACGCCAGGTTCTAACGCAGCTGTAGAAGGGTCGATTTCGGGGAGAGACTCGACGGCGGTATGGAGGGATTGCAGCTGGCTTGGGAGGGAAAGCAGTGCCTGCATCTGGGGAGAACGGAGGAAGGCAAGGCGGTCGTTTCGTGCACGGGTATGCTCCAAATCCTTCCCAGACTTCCGTGCGGCACGGGTGAACAGGCGCTTGAGCTTCCGTTGCTGATTCACGGCGCAGTTTAGCGTGAGGCGATTTCGCTGCAGAACATAAACACCAACCGCGTGGACTTTTCTTCGCAATTCGTCGATTTCAGCGAGGAGCTCCGCCTCCCGCTCTGGTGGGTGTTCGAGATTCAGCCCCGCCTGGTGAGGCGCCACGATAGGCAAGTCTGCAGGTATGGCGAAAATGTTTCGCATCGACCAGGCCTCGAAGAAGTCGAACGCGACATCAACGTGGGACTCCAGTAGCGTTTGGAATGCAACAAGTCCCTGTTCTATCTCCTGCGTCGGATCCCATTCTGCAGCCTTTTCGGCACGAGCGTCCGCCCATCGCTGGAGGAACTGCTCCATCGCGTCGACACTTTGACGGGCCTCATCGTTGGCAATATTGATGATATCATCCAGTAGAAACTGTGGTATGAATCCCAGTAGTTCGGGTAATAGCACAGAGGGTACTGTTGGTGGAGGGCCCGTCGGGGGATCACTCATGCTGAGACGAGGATGGAAATGACGATATAACCCCAATCAAACACGGTCGCGTCGCATGTCAAGCGCAAACGCGTCGGTCACGCGTGGGTATTTGTAGAATCGCGGGTGACCTGTCACGATAGGACCCCGGGAACGAGCTCTCCATGCCCGTGCGACAGTGAAGCCCGCCCAGGCTGAACGCGTTGTTGCTCTCTACCTCCATTCACCCGCTCTGCGTTCTCCCTCGCTATGTACCATGACTTGGACAGCGACCTCATACGCGCGTTGCAAATCTTGCAGGAGCTTGCAGACCAAAATGCGCTGAACCAGAAGATGGCTGCGACCCTTGCGTCGCAGGCGCAATCACTCAAAGTATGCCTGGCTTCGAGATGCCCCGTTGCCGAGCATTCATACATGTAGAGTGTTATAGTCTGAAGCGCAAAATATTGCCATTGGCTTCTCGCTAAGACGCGTGAACGTTGATATCTCCAAAGGTGAGCATTGGTGCAAGATGTGCTTGTATTATGAGATATAGGTCTGACGAGCACCGATCATGGTAAACAGAGGCATTCGAGTCGGAGCTAGAGCGTCAGAACGCGCACATCATTATCGAAAACCATACACTCCTCCAGGAAAATAAGCAGCTCTCTGCGCTGCTGAAGGAATACGAGGAGACCATGGAGAACGTCATGAAGAAGTTTCACAAATATGCTGTACGTCCCCGGAATCTACAAACTGCACAGGGTATCTAAGCCCTACATCCCAGTCCGCTGCACAACAACACGAATTTACAATGACCCGCCATTACGAGAGCCTGATCCAAAGTCTCGACACCTCCGTCATCGAGAACGACCTCTCCAACAACACGTCCGCAACCCTCTCCCTCTACCGCCTCGCCCAAACCCTCCGTCTGCTCATGCGCTCTATGAGCGGCGAGCTCCCCGACCCCCATCCCGACAGCGACGAGCACGACCCACACGAGCTCGCGCCCTCCTCAGAATTCCCCACCCTCGACGAGGTCGACGCGCTCCTCTCCACCCGCGAAGACTGGGCTGTCGAGCGCGAGCACGAGATCGCCCGCCTCGAGTCCGAGAACGAAGAGCTCCGGCGCACGCTCGGCATCGATCGCGCCTCCGCAGAGGCCAACGGCTGGCTCGAGGACGAGGCCCGCGAGCTCTCCTTA
>KN049983.1:149201-233155 GCA_000743315.1 Lignosus rhinocerotis TM02
GGCCCGGGAGCGGGTGGTGGTGCGCCTGTTGGCCTTCCTGGGGGGAGCGTGATACAGCCGGGCATGCGAGGCGTGCAAGGACGGCGGACTGCGATGTTTGGCCGTGGGCGGGGCGGCCCTCCGTTCTGGGACAATGTGAACCCGCCTGCGCAAGAGAGGTCATGGCAGATGCAGGGAGGTGGATTCGACCTTAGTCGATGACGAGTCCTGGTTGTGTACTCTTTTCTTTCTTGTACATTTTCCTTTCGCGGAGTATTTATCCCTTACATCTTGCAAACACGACGTCACACATCAACGATGTACAAGGCATATGTGTCGTTGTGTAGGGTAGGATGCGATCGATGCGACTAAGTACAGATGAAGAGCGAGAGTGATATCGACAGGACCGGGTATGTATATACTCGTACAACAACGCACACAACGCACTGTGCGTGCGTGTCTACCTACGACGTGCATGGTGTGTAGCAAAGCGTGTTCCAAAGATCGGTACAGTGCAAAGACTAGAAAGATGACGCTGTGAAAGCATTAGACATTATACTGGAAAAGAGTCCTATGCATATGGACAGGCAAGGTGCGCCACAGTGGAGGCTCTAACCCCCACGGCAGCCACAAATACACTGCCTCCCCTGCAGCGACCCGCCTGGAAGAATAGGGAAGATGAGGGAGGACGTCGGGTGACGTGTATGACGGATCGGTAACGAAAGCAGGAGGGTAGTACGAGTGTGTAGCGTGCTGTGGGGAATAAATAAAGAGGAACAGCGAATGGGTGAAACGAGACAGGTGGTGGCATCAATAGTGGATCGTGAGGTGTCCGTAGGATTCATGAAGCCCGAGCGAGCGAGAGCAGCAACAGCAGAAAGCAAGATGCGACTGCACCATTCATAACTGGATCGATGAGGATTTGAAGAGGAGACTGGGGAACTAAACATGGCGTGAGAAACGTGTCGGAGGGGGAGAGAGCCAATGCGCCGTACCTAAGAGACACTGCTGACCTCCCACCCGAGGGTGCTCTGCCCGATACCCTCCCAGGCGATCCCGACCAGTTTCTCCTTGCCGGCAGCCATAGTGCCTTCACGCGCACGGTGCCAGGCGAGGGCATGCGACTGGCAGATGTTATGTAATGCTTGCAGGCGGAGAAGGATGGGGTTCGCAATGGGGCGCATGCGTGATAGACGCGTGCCAGGTTGAGACTGTGGCCGGAAGGGAGAGCGCGGCAGCGGACGGGGAAGGGGGAAGACGCGTTCGTGCGCCGGGAGCGTGTCGGTGGACGGGGGACAGAGAGGAATCAGAGTGCGTTGGTACTGGAGAGACTCGCTCTCTTGTGACGCGTCTCGTGCAGTGAAGACGTGGACGTCCAGCGAGCAAACACGGTATCCCACTGGCTTGACGCTACCATCGAAGCGGTTAAACTTCGAGGGGTACCGCATGCGGACTGGTGATCGAGAGGAAGAACGGGAAGTAGAGCGAGATCTGGAACGGCCATAGAGGTCTACCCCTGCCGAGAACATCGTAGCCCGAACGTATGCACGCTGGAATTGCGAGGCAAAGTCGATGAATGTTGACACTGAACGACTAACTCGGTGCACCAAACCAGATGGGCTTGGCGGCGGCGAGAGGTCGTCTGACTGGTTAGACATGTCCAGGCGCCGGGTGAGTGGACGACCGCGGCCAATCGCGAGAGGCTCTCTGCGCTTCGGCTTGACAGGTGTAGGAATGGTAAGTGGATGGTCGGTAACGGGTATTGTCGATGCGACCGGCGGCTTCGACGATTGCCTTCGCGTGTGCATTGGGGTATCCACAGGTGGAGGAGAGGATAGAGTTGCGGATATGATGATCGAGGGCTTCGCAGGTGTGAGCGGAGACGAGGAGGGCGTAGTCAATGTTGTGGATGCGGAACGGAAGGAGCTCTTGCTCGCAAACGAGAACCAGGAGCTAGGACGTGTAGCATGGGAGGCAGAGGAGGATGTGCCCGACGATGTACTGGAGACCGACTCGATCGTCGACGACCGTGCAAGCCGAGTGGCAGCAGGATTCTTGACCTTCTCCATGCGCCGGACTGGCAAAGTGTCCTCACGAGCTTTACCCTTCGCTTCCACCCTGTCCAATGGCTCCAACAGAACGGCGAGAAGCTCTGCTTGTTGGGGCTTGCGATGCGTGTATGGGCGACTGTGCTCGTCCTCCACGAAGAGGGGTCCATGCATAGCGGTGAGAACATCGGCGAAGGGGACTGAACGCGACAAGCTCTTAGCATGCTTCATCGCGAGCTCCATCTGCGCCCTTGGGAGCGATAGAAGATCCTTATCCGTGGGCGAACGACTGCAAGGAGGGGAGAGGGACAAGGGAGATGATGGGGGGGACGGCATGATGTCGTACAGGAACAAGCCGCCATCATCCTCCTTTTCCTGTGCGTGGGTGGGCTTGGGAAACCTCGAATCGGCGTTCCGCAGTGAGTCGTAGCAAAGGAGCTGACGAGATTGTCCGCTGGCTATCCTTAGCTGGGTTCGGCGAGCGGCACGTGCGGCCTCGGCCTGACGCGCGCGCTCGCGCTCGCGTTCCTTCTCGCGACGCTGCCTCTCGCGTCGCTCGCGATGGGCCCGCTCTTTCTCCCTGGCGATACGTTCACGCTCAGCTCTGACCCTGCTGAGACTGTTCTCCCATACTCGCTCGCACTGCCTGAGCTTGTCCTCCCGCTCGCGTCGCTTCTGCGCTTCGCGCGCGCGGCGCTCCGCCTCCTGGACGCGCGCCTCAGCTTCGGCATCGAGACGGAGACCACCTTCGGGAACGAAGGAACTTGAGAAGTCTTCGTCACGCACAGCAGCGATGCGGGGGTCGTCGTCGCCGCTGACTTCGATGCCTTGGAGCTTGAGGAGGAGGATTTTGGCCAAGTGCATGTTCTCTAGCGCGTAAGCGAAGTGCATCTGATCTTGCAAGGAGCGCGGGGGTGACGGAGGGGAGTCATAATAATCAAGGGGACGGTCGAGTGTGTATTGTTGATCCGTGTCTGGAGGAGTAAGGGGACCGAGAGGAGTCTGCTCAGAGAGGTCGGAGTGAACGCTGCTGGAAGAATAGGTTCGCGGAACAGTGTCGGAGGGTGAGGTGGAAAGCGAACATGAGTGATGGAGTGGGGATGGGGATGGTGGGGGGCGTGACGAGGACGCGACAAGTTGAGAAGTTGGATGCAAACTGTCGCGTGGGTCACAGAATGGTTGTGGTTCGGGCGAAGATTGGAGGTAAGAGGAGGACATGGGGCTGGTTGACAGATGAATGAGGGCTTGCCTTTGTAGGGAAGTATGCAGTCGCGAGTCAACGCTATGTTGAAGAGCGTTGCGGGCGAGGGCGATGGGGGACACGTCTCTGGAGCGGCCGCGGCGGTCCATGGGGGGAGCGCTTTGGGAGCGTGACTGGGAGGGAAGGGGAAGGAGATCAGAGAAGGGGACGGTGACGACAAGAAAGGGCTTATACGTACGCGCGATGGGATGTGTTGCAGCTGGGAAAAGGGCCCAAGTCCGAGATTGAAGACGGCAACCACGCAGAGCAGATATGAGAGATGGGCGATGCCTCGAGGCGGCGTCTTCCTGCAACGCGTTCGCTTGATATCAGTCCTCACGCGGACTCTCCCGGGCGAGTAGAGTTCAGATGCAGCGATGAGGAATAGAAGAGGCTATCTGAGAGCTATCCAGCAAATATTATAAGGCAGAGTAGAGCAAGCTGCAGAGCCCAGGTCGTCGTCGTAGTCGTGGTTTATGTTCCGGAGCTGTGGCTCTCGCCCTCGCCTTGCGACTTCTCAAAGCCAAGCGCGAGAAAGGGGCCCGGCCTCTAACCGAGCGCTATAGTGCCACCCCCGCTTTATGAAATGAAACAATCCACCGCCCAACCTGCCCCAATCACCTTTTTGTCCGTTGACTTTTCTATTGTGCTCTGTTCAAACTTCATAGCTTGGTGGTCTCTCTGAGCCACACAACATTCACGGCCTATGTACAACTTCAAACGACACTGTACTGTACGACAGTCATTCCACGCCTGCTTGACATCCAGCCAAGAATGCATCCACACGAGCAACTTGAACTCCATTATCCATGCCCCTCCCGGCGTGCTCACAGAGCATTCCATTCTCTTCCTAGCTCTCCTAGGCACTCCTTGGCCTCGTCCTCTCCAACGCCACTCTAACTTCTCAGTCTGCTTGCCATCTCAGGCGAACACTTCCGATACTCTTCTGACCCCCGCGGACATCTTCGACATATCTGCAGATAGACAAACCTTCAGTCAAACTCGTGAGACCACCATCTCTGACTCGTTGCGATGTGCGATATGTATATGTCGAACACTGTCGATGTTGCTGGACGCTGCAACAAACCTTCGCGCAAAATGCCGCCTTGCCCCTGCGCCACCTTGGCCTTTGTACCATGTGCTTCCGTCCTGGACGTGTCCCGCTCATCACCTATTTACCGACTTGGCCCCGCCGGCATCAGCTTCGTCTCCTCCAGAACCTGCAGCATCCCAGCATCATCAAAGGATCGTCTGTCCGGATAGGGACAGCGTCCGTACGGCCCAGGACCGGTCACTATACTTGGCCCTTTGCCCAGGTCCTCGAAGAGAGCTCAGAGAGCGAGACTATGTTTCCCATCTCGCTTGTGCGCCCCGACCTCCACTACTGCGCCCGCCACGGTTTGAATATAGGCTTAAGCTTTCATTCCGGTGCACTCTCAGGCATCGCGCACATCCCCTAGAACAGTGTCGTCCTCCCAGGCTGTCCTGCCGCATCAGGCCCGCTCGCTGTGCACGCCGCACGCAGCAGCAACCGTCTTCGTACCGCAGTGACCGATGTACGTTCTCACCCGCCTCCGACCAACCGACCACAGAGGCGCACCTTGTAGTCGCGCCGCCTCCCGATCCGGGCCGAAGAAGCAGCGTTGTTCCACCTAGTACTGTCCGTCGTCGTCTCATTTGTACGTACAGTATTCGGAAACCGAGTCCGTGCAGAGCGACGCAAGAATAGCCATCGGAAGATGAAGAGCGCAAGTTGAGCGGCTCGCTGACATGGTTGTTCGATGGATTCGTGTGTCTGTTATCTCGTTGAAGTATGGTGTACCCAAGATCCGACGGTCGAGGCCTATCAGTGTTTGTGGTGTGAGAACACGAAAGGACAATATCTTTCGACTGAGAGGGACCACAGAAGCAGTCGCTATTCTCAGGCGGCAGTGTACAGGAGGTGCGGGCGGTTCCGATCAGGAATACTGCGGCGCCCACGCCACCCTGCAGTCATTCAGGTCACTGCAACAATATCCTGGATCGGCCAGGCACTACAGGAGATGGTCGCGCCTGTGCAATCGCCATGGATGTCGGACATGACGACCTGGGCGAGGGTCGGGGCAGACATGCCATTGCCGATACTCTCAGCCCAACAGGCCCGCCGTGGAAGACATACACATGCACACGTGTGAGAGTGACGTGCTGAGGGAGGTCCACGATGGCCTCGAAAGATTGAAAGGATAGAAAGGGCCTCTCTCCTGCCACGCCGCAAATCCATCACTTCCGTCCATGCTGCACATACAACATGAGGCTGCTCGACGCTGGTTCATCAAGATCCTCCTCCGCCACGCTCCGCAATCCTCTCCATCGGGGCCCTATGAAGCTGCGGCATGAGACGAACGTCTCCCAAGGGGTAAAGCTCCCCGACAATACATTCAGCTAGTTCCTCAACTAACGCAAAGTTCATAACTGGTGCTGCGTATGGCGGTCGACGCGCAAGTGAGTCACTACTGCTGACCGAACCCGATGTACTATTCGTTGACGTCGTCTACCAGATAGCCACCCGCGATATCGAGTCAGGCCTGCCCTTTCCGCGGCTGTTGCAAGCAATGTACAATCTGCTAATCCAATTTGGAAAATAGTGGGCAAAGGTCGGTGGACAGAGAACCCCTCCCTTGAAACTGATCCGACGGCCGTGAAGCTCTCGGAGGTATCGTCCCAGGACCTCAACTCAATACCTCTCTTCTCATATCATTACATAGCCGGGACCACCTCACTCCGGAGAAGATCACAGACTCGAGCAGACACGACACCCTTGCAGACATGTCGTGCGGACAAAATTACGTTCTATGACATCTCGGAGACACAAACAAGCGACGAGAAGGTGTCCTCGAGTCTCGCCTCTTTGTTCCACTCTCTCGTCGGCTTGATGGCAAGCGATCCAGACGTTTGTGAAGATAACGCAGTAAGTATCGTACTTGTCGTGTGACCCATCGTGCAGTCTCGCGCCCTCAAATCTATCTGGGGGTTGTGGGGCATCGTACTTGTCGTGTGACCTATCGTGCAGTCTCGCGCCCTCGAATCTATCTGGGGGTTGTGGGGCGAACATATGCACATGTCGAGCTACTCCACCCACTACTGGCCAGCGAGTCTCGGAGCGCCCGAAACCGACCGCTGAGCTGTAGGCGATCCTGGGATTCGTTGGGAAAGAGGTCCTCGGCATGACATTCGAGCTGCATCTCGTGACGACATGACCCTTGTTTCCTCGCCGCTGAATGCGAAGCTTGCGTTTCTTGGATGACATCGTCGCGCACATCCGCTCGTCTGTTGATTCGCGCTGCCATCCAGGCCCTAGGTCATGCGAGTCGGGGTGTATGTGTGCTGTATATGTGCGTGTAGGGTGACCCCTGCACGCCGTTGTGGCACAGACAGCGTGTCGGAGCGCTAATGCTTGACATCTGCTGGGAGAACACGGCTGTAGGGTCTCCCCATTCTCTACGGGTGCGATCTGATGACGACGCTTCCCACTGCAAATGTGTTAGAGAAGGTGATACTCGAGTAAGTCTTCGCTGTCTCGATTGCAATGTATTAGAGAAGGTGATACTTGAGTAAGTCTTCGCTGTCTCGATATTGAGTCTGTACGCTCCGCGTCACAGCGCCCCAAGTGCGCGAAGCATCTGCGGCAGCCAGACGTCGCAATTTAAACAGTTGGACTTCCTTGCGGACGCATCTTGTCCTTCGCTAGAATTTTCCCTCTGTGCGCCGCCTGCTGGGGTCCCTGCCCCACCTTGTATCTCGGAACTCTGGGGTACCGCGGTATCTGCAGCTAAATGGATTCGCTCGTTCTAATCAGTCAAATGATCACAACGCTGAACGCTGTCCCACAGATCTATCTCAGGAGATCAACCAATGCCACACATTGCGCACAAGATGATTTCGGCGACCTTGGGGCGAGATGCTCCTGCCGCCGGAGCAAGCTAGACTTCCGTTCCGCTCCCAATATTCGTTCTATGGCGCGAAGAATCCCCATACTGGTCAAACCTCAGACCGTCTCGACCTGAACTGCTCTCAGCCGCAACGTTTACTCTGCGGCGGCGGTAATCTTCGTCGTTCCCGCCGGCCTTCGTTCGCGAAGTCACCTCTGTTGTTGCAAGCCACAATGGCTACTCGACCACATCCGCAACTCGAAATTACCGCAGCCTTCCCGCCAGCGACGCTCAGCCTTCAGGTCCACGCGCATGGGTATGGAACGTGCACTTTGCCACCTCCTGAAGTCACCCATCTCGGTTGCACAAGCATGCTCCTTCTCGAGGCTTCCAAATCCAAATGGGGTCTCTACTGGACCCCGCAGCCCACGTCGCAGTGCTCGCCCGTGCACCCTCTTTCGTGTCCCAGGCTCCTGCTCTCATGCGCCCCCTTCTGGCTCCCCATCGCTCTAGGTTCAGTCTTCGCGATGTGGTTCAAGGTGAACTGAATGGCGTTCAGGACACTCGTTTGTCGATCGACTCCGCGACCGGCGCTGGACCTTCATGTAGTGCGGTTCAGAAGACTTCCATTGGCTGGATGCTTCTCTCAGGGTCATCTCGTGACCAAGGTCGCTTCGCCCTCGAGTGCGCACAACTAACGAGTACTAGTCCTCCGTCACCCGATTTGCCTAGGGGGACACGCGACGAGTGGTGGGCTCGCTAGACCTGAGGTGGCCGTTCAGATTCATCTCTCCCTCGTCTGCATTCAGGGAGCCAACCCAGCGAACGACGACGCAGCCCGGGTGCTGTCTCCTGCCGCGTCTCTTCTTCCGCGAAGTAGCTTCCGGCAAGAGAGGATATCTACCATCTGCGGTGGGTGCTCTGGGAGCCATCGCACCTTGCTTGGTTGGGTACCGCAGTCGATCATCGATCGATATGTGCAGCGTGGTCGCTGGACGCACGGTGTGTCGTGTCGCCCACTATCCCTGACTACACGGATGTTTCTGTTCTGCGTTCTGTTGTTCTGTGGCTGAACCAGCGTGGGGCGGCGTGGGCGGCTAGCTCTCTCACCATCCACCTCCCATCGTCCATTGGCGTAGATTGGCGTCTTCACCTATAGACCCTTCGAGCCATCGGAGGAAATGCTGCAGCGTGTCATCGATAACAACACCCGGGACGTCTATACGCACATGTGGCCCGACGCTCTGGAACAGACGGGGCGCCGAATAGCTATAGGATGCCCGTGCTCGACATTGCTCATGTGCTACAACGGCCGCGTGTCGTCGCGCGCATCCGTTCTTGGCTCCACCCACCATCGACGAGCAGCTACCAGCGTGTCTCTCTCGGATCTTGTCACCTCGCTCAATATGCGTACCTGCCCCACACGGCAAATCTGGGGAGTTACGCTTCGCTGTTGCTGAGGCTGCTGAGCGCTGAATATATGTGTTGAATGACGAACCTCGGCTCAACTTCGCACGGTGTTGCGCCGCCGTGCGGCACACGACACACGACAGGCAACGAGTGATGAGTTATGGTGCTAGTCAAGACTCAAGGCTCAATGATCAATGACAAAGCATGCTCTGCGCGATCTCCCATTATCCACTTTGGGCACAGCACTCAGTATTCAGTACTCAGCCTCGCCCACAGCGCTGCCACAGTCGGCATTGCATCACTCGCTCCCAGAGCATCGCGCGGTCCTGCTCTTCTGTGCACTCCGCGTTCCATGTTGGGAGAGCGACGCTACAATCTCTACAAATGCGACCTTTGCCACTCCCTGCGAACCCGTCCCACGCGCGCTGCTCGACTGCCGCCTGCGAGACAGACACCAGTCTCGGGCTCCCACCGCCTGCGCCGATCCGCTGAACAGCCCACGAAGTATCTGCTGCTCTGTTCCTATTCATATCGCGCTCGCGTTATAGCAGTACCCACGTCACCCGCGCTGGCTTCCTATTCATGTCGCGCTCGCGTTATAGCATTACCCACGTCACCCGCGCTGGCCTAGCCCCGGGGAGCGGCGTGGAACAGGGGACAGGGGATGGGTGCAATCCCCACAATACAAACCGGACCATGTCCATATCTCACTCTTCATCTCGAACTTTCGAACCCCTCTTCCGCGGCCGAAAGCATGACCGCATCGGGCAATACCTCGGAGTCGTCGCCCTAGTGCAAGCGCGCTGGTACTCATGACGTCGCTCTGTTGAGCACTGTACTAGGTGTGAACTTGAGCCCCGCCGTGTCGACCGGTGTCGATGGGTCAACGAGTCCTGCGTGGGTCACTGGTCACCAGCTCTCTCAAGTTCGAAATATTCGTTCGATGCGCAGCCTTTTGAGGTCGTCTATCGCAGCGTGTCCGCGACGTTTTGTTGCGACGGGCACCATGAGGCTCGGTTTGGTCATACCCTCGCCTCCGGGCTGCCCGCAGAATTCTCAATTTTCCCGACATTACTGGTCTGACATGCGTATCAGAACTACGCGACTGCCTTGAGGACAAGCATGCAGATGTCTTATCGTATCTCGTATATGCAATGAGAAACACCAGGTGAACGATCAAGACATTGATACCGGGTTGAGAGATAAAGATTGGCCTCCTGCTTACTATACTGATCGCTCATCCGTCGTAGGATAGTCAACACACGACCAATGGAGAGGACCACTACTAGGGGGTAACAACTGTTTCGATAGGGTGTAGACACAGGGGCCGAGACATTCCTATGGGCACAGAGATGGCACAGTAATGACATCTGAACATAGGTCTCAGCATATAATCCACAAACCAATGCGTCATCACGAGGATAAAGAAGCTCCATATGCAGGAAGTACGCGAGAAAAGGGACAAATGGGGATAGAGAGGGGAGACGATCCGGGTCGACCATCCGCTCATCCGATATAAAACACACAGATGGAACAAGGGCGCGCACAAAGGGAGGCTTGATAGGGCAGATTGGCCAACGGTGAGAGAGAGAAAGGGAGGGAGGGCGCTGCAACAAGCGAATGAGGAGGCGACAGCTCAAAAAGCGGTGGGTGGCGCGGACAGAGTTGTGAAGCTTGAGTGGCAGTACTGTGATGAGCAGCACCGAAGTTTCAGATCTGGCGCGGGTAATTGAGGTTCTGTAGATTGGACTGGATTCAGAACAGACCACATTCTCGCTCCACCAAGTCCGACACAACAAACAAACTCACGGATGTAGTAGAATGAAAGCGCCACATATTGGAAGCACGCAAAGTACTTCCCTTTTGGCTCGTCGCGGGTGCCGAACGTTAAGACTAGAGAAGCTTGACAATGAGTCGACATCAAAGGACGACGGATACGATTGTAATTAATGGAATAGACTAAATTCCACCACCAGCAGAATACGCTCGAGCGCGTCCCATGCGGGGTCGACTCCATTCTTTGCTTCGCCGCAAAGAGTCCTGATCCGCTTTCCAGGTTGGCTCGCCAAGGGCACCAGCCAAAGAGCTTGAAGATTGCTTGACAATCCCTCCCTTGCCAGATGAGAGGAGAAGTGCCGAGTAGTTGAGCAGTGCTCTATTTGGGACTGGCGCGAATGAGACAGACTTCGGGACGACAGTGGGATGCAGCATCTGTGGCTGGGTAAGCGTCTGGTTATGGACAATTTGGCTCGTCAGGATGTCATCAAGTTCCAGTGACAGATTGATCCCTGAGACAAGAGATGGGGAGTAGTCGTCTAGTTGAGAGAGACCTTCGTCTCGGGAAGAGAGAGCTACATCGACCAGTTCTAGGAGGGAGTCTTCAAGGATTTCGCAATCTGTTCCGGTGAACGTTGATGACATGCCATAGTGAGAAGAGCTCTCGTTGATAGAGGTTGCCAAGTGCAGAGAGTGGACCCCGTCATTGGAGACATACGCACACGGGGATATAGACGCAGAGTCGCAAGAGAGAAGTCGCTCGTAGTAAATTTCGGCCTGTTTAGTCATGTATGCGCCATATGACCCGACACATTCTTGTATTCCTTCAGCAGGGCCGAGAACGCGCGAGAGAGTGTCATAGTAATTCTGGCGTTGTAGTTCGTTGAGGGTGACGCTGTCATAGATAGGGCGGACGGAGTGTATGTGCGGGTCGCTAAATGTACGCGAAGTTCCAGGAGGCGGACGAGGAGGCAAGTTCGACGGCATCTTACCCATCACAACGCGGAGAGGGGCAGAGGTCCAGGCTTGAGGAGGTACAGATCCTTCAGTCACTCTTGTACAGATAGCGGGAGGATTTGCAGGAATGATCGGCTGAGTTGGCTCAGATTGACCCAAACGTGGACGCGCTCGGCCAGATTGCAACGGAGATGCAACACGACCTCTGACACGTCGCTACAGAAGGCTAATAGTCAGATATAGGCGCATACACCCAGAGCATGTGCGAAAAGAAAAGGCTCACCATACGCATAGCGTCGGTCTTTGATTCGACCGTAGCCCGCTTGTCTTCCTTGGTGACCCGGAGGCCCTTGCTATGGAACCAGTCGTAGATGTGTCGCCGGTCGACGTTGTAACGCGTCTGAATCTCATGCCGGATGGCGAACGAGGGCATCTCGACGACACCGAGCTTCACATAGGTCTCAAGCTCAGCCACAAGTTCAGGGCCTAAACGAATAGCCAAACTATCCGGGTTGACACGTCTTTTGGTCGACGGGGGAGGCGGGGGTAGCTCGGAGGTGTCGAAGAGGAGATGTTTGCTGTGGGGAATCTCTGCGGCCATGCTTCTACTGAGCCTGTAAGAGAATTGGGTATCCGCGGGCGCCGGACGTTTTGCGGGAATGGCTGGCAGTATGGGAGACATGGTCTGAGGTTTAGTCGGGAGGGAAATGAGAGGAGGAGGGCAAGCCGCAAGCGAGGAAGGATGGCTCGAACGCGAGGTTAAGAGTGGTTGGCCGGGACCCTGGACACCAGTGTGATAGAGACACGTGGGCAATATTGAGTGAGAACATGGGATACAGACGGGCGAGTCTATGTAAGGCCCTACGGGATCAAGCATCTTGACAACAAACAGTCTTGTACTCTTCTTACGGTACTCTCTAACTTGTAGAATAGGGCGTGTACGATGCAGCGGATGTGGTCGACCTACCTCGACCAGCAAACAAGCTCTGGCCACGGACACATAGGCACGGGAACGCCGTCGCCATCGCCTCAGCAGCTTGTACGTGTGAATTTGAGTTTTTATCGCCCACGTTGCCGCTCTTGACGCTCTTGCATCCCATATCCCACACTGCCATCTCCCTTCCTCCTCGCCCCCCTGCACCTTTCATTCTCGCCTATGCACCCCCGCGTCTAGATGGAGCGCAGTCCGTCGTGAGTGTCCTTGCTCTCTCTCTCTTTCCTTCTACCAGCATGGTCTCTTCCCTCGCCGTTCCCAACGCTCTCCAAGCTGACTACCAGCTCATCCACGACAGTCACTCTAGGTCCTCCTCCATCAACTCACACTCCCCATCCGTGCAATCTAACGCCGCGTCCACTCGTTACATGCTCGCTGGAATGAACAACAACAGTGGCAACATCCTCGACCCGCCCAACCTCCCTTATGGCTCCCGTGCTGGTTCCTTCCGCTCCATGTCCCCCAAGAACGACACCCCCCTCATGGACGGCAAGGGTCTCCCCAGCTCTCTCTCCATCAACTACCTCCCATCCAAGTTCTCCGGCATGAAGCGGAGAAAGGGCGGCAAGGGCGGATCCATCCCCATCCCCAAGACTGGAGGTGGACGGGACGCCTTCCGAGCTAATGAATCGCGCATGCCCGGCGACGGCGACGATGATTATGACGGGGTGGCCTTTGGACAGAGCGGTCGCAAGGGTCGGTGGAACCGCTTCAAGTGGATCCTCTTCATTGCAAACCTTGTGGTAAGTTTGTTTTGCTCCTTCATCCATCATGACGCCGTGCGCCCATCATGCCTGTGGGCTGGAGGATGAGTGGATTGGCGATGTAGAGCTGAGATGTCGGGAGTTGTCCTCGTGACCCTCTACTCGCCCCCTCTGTCATCAGGCTGTTCGGAGCACTGAAGCGAATATGCTCATCTGCTGCTCCGTTGGCCGGAACAATATGAATCCCATAAACACTACCACATAGCTTGCGACGTCGTCAGAGGCTTACAGCGCTTCACAGTTCTCCATCTACTCGTTGACCGGCCTTATCGCTACTCTGCTCATTCATTTCAACGTGTGGGATCACGCCGACATCATCCGTGTTGGAAACAAGACCGAGCTCATCATCTCGACCCTCGCCACATCGCTTGGCGTGATCACGTCCCTCATCGGCTGGTCTGGCATTCTCCTGAATAACAGGGCATTCCTAGCGGTGTACTCTTTCATGCTCTGGTTGTGCTTTGCAATGCTTGTCACCCCGGGGTACATCACCTATAAGAAGCGTACGTTCAACCTCGAAGGCAAGGTCAACGCACAGTGGTCCCGAGACCTGGGACTCGATGGTCGTCTCCGCATCCAGAACCAACTGCACTGCTGTGGTTACTTCAACCCCTTCATCGAGGCCACCGTCAGTCAGACGTGTTACGCTCGCAGTCTCCTTCCTGGATGCAAAGGCCCATACATCGAGTTTGAGCGCGACATTCTTGAGCGCTGGTACACGGTCGTGTTCTCCCTTGTCCCCGCGCAACTCTTCGTCATGGTCTCGGCGTTGCTTTGCTCGAATCACATCACGTACCGCTTCGGCAAGGGCATGATGCCGAAGGCGTACCGCCTCAACATGAACAGTATGGCAGTGATCATGGATAACTACGCCAAGTAAGTTTTACTCTTCCTCCCAGACAAATAACGGATGAGTCTCACCTCAGCGACTCCACAGCCAATTGGCAGAGCAGTACGGTAATGACGTGGCATCAGATGTCCTTACTCGATCGCGCTCCAACTTGCAGTTGGACTCGATGCCGACAGTGGCATATTCAACCAGCGCACCATCCTACGGTGGCAAGTACGATCAGCTTGCGACCAAATAGGCAGGTTACCGTACACATGCTTCGTCTTCTTCGTCTAATTGATTGAACCCGATTGTACAGAGTCTTTCCTCACAGGCTTTGCGCGATGCCGGTAGCATTGCCAGACGTAGCACACATCACAATACCCACAATCCTTACAAGAAATAGACACTTACATAAATTATGCGATGTTCGTGCTGCGGGCTCAACGTACTGTAGGGTTGTTAGATATCGAGTATCGCAAGCAACCAAGGAGTACGGCACAGGGATACACTGGCGTAGTATCGACATGTGAGTACGAGTACTGACTGGACTTTGTTTGTTATATACGTCATTACCGTATTGCCAACATACTACACTTGGACAAGCGCACTCGTGATGGCTGAACTCAAATTTCGTGGGAGGTCAGCAATGTCCCAAACATCTTGATCTATGTGCATGTGATTACTATGATATAGGTAGAGTACCAGCGTCAGGAAGTCCGTTTGACGACCCTCTCCGTCAGTACCTCTAGAGCTCCCTTCGCCTCGCTGTCAGGCAGCACCGCCAGCACCTCCCGCGCCTTGTCCGCATGGGCCCGTGCGAGCTCACGCGTCCGTTCAACGCCGGAAGACCTTCGTACAAGATCTTTTGCCTTACGGAGGAGACTATATGTCAGTTATCGGTGCGCTGATGGTCACGGAGACTACATACCAGTTCGACATCACCGGGCTGGTCGAACTTGCGTTTGATAAGGGGCCCAAGCTCTGGATGTTCCTCCCAGGCGAACAAGGCAGGTCCGGTCGCGAGACCCAACTGCAGGTCTGCTCCCCCTGGCTTTCCGAGCGTGGCATCTCCAGCCTCGTAATCAAGAATATCGTCCACAAGCTGGGAAGCACATGTTCACACGTGGTATACATATATTAGATGACATCGGAGGAGACACAACACTCACCTGGAACGCCATACCAACGTTGCGACCGTACGCATACGCTACCTCCTTCCAAATCTCACCTTCCTTGCATCCGCCTAAGACAACCGCTGCACGAGCGCCCTTTGCCATCAGACTCGCCGTCTTCAGGTAGGTCTTCTGCAGGTAAATGTCCCAGTTGTCCTGGCTCACCGTCGGCGAGAGCCCCGGGATGCCCAGCTCGTCGGCATGCACAGACTTAAGCTGGAGGATCTCTCCCTCGACGAGGTTAGCGACCACGCTCGCGATGAGCTCGACGACCTCGTTCTCGCCCAGGCGGGAGAGTGCGGCACTCGTCCGGCCGAGCAGGAAGTCGCCAGCGAGCACGGAAAGCTTATTCCCATACGCGGCCGGCGCAGACGCCGCCCCTCTCCGTAACGGCGACTTGTCAACCACGTCGTCGTGCAGCAGCGACGCGACATGGATCATCTCCACGATTTGTGCGAGCCGTAACTGCGTCGGGAGCAGGGCCAGAGGCGAGGCCACGGTCGGGACACCCAGTGTGGGAGGGAAAGGAGGCGGGGAAGGCGACTGATGAGCTGGCCGTGGGGATCGTAATGAGAACGTCGACTGGAACGACGTGGTGTGGTCGGGCATGTTCGGATTCCAGTCGTTGAGCACGTCTGCACGCGTCAGTGGCCTGTCCAGCTCCTCTGCTCGCCCACCCGCGCCCTCGCACTCCGCCGCCCACTTCTTCAGATGCCAACCGCTTCCCAAGCCATTCGTCGCCTGTGAGAAGAGCAAAACGAGCAAAGGCCGTAGCTGTTTGGAAGGATGCAGGAAATAGTACTTGGCAATCTCAGTGAGGGACGGGTGTGACGAGCCGAGGAGATTGAGTAGTGTTTCACGTAAGTGTTGCAGCTGGGGGGCGACGAGCTTGTATGGGTCGGGTCGCACAGGGGGTTTTGGTGGGGTCGGCGTGTTGAAGTACGCGTCATTGGGTTGTAGAGTCTGTGGATGTGGTGAAGCAGCTTTTTTCTGTTGCTGGGCGTGAACGCTGTAATTTCTGCGTGTCCGAGCCCGCGTGACCACCGCGGTGGATGGAAGTGGTTGGGGAAGGCGCACTCCAGCGACAGCACATCGTCGCATGACCAGCAAGGACGCTACCGGAGGCGTCGAGAGAGAGAGATGAGGGAATATATGGAGAGGAAGGAAGACCCGGAATCGGGATGGTCGGAATGAGGAGCGACTTGGACAGCGCAGGCGCGCCCGCGTACCGGCGTCCCAGTCACCGCGCGGGTATGACGTTCGACAGACGATGTCCGCTTTCACTTTCAAGCCGCGATTCTGCCCCGTCTCCCCCAGTACTCTTGACATGGTCGCGAGGTACATGACCACTTGATCACTCTACGAAGGCAGCACAACGACCGCAAGGTCCAACGATTATTCGGTTTGGCTGGGACACCACTACATGCACCAATAAGAAACGCTAGCTAGGTACGTCAGAACGCGAGAAGCAAGCAAGCCCGAAAAGCCTAAATGGCACCGGAACCTTGCGCAGCAGTTATCCATGAGCTTTCGCTCACATGTCGCGGATATTCGGCTGCCGAAAGTCGGGTTCCCAGATGCGCAACCTTGACGAGGTAGCCGCAAGGAGTGAAGGTGGTTTTATGTTCTTCCTGTGTACTACTCTACCGTCAGGACACAGGTACGCACGAATCTATGCATGTAAACACTCACCAGTGTGGCGCTAACGCGCTGCGGTATCACCACGCCGAGGACCTGTGGGAGGAGTGGGCACCGATGCCAAAGCCCCACCAAGTTGAGCAACCGGCTTTTCGAGGTGTTCAGCCAGCTTCCGAGCCTGTGATGCAGTCTTGTAGTGGTGAGATGTGAAGCCGGTTTGAAGCGCACCTTCACTTGAAGCTCATCCCAAGGCACAGAAGTCTCAGAGTTGAGAGCAAGCAGCATGATAGGCTCGTCATCTTCGTCTTTCTTCGATGTTTCCACAGGGAACACAAGCAAGTGGCCAAGCTAAGGGTACCATCAGGTCATAATTGGAGCACCTGAGAAGAAGCAATGCCTTCAACGAACCTCGCAGTCGACCATGCCAATGTTCTGCTCTCGGGTTTCCTGCCATATTTCTGTGCTAAGGCCTACGAGTACGCGTATGCGGTCCTTCGTCTTGTTAGGTTCTGCCGCATAGCAGACCAACTCGCCCTCAGGCGTGAACAGGACAACAGTATGGAGGGATGGGAGGTCAAGGACACGAGTTAATAGAGTGCGTAGGTTACCCAGATTCAGCATCCTGACCGCGACCTTCCAAGTCACCTCATAAACGTAAGCGCCTGTTGTGGAGGATGGTAAGACCCCAGACACTATACTACTCGCAGTAAGGTCGACTGTAGCGAACGTGTCGTAACAACAGTAAGTACTCGATCACGGAGGCGCAAGCATCTACAACGAAGATACTAGGAATAAGATAGGAGTGCAAGTGTTCACATAACTGCACAAACCATGCAAGACGACATGCATCGGGCGAATCGTCTATCGTTTCTGAGACTGTCGGCACATAGGTCAGTGAACTTCGCTCCTACAGTGCAACAATCAAACACGTACCAGGTAAGCCATCAACTGCTGGTATCCTGGCTGACCTGGGTTACTCGTAGGTGGTTGCGCTCCAATGAGGGCCGAGGCTGGTGGCATACTATAGGGAGGCATCGGAGGTGCTCCTGCCTGGGGTTGCGTCTGCCCGCCTTGTTGTAATAAAGCGAGTAGGTTCGGAGGGAGACCAGCCAAAGGTGTGGGACTTCCCTGCGAGGGAGCAGGAGGAGATGATTGTGAAGGCATAGGAGAATATGGATTCGCAGGAGGACCAGAGGGAGGAGCAGGAGCATAAGACGGGATTTGGGAAGGCGGCATCGAAGGTTGGCCATAGTACGAATTCGCGTTAAGCGGAGGTGGGACGTGTGTAGGGGCCGTGGCAGGAAGCGGCGCTGGCGGCGGCGCTGCTGAAGGAGGGGCACCACCTTGAGGTTGCTTCAACGCAGCAAGTAACTGTTGAACTCTCTTCGCCTGTTCTAGACGCTCACGTTCATCCGCAGCCTGTTCAGTATGTCAGCAGACCATTTCTCGAAGTTAGTCACATATGACCTACAGCCGGGGGAGGAGCCGCAGGTGATTGATTGTAACCGCCGCTCGGTGGTCCATAACCAGGACCGGTGGAGCCAGGGCTACCATAACCTCCCTGACCACCTTTGTTGAGATCTGCCGGACGCTCAACTCTCCCAAACTCATCCTCAAGGGGTCGGATGTGACGCTCGCGAAAGTCTCGACGATCTTCCCAGTCGCTCCCGCCAAAACCTCTACCTCTACCGCGACCACCGCGACCACCTCGTCGACCACGACTGTGAGGTTCATCCCAACGGTCAAATCCGCCACCACTAGTACTACCACCTCCACGATCATCACGGCTGAGAACAAGTCAATGTCATGACAAACACTATGCATATGAATGGCACATACCGAGGAGAAAGAGCGCGAGGATCATCGCTGGGCGAAGCAAAAACAATCTCCATCACACCATCCTGAAGTCCTTGATGACGAAGGCGGTCATGCGCTTCCTCACACCCCTGCGACACACTTAACTCATCAGAAAATCAGTGATACAAAAAGAGTACTAACTCGTGTATCATAGAATTCGACGTAGCGTTGACTGTATTGGTTTTATTGTCAGGTGCATGTAGCTTCACATATGGTATGCAGCACGTACTCCGGACGGTCACCGACAGGTCTGACTGACTTGACATCTCCGAACTGCTGAAACTTGCGACGCACCTCGCTGTCGTCGATAGGTTGATTTGTGGGCGAGTTGCGCAGAGTAACCAGTAATGTGCCTTGCAACTCCTGTGGACTTAGATTGGCCATCACCCTCCACAATGGAGGAAGAGATACTCACTTGGTCTTTTTGCCTGTCAGCGCCTCGCCCGTGATCATCACGAGGTAGAGAATAATGCACGTCAATCTATGTGGGTGTTACGACTATGCTAACAGAGATGTTGAGCCAACGTACTGGACGACCACTGATCTCAGAACCTTGAAGTCGGTCCCTTGCTCTCTCTGCAGCACGAAGATCAAACTGGCAGCCGTGTTGTCAGGGTGGATACTTGTTGCGGAGGCTATTACACTCACGTAAGTCACAAAAACCATCCCACGATTGGCAATGAGATCGAAGAATGTCTTAATTTCGCCATGTTCTTCAAAAAGCCGTCTTACGTCTTCGCTGCTCGTCTCATACTGAAGGTACATGGATGTCGTATCAGCATGCACGGATGTTTTTCTGCCCATATTCTGAACTTGCCTTGATATTGCGTATGAAAAGAGTACGACAGGGGCGCTCTCGTTGTATGCGTTCCTCAATAATCGAGTCATGCACCTTGTCATCTCGCTCGCGACGTTGTGGGCGTTTCTGAAACCGATTCCCATATCCTCCCTGTTGGTAGTTTTGGCCTGATCCATCTATTGAAGTCATCAATCAACGTGAGAACTATTTGTCAAACTCAAGGCAACAACTGGGGGACAGCAACAAAAGACCCGTTTTCAGGCACAAGAGCACCAAAAGACGATCCTTAGCTCCTGGACGAAAGGTGGTTCCTAAAATCATAGTCGGATCGATGTTGAAGTGCCGTCTAAACCATGACGCCATCCAAGTTGAATTATCCAAAGGTAGGTAGAGCTCACGCCATAACTTCGCGCGAAGATGAGCTCAGATCCTCGGGGTGGGATTCTGGTATGCATCGACCGAACGCCCAAACAACTCCAAGCAGCCTCTCATGCCATGGATATGACCTCAAAGCTCCAATGGGACTCTCAAGCGCACCTTCATAGCCATAATCCTGATCATACCCGCCAGAAGGGTCATGGTACTGTCCGGGCCCTGGTGCATTGTAGTTGCCGTTCTGATAGTACTGCCCAGGGGGCGAGCCCGGCTCGAAATAACCTCCCATGTCGCCTTGCGGGGGACCTTGATCATATGGACCTGCACTTCCATAGCCAACAGAGGGGTTATGACCACCTCCACGGCCACGACCGAAACCTCTTCCTCGAGGAGCACCGCCTCTGTCAAAACGGTGGGATCTGTCAGGCCCAGGCCCAAAATTGCCAGGGGGACCACCCCTGCGTTGCCCCTCAAAGGGTGAGCCTCCATACGGATGGTGTCGATTCATGTTCTCAATGTTCTTCGAAGCGACTCTTCAAAACTCGCGATTCGTATTGTGGTGCGCTCAGTGACGTGTCGGGGAGGTGAAACGGAGTCAAGTAGCTCAGCAACTTTACGAGGCGAAACGGTTGGCGAAATGGACGCGTGTTGAAAAGGTGTCGCAGTAGATTCAACTCAAGGCGGGGAGAGTACGAGAGCAACGATATGGCAGTTGAGTGGGAGATGGTGGTCGGAGGCGAAAGGAGAGGGATCAAATTTCGTCGACTTGTGGATACGAGCTCGTGGGAAAAAGACAACCTAGAGGGGAGCGCCTGGCGTGGACCCACGGCGACTAGCGTCAGTCACCTACTCCGCACGCGATAGCATACTAGACCATCACTCATTCCCTCCTTCCGCCACATTCCTCTCACTTCGGTCGGCCATGTCCAAACAGTTCCAGTTCAAGCTCGTTCTTCTCGGTGTGTATACGTCCGTGTGTATGCTGACCGATACTGACATCCGGCTTCTCAGGCGAATCGGCGGTGGGGAAGTCCAGGTATGCGCCTTTGCCACCTTCAACCCGGCTTCAATGCGATGATCAGGGCGTTCCCCACTAGTCTCGTCTTGCGTTTCGTCAAGGATCAATTCGATGATTACCGGGAGAGCACCATTGGTGGTACGACGCCAATACGACTCATTATCTCCGTTGTCTCAACCCCGTAAAGCCGCTTTCTTGACGCAGACCGTTACGCTTGAGGACCAGACTTCGGTCAAGTTTGAAATATGGTAAGCCTCTCGCATATGAGGCATGCTGCTGGATTCACCATTTAGTACGTAGGGACACGGCTGGCCAGGAACGCTATAAGGTACGCACGCCCGATCACTTCTTCCTCGACTACACCATACTGACGCCGGTCTGTTAGTCTCTTGTACGTTCTCGATCTCACAATACAGCTGCTACTGCACTCACCCTTGGTCTAAGGCTCCTATGTACTACCGCAACGCCAACTGTGCGGTTGTGGTATACGATATCACACAATCCACGTCATTAGAGAAAGCGAAGTCATGGATTCGCGAGCTCCAACGGCAGGCTGACCCTAACATCGTCATCGCTCTCTGCGGTAACAAACTCGATCTTGCTGCTCGACGCCAGGTTTCTCAGGAAGAGGCAAAGAAGTATGCTGAGGATGAAGGTCTCATGTGGGGCGAGACCAGTGCCAAGTCGGGCGAGGGCGTGTCAGACATCTTTACTTCAATTGGTGCGCTCGAGTTAACCTCACTTCGTCGTTCATTGTTCACTCTTGACTTCCTCTAGCCAAGAAGCTCCCGCTCATCGCTCCACCATCGGCCAGAGCAACTGCACGTCTCGGATCCAGAGCAGGGGTAGACCTCAGCAAGCAAGCTACCACTAGTCAAGGCCATGGCGATCAGTGCAATTGCTAGACACGTAGCCACCTACGACGACTTCACTACCGCTGTTCCCCTCGCATACTGCCCATCTATCCATCACAGGCGTAGCTCCCGGAATTCCCATCCATACGGGCTGTCTCGTTTCGACCCCATTCATCCTCCTACCTTGTAGTCTACCAGTCGTTCAGTTTCATACCTGTTATATATGGACTTTCATATTGTGGATCAACTAATACACCGACTGCCCCAATCCTGCGAGAAGGTAACGAATGTGGAGTGAATATAAAGCACCTAATACCAACAGTTGTCCATGCTGCGCGATTATGATGTATGACAAGATATAACTATGAAGGAGTGGTAGATATTCGGACACTGAATGAGTGTTTTCTACAGTGAGAGTCGTCGGGCACCAGCCCGTCAAGCATACGTAGACCCAAGAAGAAGCAATAGAGATACAAATAGATAATCACGATGAGGCGCGAGCTCAGAACCCCGCGAGCTCCAACCCTTTGCGTATGTCCGCGTGTTGCATTTCAGCCTGCTGAATCTCCTGGCTCTTCATCCAGAACGAGCCCTGGTCCTTCTCCCCGGCCTGGGCGAGGTTCGTCTCGATGAAGGCCACGAGGCCCGAATCCTCGGCGAACGTGTACGGCTTCGCCTGGTGTCTGAGCATCGCATCGATCGCTTCCCACCATCTCTCGCGCTTCGCAAAGTGGATGAGCGACACGGTCGTCCCGAGCGGAGACGACGCGGGCGCGACGAGCACGTTGTCCGGGCTCGGCTCGTTCTGCAGGTCCGCGAGGTACATCGCGATGTGCGGGATGCAGGGCCCGTCCGCGGAGCGCTGTAAGAGGCGAAATGCGGAGAAGTTGCCCGTCGGCTCGTCGTACTTCGCAAGCTGTTCAAGCTGGACGCGCTTGGTAACGTGCGCCCAGGTGAGATGCAGCCGACTGATCACGGGCGATGAGAGCGCGGAAACGAGTGTGTGCATGGATGCGTAGTTATGCAGTGACTTGCATTTCTATTACACGACACGTTCGGGCTCGTGGTCAGTCCTTATGATGGGCGATGCGTTCAAGTGACTCTGCTTACCTCCGCGACCTTGATCCAGAAGTCGACGGTCTCTGCCCGTTTTCCAAGACCTTCCATGCTGAGCACGCTCAGCTTGACCCACGCGCCGAGTTTCTCGTGGTGAGCATGGAATGCCATGATGTTCTTCACGCTGTTGCCGGTCTGCGCCTTCACCCAGGTCATGCACTCGTGCGGTCGAATCTTTAAGCAGAGCTTCTGATCGAGGATGCAGAGATGCTCTGCAACAAGGAGTGTGTCCATGCGCAGAAGCTCGCCTTTGCTCTTTCCTTTCTTGTGCCGTGTGACTAGAGCGGATACCGGTGTGGGAGGGATGACCGAGATCTGGGCAGGTATCAGAGCTCTGCGGATGATCATAGCCGAATAAAACTCACATAACGTTCGAGTGACTTGAGAACGTCGCGGGCAGTGTTGGCGAGGGACAAAGGCGAGGTTATGGAAGAGACAAAGTCAACGACCCGAAGTGCGATATAGGGGTCATCCTGGAGCAGCCCATGATCGTCGGTCCAAACTTTGAGAACATTCAGGACACGACGTCGAGTAGGTTGAAGCTTCTTCTCCTTCCACTGCTCAAGCTCTGTCCAACTGAGCGTGCTTGGGTGGGTAATGTTGAATTGCGCAACGAGCAGGTCGAAGATCTCCTCTGCGGTAGCGAAGGACTTGTATGTAGTGAGGAACGCTTGACGATACCTTGTCTCCTGGATTGGCTCTTCCATTAACACCAATCAGTACAGCGCCCCATAGAGCTTAAGATGCACCCACTCACTTGGGAAGTCCACTGTCAACCGTTCCACCAGAGCGCGGAGGGTACCGGCAGATACACTCCCATCTGGCAGAAGTTGTAGCTCGTGCTCAGCTCCGTACAAAGGGCGGAGGTACCAGATCTCTTGCACGAGTTTCGCGTCATGGAACGCCTGTGCCTCATCATCTCCAGTGATCTGCTTGACTTTGTCGAGTCGAGGGATCACTGCGCGAGTAGTGCGGGAGAAGGCGTCAAACGACTCCGCAACCACAGGGCTCATGATCAGATGGTCGAGCTCCTCGAGGTTATGCGCCTCGAAGAGGGTGGTAAGTCGGTTCAATGACGACTGGTCGTCAATGAGGAGGGGGCGGCGTCTCAGATGTCGCATAGCAGGTGACTTTGCGGACTCCGAGCGCGACCTTTGATGTTCGGAGGTAGGAATCTCCACGTTGGGGAGGGAGAAACTGCGACGGCGAGATGCTCCTGGAGTCCGGGGGGTGGTTGGGAGTGGAGTCTCTTCAATAGGAGCAGGCGGGAGTGTCAAATCCTGCGCTTCCTGGACCGGCGATTCTGTGAGAGGAGGTAGAAGAGGCTTCGTTCTGGATGCGATCATGTCTGTCTGATGTACGTCTTCAACGGGAGAGTTGGCAAGAATGCGAGGGCGAAGGGTTTTCTTCAGAGAAACGACCATGTCTGTTGGAGACAGTTCGGGCTCTGTCTCCGGGAAGTTCGCATCAACGCCTTCATGAGGAGGAACGAGTGGACTGAACATATGCGCCAGACTAGGAGGACTCGGCTCAGCACCAAGCTGCATAATCGGAACCTTATGCATGATGAGGGCGACATGCGCTGCTACATGGCATGAATACGTACCTTGTCCCCGTTCACCAATGGCATCCAGTCATAGCCTCGGTGGTCGCCTTCAGAAGAGGGCACGAAGGGATCTGTCAATGGCACTGGGGAGCCATGAATCCGTCTGTCCGTATTCTCCTGATAAATGTGCACATTGGCACCAGCGTTCCTCAGCTTGTCTGCGAGGGCGTCGGAAATTGGCTCGACGAAGGCACTTGGGATCCAGCCAACTTTGTTGTCGTCTGGACGAATGGCCGCCCACCAACCCTATGGAACATCAGGGCCTGCCTAAGTGTACGTTTGTAATGACGAATCTGCTCACCGTGTCCTCTTTCTTGACCACATCCAAGATGTCATTACGGCGGAAGGAGAGCTGATCGCTGTCCTCCGCATCATAATCATATAGACATAGGACGTAAAACAGCTCCACGGAAGACGTCGGAGTTGTAGTTTCGGTATCTGCAGAGGAGGCCGCCAGACTGGAAACAAGGTCCGCAGAAATGCTGGAAGTGGGAGTCGATAGAGAAGGATTAGCAGTCGAAGGGTTTAGGTCGATCCACAGCTGGGGACGTAAGCCTCCGCGCTTGGACGGTTTGTTGTGGAGGACAACCATGTAAGCGGTCGCAGGATTCACCGCATAGAGGTAGGGGTATACACCGGCCGCGGCCCCCAAGGTCGGTGGATGGGATGAAGAGAAGAAGACAGAGAAAAGATGCGTGCCTAGGCAACCGGACGGGTACAGATGAGATGGTAAGGAGTGCGGCAATTCTCGAAGCACGAAGCCATATCTGCATCGCCGGAGCGCACCTCGACTGCCATGTACGTCCCGGGAGACACACCGCCGCGACCATCAGGATCGTGATTGTGACTGTGCAACCTTGCTCAGCGCTCCCGGTCAGGGCCAATGTTTAACGGTTTAATGTTCAATGGTTCACTTCATTCCTCAGGTACTATACTGTCCTTGTTTATCATTTGTAAGTCAGACAGTGTCTGTGTGTGTGGCGTGTACTGCATGTACAGTCATAGAGGAAGAGTACTTTCGGGCCAGTAAAGTCCACTGGCATGCGTCCGGCTACGATAACTACCTTACCCAAATTCCCAAAGGCAACGCTCATACTTATCATTGTTTTCCAGAACCCATCACTTCGTTTTATGATGTTGTTAAATCTTGTTATATGTCTACCCGGTACCCGAAGGTATGTCAGACCATGGACGCAAGGTTGACCTGTTCGCCAGTGCAGAATCTGCAGATGCATCGTTCCGGACCCAGTGCATGTCAGACCATGGACTGTTCATCAGTGCCGAATCTGCAAATGCATCGTTCCGGACCCAGTGTTCTTGAGTTGGATGTGAGAGCACTAGAAAGCCTGGGCGACTTGAGGTGAACAAAGGCCGTTGAACCTTGTCAGACGTACTGTCTTGAGTTGGATGTGAGAGCCTGGGCAACTTAAGGTGAACAAAGGCAGTTGAACCTTGTCAGACGTACTTGGGACCAGGCCGCCGAGGTGATGTGTTGTAATCGTGGGATGCCGGAGAAGAACAGTATCTGGGCGACATCCTCAACGGATGGTAACTGTCCATCGTCTGCAGTCTGTCTGGAACTTCGCGCGCCATTTTGCACAAATGCCAGTTGCATAGTAACGTCCACAGCATGTTAACGTTGAGTAGAAGCTCAAAATGGGTTCAAGTCCCCAGGACGAAGCCGGGCCGGTACCGAGACTTGATCTCATCAATACTCGTGGCGCCAATCCCCATTGCAGCATCCGAGTCCTTCACACCCACTCGTAACTCACTGAAAACCTAGTACTGCAATATGGTGCCTTGGAGTTCTGCCAAAGCAAAGGTTATGAACATCGCATTTGCAACTCGCGCTTCTACTCATTACAGTCTTTCAGGTTCAACTTCGGTACCATCGTCTACCGCTCGCTCCAGGCTTATTCTTATCCGCATCCCACAGGTTAGGTGTTCAAAGACTGCGTACCCTCCAGGAGAAGAAAAATGCTCAGGCAAAGGCTGCACGGAGAGACATCGCACTTCTTCTTGAGAAGGGACGGATAGAGACGGCGAGGATCAAGACCGAGAACAGTGAGTACCTCGCGTAATACGCCCCTAGGATGGATATCCTCAAACGCTCAGTAATCAACGAGGACATCTATGTCGAGCTGCTGGAGCTGCTGGAGCTCTACTCTGAGCTCTTGATTGCACGCTTTGGCTTGTTGGATCAGAAGTGAGTTCACATTCAACTACCGTGACCATCCATCCATTCATATTCCCTCCTGCACGGGCAGCACACGCGAGCCAGATCCCGGCGTGATTGAGGGCGTGTGCGCAATCATCTTTGCCGCTCCAAGGACCGAATTGAAGGGTATGCCGACCATCGTGCGTATTATTTCACCTAAACTGAAGGATTCCCAGAGCTGCACATACTCCGCGACATTCTCATGCACAAGTATGGCCGCGAATTCTCGTTAGCCGTGATGGAGAATCGCGATGGTTGTGTCAGCGAACGAGTGCGTCTTCCTGCGCCATTACGTCCGTGCAACGTAGTTGACTGGAACCCAGGTAACTCGGAAACTGGACGTCGCGACGCCGCCCGCCGCCCTCGTCGATGCATATCTATCAGAAATCGCGAAAGGTTATGGAGTAGAATGGTCTCCAGCGAGGTCCGATGCACCCGAGAGCCCACCAGATGACGGGCCTGAGGGTGGTGTCAAGGTGCGTCACCACCTTCACACTGTACGTACGCGTCATCATCAAACGTCTAATACAACCTTGTTTGCGCCCACCCGGCGATGTGTACATACGCGCACATGCAGGAGGTCGCCGAGGCGGACGAGAAGGCTGTACAGAGCGACGCCGCGTCGCCAAAGCCGCTCGACGCTGCATCGATATCGGCGGAGGCAAGGAGCGCGGGCGTGCGGACCCCCAACCTTCCGGAAATCCAGGTCGAAGAGGAAGCGCAGTCGCGCAGAGAGAAGGCGAGCACTCTGAAGCCTCCGTCTGCGGATCCCCCGAAGAAGAAGAGCGACGAAGAAGATGAGTTCGAGGCCCTCGCTAAGCGTTTTGAGGCGCTCAGGAAACGATAGTGGAAGCTTGGAAGGACGGAGATGGACTGACTGTACGACAAAGGAGTGCGCATGCGTTGTAAACCTATGTATGTAAGTTATCGTATTCCTTGCATTGCCGCGGAGGCACCCCTCGGGCCATCATGCATCATGTCCCATCAATGAGCTCAGCGTAGGCATAGCATGACCTCAATGCGAAACGCTTTCACACAATATTACGGACATGAAATAACCGAGACATCTGCAACTTCTTGAAGCTTGGAGTTCGGGGGTGCTCTGCAGTGACGTCGATATGGCCGCAGATATCCAGGCTGGACACTCGTACATAAGGGAAGCCGAGACACGTACGCGAGGGTAATACCGTGTACGTGTGTGGACGCTGTGGGCTTTCGTTACTAGCCCGAGCGCTCATAACGAACCGTCGTGGTGTACTGAATCTCGAGGAACGTTGCGAGATGCACTGAGTGATGGGACCAAACACGGCTGTCGGTTATCTCCCGATCAGTCTCGTCTCAACCTCACGCGCTGCTTGCGCCGCGTAAAAGCGTCACGATGGAGTTTACTGCGATCTCCGATGTTAAACGCAAGGAGATCGGCGTGTCGAGGGTTGAAACCGATGAATGGCTGCTACGTGGCTCTGGTGATGGTCGAGCAACTGGGTTATTCAACGGCAAGCACAACTCCGTCCGAAAGACTCTAACAAGTCCATCTCTATACCGGAAATTTTAAGCATTGAATAGTTATTCTTAGTAGGACGCCTATACAACCAGCGCGAAAACGTGTCTTGGAAAAAGTAGGAGTCGCAGATCTAATTGAGCAGGAACGAGACTACAGGCGACGGCGGGCGTATTGTATTGCTTTTGGAACGATGAGAACGCGGGTTGAGACTCACAGGACGTCATTGCCCTGGTAATCGAGTCAACCACCCGTTATGGTCTCGGATTCACAAGGTCTCCCGCGAGGATGGCACAAGGAGCATACGATGGTCTGAGATGCTGTGAGTATCTTCGGCACCGTCTACTACAGCGTCCGGTGAGTTCTTGCGATGACAGGGTGCTGCCAAGGCTGCGAAGAGCAAGGCACGGCGAGGTCAGTAGAAGCCATGTCGAACCTGCAAGGGGGATAAGCCAGCGAGGCTGAGGCAGCGCGGCTGGGACGACAGCGGTGCCAGATAGAGATGATCCAAGAGAGACACCGATAGGGAACCTGGCATGAGATCAGTAGCAGACTGTCCTGTTGTTGGCCAGGATGTCTGGTGTGGCGTCGCTTGCTGGTAGATGCTGCTCATGAATGCGGCAGCTGAGAGACGTTCCATATAGATGTATAGATGTACAGCATGATGCGTAACCAGTTTATGGGGTGAGAGTACGTGGCATGATACTGACTCTCATGGTGTTGTAGCCTGCTAGAAAAGGCCACTTAATCCCCACTTGAGAAGACCGCATGCCTGGGCGGTCTGTCAGGCGTCGCGAGTGGGCTTCTCAGGCGTCACGTTCGCACCGAGGGCGTAACTAGTTGGGACTGTCGGACGCAAGGAGAGACAACGCGAGGTACGTTTATGGTCACAAGATAATGGGACCGGCGATGAGACGAGAATGGATGCTGTCGGACTCTCGTTTATGGTCACAAGATAGAGAGACCAATATGAGACGAGAATGGATGCTGTCCGGAGCTTGTTCGTTCGTATTCAAGACATCTTCATGCCGGCGCGTGTCTGAACGAGCGAACAAACCTAGTCGGAGGTCGTCCCATGCTGACATTTGGCAATATTACATCTCCCCTCCGAGCGGCCGGGTGTCCTTTCCGATAGGGTTGAAGGGGGCCCTTCGACAGCCTCAAGAACGCGTGCGAGGTCGACGAAGAGACGCAGAAGCATCATCGTTTGCTTCTATCTAGAACACGAGAAGCGGACCCGGTCAACAGACCTTCCCTTCCCGTCTGCCGCGAGACGGCAGCGCCCGACGATTCTTCGGCAATGGCGAAACGTGGGGTCCATTCTCGTCCACAATGTCACCCTTTCAAGTTGGGAAAGCCAGTGTCACGAGCTGTGGAGGAGCGGGTGAGAGAAAACATCTCAGACGAAAGGTCAGCTGGCGACAAGCAAGTTTGACATGGAAAACCTGCCTGAGCACGGGACGCATATAGAAAAGAAACAAACATCTGAGCGAGCAGGCTGTGCAGCTTTCGGAAGTCACAGCGACGTTATGGTCTGAGAGTGGTGGCAAAACAGTGGGTAAATGGATTGCTGTAAGTTGGGAACGGATTCCCGACGAGAAGACTCGCGGGGATGTTTAATGAAAAGTTGTCTCTTGCACGAGGCATAACCCGTGGTCCGCCGAGTAGTAATTAGAACCGTTGTAAGCATCTCGTTGGGAAGAGGGTAATCCAGCAATGACAGCGGATGATCATCGACCACAACGAGTCACGGAAGGGTCAGGATTCAGACCGGCGGAAACCGTGAGGGCCATCAGAATAGTAGGAGGATCGAGAATTGAAGGCCGAGCCGAGGCTGGCGTTGGTGTTTGTATCACTGCAATCGAGGCGAGGCCGATGAGATGAATATTTAATTACATAGTGAGAGCAGAGCGAGAAGGGCGAGGAGGTTGGCGGTTGTAGGTGGGCAGTAGAATTTAGTGTATGGGTGCTGTAGAACTGCTTGGGTAGGGCCAGAAGGATAAGGCATAAACGACCCATGCTGAGTGATGCTGGGCGTTGCGGAGACGAGTCTAGTGCCATTCTCTCGGAATGATTGAGGTGTCGGATGTTTTCCAAACTAGGCAGCACAGAGTCCTTGTCACGTTCAGCGTCACGCATCGGGGAACGGAGATGGGCCACGAGCCAATAAGGAATGATCACGTGACATTCCGATTGGTGCGGGATTCGGTTCTCATTAATGTCCTCCGCCGTTGGGTGTCGGTTGGTAGTCTGTATATAAACCATCCTTCGCCTCGCTTGTCGACAACTCTCATGCTTGATCCCTGCGTTCCTGCCCCGTCTTTCAGCCTTCACACATGCACGCCGCCTACGCCCCCATGTCTTCAGCCTACCACCCCACAGAAGACGACGATATGGAAAGCGACCGCTATTCCATCGCCTCTGGAAGCAGCATGCACTACGCCCACAGTGTCTCCACCTCTGCCACTTCGCATGATTGGGAGATGCGTTCGGCCTCGCCTGCGCCCTCTATGTACTCTATGACTAGCTCGCTCCGCGCTGCTTCATATCGACACGAATTTGGTCGGGGAATCAACAATTATTCAGAAATTTACCGTCTCCCTGCGGATGATGAGGAGTATGAACGATTAGGTACGCCCGTCTGTTCTCGCGACTCGCACCACACCGACGTTCGATATAGATTATCAGCACATCATGTTCACTGAGGTCATGGGCAAGTATCCTCCGCCACTTGCCGAAATATTGGCAGACGACACTCCGGGCGTCACGAAGACTTGTGTTGATCTTGGGTGTGGGAGTGGTAGCTGGTACGTGCGACTTACATCCGTGATGAGCATCTCGTAAGACCCCGAATCGCGCATGTCTCCAGGATACTTGACGTCGCACGAGATTTCCCACATTGTAGCGCGGTCGCAGTCGACCTTGTTCCCATGCAGGACCTGTGAGTACCCACGCGGGTTATAGTCGGATATGACATATTGACGCTTCTCAACTCAGAAATATGCCTCCCAATTGCCGGTACGGGCCCCTCGTCCTGTTGATCACAACATGCACTCATATGAACGTAGGAGCGAGGTGGATGATATCAACCTTGGTCTGCAGCACTTCTACGGAGCGTTCAACGTCGCGCATGCTCGGTTAGTCTCCTCCGGGGTATGTACTTGTTCCTGTTCCCGCTCCTTGCTCGGCTCCGCGGGCGCCTTGGTCTAGATCTGATCAAATCTCACTCCAATCTCCGTCGCTTCCATTTTGCTGATTATGGCAATTTGCCTTCTATCAATCTTAGATCCGGGATTACAAGGGCCTGATCGACGAAATGGCTCAGACACTGCGTCCTCGGGGTCTCCTTCAGGTCGTTGAGTTCGACTTCCGTGTGTACGACGCCAACAAGGAGCCTATCATGCCTAGTTGTCTGGAGGAGGAAACTCCCTGGATTGCCCGCTGGATGAACCTCGTTAATGTTGCCGTTGAGCAACGCGGTGGTGAACCGGACGCAGCCAACCACCTCCACCGATGGGTAGAATCGCATGCCGAATTTGAGGATGTTGTCTACCGCGAATTCTGGTTCCAGACATGTCCATGGAAGTCTGGTCATGATTTACAGACTGCGCGTGACAATCGAACGGGTGCTATGATGCGAGACGATATTTTGGTGCGTTATGATTGCATCGAGAGATGCTCTTCTTCTAACCCCTCTCGCGAAGGCTTTCCTCAAGTCTGGTCGTCCCCTTCTACTTGGCAACGACGTCGACATCTTTGTGGTCGACGAGCTTGAGACGAATGCGGAGCGCGAGCTGTTGGACGCTGGCACGCAGTCATATATCCGAGTTCAAAGCGTGTATGCTCGGAGAAAATCCTAGGCACAACTGCAATGGGACATTGATGGACTTCGTACGCATTCTAAATGAGGTCGCATTTGCATAAGTAATGGTATTAGTGTAGTCTACTGTTGTGTAATCCGCCCAGCACTGTACTTTACCATCACGTATTCTTCAAATCCTTGCTGCCCTTGCCGTTGATCTAGCGTCGCGTTTGCCCTCGGACCGATTGGCAGCCACATACTTGAGGTAAGGAGATCTGGCTGAGCAATGGGACGCTGGAATTTGTCACAAACACCGACGCGAAGTCGACAACGATCATATTGCATACACAGCGCTGTCACTTCGCGAGGATTACATATACTACGTCTAAATATTGTGTATGATTCAGATGGCTGAAGGAGTGAACACAGGCACGAACAACACTAGACGGTACCACAGTACAAATGTCAGCCGCATATAGGAGGGGAAACAGATGAGAGACCGGCAGAGAAGAACATGTGCAGCATCAAGCGGGTTTACTAGACAGGGTGGAGATACATATGTATGGCGGAACTCGGGTATGATGCCTGAGACAACTACTAAGCAGATAGGACACCAAGCTCGCACCATACTTCGGCGAAGCATCACTACCGAACTGTAGTGAGACCGTGATCCGTATGAGAATACTGTACTGAGTAAGGACGGAGCGGTCAACTCGGTCCTTGATCCGTATGAGAGTACTGTACTGAGTAATGACGGAGCGGTCAACTCGGTCCGTTGAATGTGCCGGTCAACCGCCGCAGCCTGGTCAGGGGCTGCGCAGTGCTCGCGAGGTCGGCGCCGCCACGTTTTTGACTGCTGAGACAACTCACAACAGTTATATAAAAGCCTGAAGATACACTCTTTCTTGCTGAGACAAGTCACAACAGTTATATCAAAGCCTGAAGATACACTCTTTCACCGTTCAGGCGACACCGCTGAGCCACTGCAGCGGCACAGTATCGCCCATTGCATGCATCTGTTCCATCGCTAGCATAGGCGGGGGCGCGCTCGTGTCCTTTGGGGTGGACATACTCTGATACTCATCGGTCTTCGGGGTTTCCGGAGAGACGCATGCAGACTGGAACATCGACACCGTCGAGGTCGAGCGCGTTGCTTGCGGCGGCCGCCCGCCCTCGGCGCGTATGTATGAAGGGAATGAAGCAGGCGCATACCCGCGATGATCGCAAGCGCCGCACACAGGCAGAGCTTCCCATGACTGCGTTCGAGTTGTGGGAGCCCGCGATGACACGACTGTTGGTGACGGTCGTTTCACTGACGTTCGTGCTACGAGAACAGGTTTGTCAGGCGAAGAGGATACATAATTTGGGGCGTTGTCGTCGCAGTCTGACTCTGTGCCGTGGCTGAAACACGCACATCAACTTTCGATGGCGATTACAGACAACACTGGTCCACAAGTCGAGCCCTCCAAGCTTCTCCGACTGGATGCCTCAAGTGACCGATCGGCCTCGGAGGAGTTGAAGCCGTCTTGGCTGTGACAGGTAACCTCTAATCATCCACGTCGTGCTGTTGATGTAAGCAGCTGTCGTACCACATCTAGGCCCTATGGATTGTGTAGATAGACGATTTTGATCCACAATACGAGGAACACTCACAACAATACATCGACTCTCCCACAATATGCACGATCCGTCACCAAAAGGTGAACATCGTGGATGTGTGGTTGATAAATATTCATAGCAAGATGGGACAGCCCGTTATCGGCGAAGTATAACCACCCCCGTTCTGGCTTCGCATCGAAGCCCAGTCGGAGAACCAGAGCTGATCGGGACGAAAGCACTTCCATCATCCCTTCTGCGATGTGACCTGTAATTGTTAAGGCTGACAATGCCGTCTGGCAGTAGTCTCCCCTAGGCAGACAATGAGGACCTATTGACAAGAGGGATGGACGGTCCTACAAGTCCGGCAGCACACGCCCCAGACTTAGTATGGGTAGACGATCCATGGGCCCTAGCGAGTCATCGAAGAGTATGTTAGTGATCGGTTTATCGAATGATCGTCATATAGGTGGGGAGCAGCCGAGCGAAAGCAGGGCTGCTCAGTCTCTTCGCGGCAAAGGGGGCAACATGGTTCATCACCACAAGAGGAGATAAGTACTAGTAGACTGTGCCAGCCATGAGCACAGCATTCTCCTGTGGCAATCTTGAGCGCTAAGAAGCTAGTCTTCACTCACTGGCAGGCCCCTTGCATCAGCCTTAAGCTTCAGTAAAGCATTCCCTTCCTTCTTCACTTGCAGCGAATACCTTGCACACTCACTGCAGGGAAAGATACACCTCCTATATTTGGATGGCTACGGAAGAGCATGAACTCTTGGTGGAGCGTATCCTGAATCCGATCCCCAACCAAGCCGATACGTTCCTTGCCGGTTTGGGCCTCGCTGGTCTACCGACAAGAGATCAAGTACATGAGCAGATAGAAGAGAAGCTCTTGCTTCCACAGTCGAACCTTCCTGACCACTGGCTTCCGACATATCAGCTGTACGATGGCACTGGTTCATTCTCAAATTACCAATCGATAATGACATTTTTCATTACATGTAGACATTGGAACAACAGAATATCAATCCCCTCTCTGCTCAAGATTGAGCCGTCACCTCCTCCAACTAGCCTCGCATTCACTCGTGCGGGACTACAAGGACGCGTAACGGGGTATGAGGAAGTATGTACAAAGGCTTGATATGGCGAAAAATGGATGATAACACTTCTGGCAGGTGTCTAACCCACGGGTGTCCACCGGCTTGACATCCACCGCCCTCGACCGTGCCCCAGGACCAAGTCGTAACTTTGTCAGAGGGAAATCTGGCTATGTGCCATTCTGGCCTGGAGGACTGGACAATCTCAAGCCGTCGAACGAAGTTATCGACGTCCAGGAGGGATCTACACATCTAAGAACAGTCGCCCCAGGATTGTCACGCGGCCTTCGTCTACAGGTAGAGGATACCGACGACCCAGATCCTGACATCGTTGGACTAGGTGCGGGTGTACGAACTGCCCCTGGAGACGACGACACCTCGGTATCTGCGCTCCATCCCACATTTTGGCTCACATACTAACCTCAATGCTAGGGTGGGCGTCCACATGGATCTGCGGACGACGATATAGACGACATCATTCCACTATCTGATGGGGCTACAGACATCGATAGCCTTCTTCCTGCCAGCGTAAGCATTCGATTCCAAGAGTTGTGTCGTGACACTGAGGCGCGTTCTCTCCCAGCGGAGCCATCTGAACCCCCTTCCATCCGCGCGCCGACAATTGCGCCGTGCAAATATCCAGAAACGGGACTGGGCGCATGAGGTGGATGTCAACAAGCCGATGAACAACTTCCACGAGCTTGTTCCCGACATGGCGCATAAGGTAGGGTCTCTGTCAAGTCTTGGGGTTGCGTCTTTCTAAGACAACTTTAACCAGTATCCATTCGAGCTGGACACGTTTCAGAAAGAAGCCGTATATCACCTAGAGATGGGTGACTCCGTCTTCGTCGCAGCACATACATCGGCGGGGAAAACCGTAGTGGCAGAATACGCCATTGCGCTGGCAGCGAAACATATGACAAGGTGTGCACTCCTGGTTTCTCTTGACTCTGACTTCATATATCTAATCCCACTCAGGGCTATCTACACTTCTCCAATAAAGGCGCTATCGAACCAGAAGTACCGTGACTTCAAGCAAACATTCGGCGCCGCTGGTGTCGGCATTTTGACAGGAGACGTTCAAATTAACTCCGAGGCGAACTGCCTGATTATGACGACTGAGATTTTGCGTAGTATGCTCTACAAGGGCGCTGATCTCATCCGAGACGTTGAGTTTGTCATCTTCGACGAGGTGCACTACGTCAACGATGCAGAGGTGAGCGGTCCGGTCATCATCTCCGCCGAACGGTTCTTATGTGTTCTGCAGCGCGGTGTCGTCTGGGAAGAAGTGATCATTATGCTTCCGGATCATGTCAACATCATCCTTCTGTCCGCTACCGTTCCGAATACCAAAGAATTCGCAGATTGGGTTGGGGACGTTTGCTATTGTTCTATTACCTCGATCGACATCCACTAACCCGCAATACAGGCGGACAAAGAAGAAGGACATATACGTGATTTCTACTGCTAAGCGACCCGTTCCGCTCGAGCATTATCTGTATGCCGGTAGGGACCTACACAAGATTGTTGATGCCAACCGAAACTTCCTGACACAAGGGTACGATTTTTTTTGCCTAGTATATGCGCTTTGTTGGTTAACGATATGTAGTTACAAGGACGCCATGGAGGCTTTGCGGCGAAAACAGGACAAGGAACGTGAAGCAGCAGGGTTGCCTCCTGTGCAACGGCTGGGCGCCCGCGCAGCAGCTCCTCAACGAGGACAGCGCGGCGCACCGCCTCTCCGCGGAGGTCAGCGAGGGACACCGGCTCGAGGCGGCCCATCCACTCGGGGATCCTCAATTCCCCGTGGAGGAGGCGCACCAAGGACATTCCATCAGCCGGACAAGAACCTATACGTGCACCTGCTGGGTAATCTCAAGAAACGAGCGCTTTTACCCGTTGTTGTCTTCACGTTCTCCAAGAAACGCTGCGAAGAGAACGCCGGGACCCTGACGAACGCCGACCTCTGCTCGTCCGTCGAGAAGAGCGAGATTCATGTCGCAATCGAGAAGGCGCTCTCCCGCTTGAAAGGTGAATTGTTGTCTGTTTCATTTATCGTTCAGGTTCGCTTACATATGATCAAAACCGGCGGCAGGGTCGGACAAAAAGCTTCCCCAAATTCGCCGAATGCGAGAACTGCTTTCGCGCGGCATCGGCGTTCATCACGGTGGCCTGTTGCCCATCGTGAAAGAGGTCGGCGGCGGATTCATGTTCGATTTATTCATCGTGTGCTGATACCTGATTGAGGTGGTCGAGATCCTCTTCGCGCGCGGTCTGGTCAAGGTTTTGTTCGCAACGGAGACCTTCGCCATGGTGCGGGCGCGCCTTTCACGACGGCATGTTTACTAAGTGACTAATGCCCACATCCATCACAGGGCGTGAACATGCCAGCCAAATGTGTGGTGTTCTCCCACATCAGAAAGCATGATGGACGCAGCTTCAGGGACATTCTTGCTGGGGAGTACACGCAGATGGCTGGCCGGGCAGGGCGCCGCGGATTGGATTCGACCGGCACGGTTATCATTGTGGCCAATGATGAATGTCCGGAGGTGAGTGTTACGCAGTCAGGCGCTAAGCATGTCGGCTCCGCGTTCTTACTCATGCTACGCGCAATAGCAAAGCACGCTCCAGACGATGATCTTGGGGACGCCCAATAAACTGCAGTCGCAGTTTCGTCTCACGTACAACATGATCCTCAATCTGCTTCGCGTGGAAGCGCTGAGGGTGGAGGAGATGATCAAACGCAGTTTCTCGGAGAATGCGTCACAGAGACTCCTGCCTGAGAACCAACAGAAGGTTGTCGAGGTGTGTATGCATTCGCAGGTTAGCTATGTGTGTCTCGCTCAACCGGGGATGCTCGGGTATCAGACCGAACGGCGTTTGTCGAGCATGGCCCAGCTTGACTGCGAAGTGTGCACAGCTGACATCGAACGGTTCTACGACATATCGCACGAAATCGTTGATTTGAATCTTGACCTGCTGACAACAGCTGCCAGGCATGGCGGAAGATACCTGACACCAGGCAGGGTAGTAATCCTTCGAGACGGGGTAAGTTTCTTCGCGATGAGACGGGGTGCTGGATATTCACTATGCTTCTAGCACTTTAAGTGGAACATAGGAGTATTTCTGAGACAGGCACCCAGTACACTCACTGGCGAGAAAAGTGCGCAGAAAGTCAGATTGTATCATGTGCTCGCCATGATCCCTCGGGACAAGAAGAAAAGGCCCACTGGTGAGCAGTACCATAATACCATTCACTTTCTGCATCGCCAGAATGACCGTCATCTTAGACATAGATCATTATGCGGAAGTCCGCCCACCAAGATGGCCACCTAGACCAGAGTGGCTGCTTGTCGAAGAGCCTGATTACCAGTTTTCTATCGTCCCTATCACCAGTATAGCCATGGCGACATACACTAGTATCAAGGTGATACAATCCCACACAGGACGCACAATGTCCCTATGTGGCTGATACGGGGCCGCGCAGGTTGACGTTCCGGAGATCGTTGACAGGCACTCAATCTCCGCGATGAAGGCAGCCATCGCATCCCTGCAGGAGGTTTTGAACGATTGGCTACAGTCCAACTCGATACCTGAAGCTGGCTGGGGAAAGACTCGTCTACTAGACTTCCAGGAGCTCTTGCGTCGCAGGGATGAACTTGTCCGTCGCCTCAGTCAGTCCGCATGTACATCGTGTCCCGACTTCGAACAACACGTGAGTGAGGTTGTGTGGATAATCATACCATTACTCAAAATTGTGGCCATTCACTCAGTACGTGGTCATGCACGGCAAAAAGCTTCTCCAAGCAAATATCGCCGAGCTCAAAAAAGCCATTTCAGATGAGAATCTTGAGCTCATCCCCGACTACGAGCAGCGCATCGAGGTCCTCAAGGAGCTTAAGTTCATTGACGACAATTCCACTGTGCTGCTGAAGGGTCGGGTGGCATGCGAGGTTCGTGAGATTACGTAGACTATCTTCACAACCACTGTACCGCCAACATATGGACTTCAACAGATAAACTCCGCCAACGAGCTTGTTCTCACAGAGCTCATCCTCGAGAACACACTAGCGACCTACGACCCCGAAGAAGTCGTTGCGCTCCTGTCCTGCTTCGTCTTCCAAGAGAAGACCGAGGTCGAACCCGTCATTCCGCCTAAGCTCCGAGAGGGTTTGGACGCGATAATGGCCATCGCGGAGCGCGTCGGGGCCATACAGGACAGACACAAAGTCGCTGCTGAGGAGTTTCGCGCTCTCAAACCTGGCGTTGTTGAAGTTGTCTATGAGTGGGCTAAAGGCATGGTGAGGAGTCATCTCTCCGACTGACTTACATGCATTCACTCACTTCGGTGGCCATGTAGCCCTTCGAGCAGATCACCGATCTCACAGACGTGGCGGAGGGTACGATCGTACGCGTGATTACAAGACTGGATGAGACTTGTCGAGAGGTGAGGGATGCAGCTCGTGTCATCGGCGACGCAGAGCTCTTCAAGAAGATGGAAGAAGCACAAATCAAGATCAAGAGAGACAGTACGTTCTTCCCTCTCATTCCCCTTTCGCCGCTCATTCCTCCGCAGTTGTGTTCGCAGCCAGCCTGTATTTCTAGCTACCTTTGATTACTGTACGGAATCCCAGTACATTATTGCACACAGATCATCACGTCACAAACATATCCTTGCAAGCCCATTTATTAATAAACGCAGTGACTTTCCAAAGCACAGAACGCAGTACTAGTAACGATGCAAACGCGATCGAAGGATCGGGATAAGTGTGTCCACTTTACTTGCGCTTCTTGACTGTCGTCTCCTTCTGCTCGCCACCTGCAGGCGCGACAGGCGCCTTCTCAGTCTTCGTCTTGTCGTCAGCTGTGGGCGCATCGGTCTTCTTGGTAGACGCAGACTGATATATGGTGGTTCAGTTGATAATGTATGTAGATATGAGAAGATGTTACCTTGGTGATAGGCTTTTGTTGTGTGCCGGCGAAACCGAGGAGAACACCAAGCATACCGAAGAGAGTCACAACGGCAAGGGCGAGGCCCGCACCAGTCTCGGGTTGTGTCTTGAAAGCCAGAATGGGGTCAACCCTAGCGACCTCGACAAACTTGAACACCTTGCTGCGAATGAACTCGACGGGGTCGGCCTTGAAGCTGACAATGTTCTCCTCATCCTCTTCCTCCTTGAGAGCGGCCTTCTCTATAGCCTCCTCGATCTTCTTCTTGACGAAATAAGTTTCCTCGGCAAGAGTATGAGCATCCTCAATGGAGTGGCCAATGTAGATGTTGTCGAACATGATATCCTCGGTCATAGTCCAGAGCTCGATACCGACACCGCCAATGGGGACAAGGCTCTTGATGGGATTAGCATCCTCGAAGTAGTTGGGGTTGGGGATCTTCCGCGGAGCCCACTCGCCCTTGTACGCCGGGTTGTCAATCATGGGGGCGAACCACTTGCCCTTGTAGACAGGATTGGCTTTATAGGGACGCTTCCACTCGCCGCAACCAGGAGCATCGTCACACTTGGGGTTGCGGATGGTAGGAGCGATCCAATCACCGTCCTCCTCCTCATCCCACTCCTCAGGCTTCTCGGCGTCTGTAAGGGATGTTCTCAGTATACTCGTTCAACTAGTTAAGCCTTCATATTGCGAACTCACCAGGATCGGGAATGGTCTCAGGCTCGTCATCCAGCCAGCCCTCAGGCTTCACAGCATCTTCATCAGGTATCTCGTAAGGAGCGTCCTCGTCCCAATCATCGGGCTACAAGATGATATTAGTACCACTATACGATGCTGGGTGCGACGGGTGGCTAGCCTTAGTTGCGTCAGGGTCAGGGATCCTCTTCTCGTCAACCCAATCTTCGGGTTTCTTATCTTCAGGGTCATCAATCTCCTTGTCGGGGTTGACGGGAGGAGTGAAGTCCTCAAGTAGGCTACCGAGATTGTAGCTCTCGCCGTTGAACCGCACGTCATAGGTGCTGTTCGGGAATAAGTGAAGCGTGTAGAGGTTTGTGGCCTTGCCGAAGTTGGGCTTGGGAGGGAGCGTGAGGTGCTTCTCTTCAAACTCGCCGGTGATGGGGTTCTTGTGGCGGAAGATGAAGTGGATCTGCACGCGTTCCTCGTGAGTATACCCGTCACACAGTCCAGAACGCGCCCTAGCACGAGCGCTACCAACTACGACTTCCACGTACCTTGGTGCCAGGGCACGTCAAGTCGGGACCAAACATGATAGTCCAAGGAGTCTTGTCGTCGAACTCCTTACCCGCGGTCTGGAAACCATTCTCAAGAAGCTTGAGGTAGCCACCACCGCAGTTACCGCCCTTCTGGTACTTGACCTCGTACTGGACGACGAGGGGCTTCTCACTGAAGCTGATGGGCTTTTCGAAGGGGGCGGAGATGGCGTGGTGGGCAGCCTTGGACTTGGCAACGAGGCCCTTGTCATTCTCAATGGCGGGCTCAAGAGCGTCTTCGACCTCCCACTTGCCAACATAGCTGAAGCTTTCGCCGACGGCAGTCTTCTTGGTCGCCTCGGACGGTGTCCACCGGTTTGACCAGTCGTCCGTAAACTGCTCGAGGAAGGGAGCCTTGATTGAGGTACGCTATCGCACGACAAGAGAAATCAGTACCCTATGTTCTTAAACAGAGATGAGGAGTAGCTGCGAACCTTGAAGGTGGGTTTAGGGATTTCATCTGCTGCCGATACAGAAGAGACCGCAACGGCGAGCAGGGCAGATAGCGCTACGCTTCGCATTATGTACGAAGGACCGAGACGGTGGAAAGCAGGAGCGTTGGGAAGGGCGAGAGAAGGAGACGGGAGGAGGCAAGTGTTAGCTGGCAATACAACAGCAACTGATGCCCTCTAATAACGGCCTCTCGGCTATTTCCCGGTCACAAGTGCCACGTAGTCCCTTCCGCCAGCACGCGCGTCTCTCAACTTCCAGCGCGTTCCATGTCCCACGCCATTTCCATTCCCGTTCCAGTAGATAGAAAGCAGTTCCATACCACACGCTCACTACACAAGTACAGACGTCCTCGTACACTACCCAAGCAAATCTCCATGCCCCGATGCAGACAACGCAAGCTGCAACGTTTATCAGCGCCGACTCCGATAAAAACGAGTATATTACCCACAATGAACTCATCGTCCAGATATTTTGAAACTGAGATTTGGTCGCCCAGCCCCTTCCGTCGCCTTGTCTTCAGGACGAGGTCTCGTGCAAGTGTCTGTCCCGACGCGGGTTCCAGAGGTCGAAGCTTGATGCTTGTGTCAGTAGGATCACCTGTGTTTCACATCGGATCAGTAACGAACGTTGCGCACCGCCTCGTGCAACATATAGAAATCCACTGACCTGGCACAATCGACCAGTGATCAAACGTCTGCAAGCAGAACGCCTGGCCTTGCGTTGCCGTACGCAAGTCCGTCTCGAACCCATTCGCGTCAATCACGGGGATGAGCGCTTTCACCGTGTATAGTGGCGATCCGGCTTTCGGAATGTCCTGCGTAACGTGACCGCGCCGTCTCGCCAGGACAGTGTATACGGCGGAGATACAGTCAGCTGGGGCCTGCACTTCCACGAAGTATACGGGCTCCATCAATCGAGGTGTAGCCTAGCGAGTTCCTCTTCAGCCGATGCTGAGGTGGCGTAGTAGGACAGACCTACCATCAGAAATGAAGAGTAGCAGACTCGACGTGCGGTCGGCACTATCTGTCCTCCCCCACGATAGATCGGCTCCTGTGCCAAGCTTGCGTCCAGTATGCGAAACTTCACATTCCTCATGGCTATTATAACATTAAGCCATCTGAGCATCAATGAACGTAGTCGGGATGCAAACGTAGAACTCACGCTCGTCACAGAGCGGCCCTTCCCGTGTACCCCACTGGAAGCCCTGTTTGATATGCTCTTTGACCGTCCCAAGAAGCTTCTTGTCGACCTGCGAGGGTAGAGTGTCGTCGAGCAGTATGTTGGGCCCACTGTCGTCCGGTCCGAACGCCCATATTGAGCGCGATGCAAGCAGGTCCCACTGGTACTTGTCCTCGAAGAACTTTCCTCGTTCCTTCGGCGTCATTCGCATGTTCACGCGTCCAGTCTCAATGTCTTCCGCAATGCCACGCTCCAGGGGCTCTGCGATCATAGTGAGGCGGTTTCTGCGGAGACCCCGTTGAACATGGCCACAGCTGTGCGCCAAAGTAAAATACCACGCACTTCTTGTTGGGAGTGTCAGCGTAACACTTCAACGCACTCGTCTCCAACACCGTCTCCGCAAACTTCGTCACTGGATCTGAGACTTTGATCTCAATCTCTGAGAACAATCGCCTGAGATCATGCATAACACAATCGAGGTACAGTTCGCCAGTGCCAATAACGACGTGCTCGCCGCTCTCCTCAACTTTCGTCGAGACGAGCGGGTAGGACTTGTTAATGCTCCGCAAACCCGAAAGCATCTTCGGCAGTTCTGACGGCGCTATGGGCTCAATAGCAATCTTCAACACTGATTGGGTCATGTGCTTGATGGGCCGGAAGATATGGAGGTCGTCCTCGATGTCGACCCCCGCGAGCGTTGCAGTCTTGAAGATTGATGCATCGACGCCACCCAAGAGAACGAGGTTTCCTGCCGGCGCCTCTTCTGCAGGGATGTGATACCTGTGTTTACCAATGAGACCATTGCATAAGCAATGAGGATGAGAAACTCACCGGGACTCGCTGATCCAGATGTCCTCGATGTGTGCTTTGACCATGTCCTCCTCGTCTTCAGGAGAATAGCCCTCTCCGAGGACCTTCACGTCCATACCTTTACGAAGTGTGCCGCTGATGACACGACCAAACGCCCGGAAGGACTGGGCATCCGTGGTGTGGTATAACTTGGCAATCTGAACCATCACCGGTCCGTCGGGGTTGCATTGTTGCATAGATTGCGCGAGCTCGGATGACAATGGACCAAGGTACGTTCTCTCAACCTGAAACCGTCTTGTTAGATGTGAAAAGAATCGAGTAGACTAAACCATCGAACCTTAGACCTAGTGGCTTCCACAGGAGAGGGAATATGCGCCGAGATCATATCGACCAGACCGATAGCAGGACCAAAGAACTGATCGAGGACGACCTTCAGCAATGGCCGTACATCCATCTTGTACATGATGGGCTTCAGCTCAATGCCTAAGCTGGCTAATGTCTCCTTGAGTGAGTCGGTCTCTTCACTGAGCACTTGGCTGTATAACTTATAGAGGGGTTCGAGGACGAAGTGCACAAAGGAACGGTTCGCTTCGGGGTCGGCAGGTTTGCGGGTAAACTTGCGCGTGCCGTTATTGAACCAAATGTCACCCCATAGACGATCTGCAAAAGCGTTGACGTCGATAGAGCCTGTGACGGGATCAATACCATGCCTATGTACACGAAACTCAGCATATGCCCACCATAGGTGTCCGCATACATCTGCGCGAACGAACGCAGAGTGAAACACCAATGCATGTCAGTACTTGCAAATGCGACATTCCCATTCTCAGGACTGAGTCGTAAGTCTGGATCAGGGTTTATACCACTATGTGCTTATGAGTTGGCCTTTGAATAATAGAAGAAGTCGAGAGTAAAGAACTATACCTGATGAACGTATTGATCTCCTCTATTGTGTGTTTGATTTTGTAATATGCATCGGCGGGCTTGATGCGCAGCTCAAGGATCAGTCGGTCAATCTTGTTGACGACAAGAGTGATTTTGACACCTTCTTGTAGTGCATGCCGGATGATTGCCTCTGTGTTGCACATCACCCCTTCCACAACATCGACCACAAGAAGGACACCGTCTACCAAGCGAATGGCACTGGCTACTTCATCCACGAAATTAACGTGGCCCGGAGTATCGATGAGGTGCACAAGGTGAGACTTCCCGTAACTGTTCGCGAGTACCAGGGACATGGGGGAAGACTTGATCGAGATTTCTCGGTTCCGGGATAGAACATGGGTGTCCGTATAACGCGTCTGCGTGTCGTCAGAAGAATCAGGTACATGAGGGATTGTACTGGGTGCGCACCTGGTGGTCGGAGTCCCATGTAAGCTGGTGCGTCTCGAAAACGAGCATATCCATTAGGGCTGTCTTCCCGTGATGCAGGTGACCAACCACAGCGACGTTTCGTACGAACTCGGGAAAGGCAGTCATGTTTAGCAAGAAACTGGGATACTTCTTATGAGTTGGTGAGCACGTAGTTCGGGAAACATCAACACACCTCTTGTCGAACCGAGTCTCGGGCATGTCCTTTTCCTCCACCGTCCATTTACGCACTTTGACTGGGGCAACGATGGGCTCCGACAGTGGTTGTGCGTCCTCCTCCTGCACCAGGGTCTCGACCTCTTCACCGTATACCTCAGAAGCAGACGGATAGTACTGCTTGTCCTCATGTAATATCACAGCGTTATGTACCGGCTCTGAAGCTCTATCAGTGGTCCAGAATCCGTGGTTCACAAGCAATCAACGCACCATCTACATCCATGAGTGCCAATGCATCGTTTTGCGCGGGCTCCTCATCGAACCCTTCCAGAGGTTGAGCCTCTGGTTGGGGGACGAATTGGTTTTGCTGCAACTCGTCCTCTTCCCCGTCTGAGTCTAGGTCCGCTCCAATGTAGTTTCCAAACTCATCGTAGTCTTCGAAAGACGCCATCCCGACAAGTAGAGCACGGGGGGAGGTTGTCGGCGAATGGTGGGGTCTTGGTCACTCTAGCGTATTTGACGGAAACAAGCAACAGTGATAACGAACACAGCAGTGGTCGATAGGAGACGGGATTCTACACGTCCAGAGGCGTTTTTCAGGACGTGACAAGGGACAGTTATAGCCCGAGGAGAGGATTTCAAGTGAGAGCCACCGTCAAGGTCAGAAGCAAACGCATCGAGCTTGGCGCTGCGTTTGCACCAGGACGATCTCATGTAAGTACTAGCCTCTGCCCTATATATCACCTTCATACAGTAGCGACAACCCATGGCCACCCTCTCGGATGACTCACCTTCATTCAGTAGCGACAATCCATGGCCACCCTCTCGGATGAGACTCTTCGCAAAGTACGTGTGTTCGCCGACTGCCCAATGTTGTTGCTCTAAGACGCATTGTTACTGTATAGATCCTGGTGCAGATCCACCAGACTGCCCTTCAGTCTCAACAAGCCCTGCAAGTCGTGACACAGCAGACTGCGGCAAAGGAGCGCGAGCGCAGAATCCTCCAGCTAACAATCGAGGAAATTACTTCACTACAAGGAGATGTAAATCTGTATAGAGGTGTTGGAAAAATGTGAGGACAGTGCGCACACGAAGTGTCCGACGAGTTGATCGCAGTCTTGACCTGTAGGTTCATGATGGAACCCCGCCCGAAGATGGAGAAAGACCTCAAGGCGGAAGAGAAAGAGCTTACAGACGACATCAAGAACCTCGAGAAGAAGGTGAGTTGGGTCCGCTTCCAGCTCTCCGCACTGAAGACAAGTATCCCGTTGTTCAGAGCAAATACCTTGAAAAGCAATACAACGACGCGCAAGCACAACTTCGCGATATTGTGGGTACTGCTATCTGAGCTTAGCTTCATTGTGACCTAATCTTTTGGCAGTTTCAAAGTGCACCAGGGCAGTGAGGAGCTGAAATTGCTCCCTGTACATTGACGGTGCCGTTCATTTTGTGCATCTCCTAGCATCCCGGATTGTCTTAATAGAAATCTACGCCAATCTCTACAAAAATGGATTCGGCCGTTATTTAACAGGATCAAGGGCTGGAACCAGATGATATTGGACAACCGTGATCAAGCTATGGATATAAGGATTGTTTTTATATACATCATTAAGGCATATGTATATGAAGGCGTATGCGTGGAGGGTTTTCCGTGATGCATTGGAATGCGCGCGTCGTGATCTGAAATGAGTGCAAGACAGTATGGAGTCATTGAGTCTACCGTTTAGCGTAACGGAGGAAGCGAGATGCCACTGCGTAAAAGACTATTAGTGATGTCAAGTATACCAAGCAGACAATGAAATTCACCGATAGTGGCTACGAGATTGAATGCTACGGAAAACCGATCAGCACATTGCAAACAGATGCAAGGGAAAGGAGCGTACCAGAGAATGCAAAAAGTATCCATGCATCTCGCCACCTGTTGTCGTAGCGGATGTTCAGCGGCAAGAAGAACTCGTCTCCAACCTGTATACGGGGTCCTGAGTACAAGCGTTGGATGCCAAGAAAGAGCTTCACTCACCGCGTACTGACAATACTGACATGACGATGTTGCGTTCGGGTTCGCGAGATAACCACCGAATCCTTGCACGAAATCGTTGGCCCAGGTGGCGCACGTCTGACCTGAAGGGGGATCGAACCGGATGAACTCATCCGGTTTGCACTGAATGACAAGACCACTGCAAAGAACGTGTCAGCAGTGTCACATTGACCATTGAGTCATCTACTACTTACTGGAGCTCAGTCGAAAGCATAGCAGCCAGCGTGCGGGTGTAGGGGCTAAGCTCGTAAAGCCACCTCCAGTACGAGGCCAAATTCGGGAACGGAATCGTTACACCGCAGAAGGTTCCCAACACGAGAATGATGAATGGGTTGAAGAGTGGGGCAATCTGCATGCTTGGAGAGACCGCGCCGATGAACTGACCCAAGCTCACACCGAATAGCTCCATGAAAATGATGATGAGTAGCTGGAAGAACTCGCCGCCGACGCCAGCTTCCCCTTGGCCATATCCCATGGGGAACACCTATGGGCCAATCTAAGCTTCGGCAGATTGAATATCGTGGAATCAGAGAGATATGCCTACCATGAGGACCCAGTACACCACAGCACAAAGAAGCGAGTATGGCATCTCCCCGATGAGCTGACCAATGGCGAAGACATATGGCGAGTAGATGCGGCTGGATGCCTCTGTCAAGACAGTGAGTAAGCTCTGCATGGCACGTACATGTGGTCACTACAACCAACCTCGGATGAAGATGCGCCTGTTAAGGATCCACATCGGCTCAAGCTGACCCATGACAATAGCAGGGAGGATAGTCGCCCAGAAGCTACAAGGATGGGTCAGTAATCGCTTTTTATAAGGGCGTACAAGTGACTTACATTCCGAAGGTACGGTACTGCAGATCACGGACGCCATTGCCCAGCTGCAGGAATGAGAGCGACACCCACAGGGAGATGAACGCATGCACGAACAAACGGCTAAAGACGTAGTCCGGGGAGCGCCAGAGCTTCTCATTGTTCCGTTGCACAACAAGACGCAGTTGGTGCCAGAACGGCGTCGCATCTGTGTACATTACGTTACGTTAACCTTAAGCTGAGTGTGCAAGTTAATAAACGACATACACATCGAGACCTTCTTCCGGTCGCCCTTGTCGTTCGTGGCTGGCTGCTTCTTGATCTCCTCGATCTCGGCCAAAACGTTTCGGTACTCCTGCGACTCGAGCCAGTGTTCGTTCCAGTCACGGTCACCGATGCGCGGCGTCAACCCGGCACCAATCGCATCCAGCATGAACTCGGCCGGATTGACGTTGGGCGGGCAGAATGCGCCATGACGCGCAAAGTAGTCACGCAAGATATGACAGTCCTGGCCAATGTCCCCGAAGTAGACCGTCTCGCCGCCGCGTTCGAGAAGTAGGAGTTTGTCGAACGTCTGAATGAGGAGCGACGACGGCTGGTGGATGGTGCACAGAATCGCTTGCCCTTTATCTGCAAGTTTGCGGAGGAAGCGAACGAGATTCCAAGCAGACTGTCCGTCGAGACCCGATGTTGGCTCGTCCAAGAAGAGCAGCGACGGGCGGCTGGCGAGCTCGACACCAATGGTCAGGCGCTTGCGGGCTTCGACGCTCAGCGTGAACACCAACGCATCGGCGAGGTCTTGCAGCTCCAGTACTTCTATCATCTCCTCAACATACTGGTCCTTCTCCTGTTTGGACACCTGAGGCGGCTGGCGGAGGTATGCTGAGAAGCGCATGGCTTCACGGATCGTCGCCGTTCCTTCGTGGACGTCCATTTGCTCTGCATAGGCTGTGTTTCGAGCGAAATCAAGACCCAGAGGCTTTCCATCGAGAAGGAGTGTTCCAGAAACAATACCAATGTTCTTGCGCTGTGCGAGGACGTCAAGACAGGTGGTCTTGCCTATCACACAGCATCAGGACCCAGTGGTATATGGAGGGGAACAAATGTTTACGTACCAGCGCCGGAGGCACCCATTAGAGCAGTCATCGTCCCAGGCTTGACATATCCATACACATCATGCAAAAGCCTACGAGTACCACCGGGAACAGGTACGTGGTAATTAATCTGCTCCCAGGTAAAGGGTTGGCCGTAAAATTTGATATGAACACTGATTGATATCAGCTATGGGTGCAGTGTGAACAAAAGGGTCTCACATACCCATTTGCTTCTTCTCCTTCAATCGTGGCCTTCTCGCTCGCATCTTTGCCCATACGCAGAGCTTTGCGCTCACGAAGGATAGCGTTGCGCTTCTTCGTATCGGCGTTCTCGGGTGCGAAGATGGTGATGGAAGAGCCACCATCGAAATGCGGAAAGTATTCGATGAGGAGCACCTGCGTGATCTGGAAGAGGATCATGAAGCCGATGAGGACAAGGAAGTTCCGACGCCAGATGTCTGAGACATTGAGCCCGTATCCGATGTCGAGGTAGTTGCGGCCGCTGACAATATCTTCGCCGGGGATAGATCCGAACAGCGTGCAGACCTGATTCGGACCCAAACCCGTACTACAATCGCCCATCGAGGTGAGCATGACAACGCTTGTCATGGACGATGCAAGAAGAACTTACGGATACTTGTTCAAGCCTGGAGGATTGCGAGGGACGATCGAATTGCCGTCACATGTGAACTTGAATGACAACCGCATCAGTCTGCCATTCATATATTGGGGAAGCCGTGACATACTCCAATGCGCATGAACTCGTTCTCCATTATTCCGACCCAGGCTGTTCGAGATGTAAGTCAACGGACCCAACGAAAGAAAAGCCAGCTTGACGTACCATATGCCACGGGATTGATGTAGTACTAGATACTATGTCATGGGATACGAACAAGATGGCAATTAATCCACTTACGATCCAAAACAACCACCGCTTCATCTGGACAACGGGAATCATATAACCCGCGTACTGGATCATGTTCGGAATGAAGAACGTCGCCAGCCGATACGCCGTGTCGAAGTTGGAGCACATGATGCCAAATGTCCTGAAGAAGCCTTGCATCGTCAAGAATGCCACGTGAATCTGTATCAGCAACTAACTCAGACATGCGACTGCAGACGGAAGAAGATGGGGACACGTACGAAGAGGTGGTATGTAAAGAAGCCTCCCGCTGATCGCGAGAGGTTCGACATGAAGTAGATTATGAGATTATATATGAATACCCGAACCGCAGAGAAAGGGATATCCGAGAGTGTATTGGCTATGGCTACAGCTGCAGGACGATAGAGTGCATAATTGGTCTTCAGAGGAAGTGGCATCAAGCAATCGTCATGAAGGATTATGGAAGCAAGCCACTGACCTGTTTCTTGAGAATAGGACGACCGAGCATTTGAACGGGCATCTTCGCGGCACCATGAGCCAGGGCCAAGTAGTTAATCGAACTCATGAACATACCTCGCCAAAAGTATCAAGACAGGTCGTGAGGAGACCAGCGAAAATGACGGAACCACGGGTGAAGGCACCTTGGGAGGTCAACTGCAGATTATAGTATGCAGCGCCAATAACCAGAGCCAGGATCTGAGAATGACGCGTCAAACACAACCCGACTGCGGCACATATCAGCATGCTCACCGTAGACAAGGAGAAGCTCGTGATCAACTGGAAGCGATCCTGCAGCCGCATCCTGTACTGCCTGATAAACAGCGCGCGGACCTGTCCAGTCAAGCCCAAAGTGTACGGGCTCTTCTTCGACACGCCCTTCTTCTTGTCAGCGAGCACAGCTGCGCGAAATGCCTCCTGATCGGCCTTGTCTACCTCCATCTTCTGTTTATACTTGCCTAGCGCGTCATACATGTCTCCCGCGAAGCGCGACTTAAGAAACGCCTCTTCAAGCGCCTCTGGCATGCATGGAACGTCCGCTTCCGATCGTCCCTGGGCGAACTGTCGCTCGTTCGGGTCCGTGCAACCAGTGAGATAGTCAGGAGTGCTCTGGCGGGGAAGCGACTTGAAGCCGAGCCCCTCAAAGTACGCACGCGCTTCGGAAGGAGGTCCGAAGTAAACCTGGCGGCCCTTGTCGAGGACAAGGACTTTATCAAACAGTTCGTAGATGCCCTCACTGGCTTGGTACCTGTGATACGATGTGAGGAGGAATATTTGTATAGACCGATGGAGGAAAACATACAGTGTCGCAAAGGTGGTCTGGCCGAGTATATCTGTCATAACTCGGATAGCCTTGATGAAATCTAGGGCTGTACTGGCGTCCAACCCCCGGGTAGAATTGTCGAAACAAAGTACATGCGCACGAGTCGCCATCATCTCTGCGATGGACACACGCTTGCGCTCGCCGCCGGAAACACCGCGGACGAACTCGTCACCGACGTACGTGTTCGATGTGTGAGTGATGTTGAGCATGTTGAGTAGCGTGTTGCGGAGGGTCTCGTCAAACTCCTTACGCGACATGCCAGGAAGACGTCCCTTAGGGCCGGGAGTCTTCAGGGAAAGCGCGAAGTCTAGTGTCTGAGCGACAGTCAGGGTGGCGATGTGACGATCATCTTACATGCGCTCAAGTGAGGGCGATGACCATTGAGAACCATCGAACATACGCACCCTCTTCATTGTATACAACTTCGCCCTTGAAGTACTTGGCCATGTCATGTGCATCAATACCGGCATAGCGAATGTCGCCCTGGATGGACGCGTAGTCTTGGCGCTGGTTCGCAATGGCTTTCAGGAAGGTTGTGCATCCGGAGCCTGGGCAGCCGAGAACGAGACACATCTCTCCAGGCTTGAGGAGACCAGATTGTCTGCATACATTGGACTCGTGAGCAGATCATCTAACGAGCGGATATCGGTGGCCTACGGGTGAAGAATAGTAGTAAGGCTAAGTTGGGGTCTAACGGCTGGTACAACAGCTTCAAACGCGGTACGTAGCAGGCGGAATGGGCTGAACCAAAAACCGAGTGCATCCTCTACAAATCCCAAGAGTTAGTGAACACATCAACATAGTATTAAAGACAAATAGTGAACATACGTCCAAACGTGCGAACATATACCTGAATGCCGCAAGTCAATGGTCAAGATAGATGAGCGCTGAGTAATGAGTGGGGATTGACCTTGTGGTCTGCGCCACCAACCCCTTCTACCTGAAGGTTCTCCCAGGTGATGCCAACATGTTTGTGAGCGATGCCTGCATTTTGTGCGGCTTCACTGGAGGAGGAGAGATAGCCGCGAAGGTCGAAGCCCTCTGGAAGATTGCCCCCCTTCTCAAGGTCTTTCTCGTGGGCGGACCGGGTGCGCTCTGATCCCGCTTGCTGGGAGCGAATGGAAAGCACACGCTGGAGCTGATTGAACTGAGCCTCCGCCTGGGCAATGTCGACATGATGAGAATCAGGCAGAGGAGTCGCGTCGCCGCGGAGGGTGCGCTCGTCTCCAGGGGTGTCCGCCATGATGGGGCGGCACGAGACTCGGACTTGTCTCCACTCGCGAACGGGGAAAGGGCAGAGAAAGCTCAGGCTCGACTAAGGGGGAGAGACATTTTTATACCACCGCCGATTATTGACTTGTGCATCTCCGCGTTACACAACTTGGATGCCGAGAGAGATCTTAGCAAGCACGGTTACTCGGACATTCTCACGGTACATGCCATTCGGAGTGACGAGGGAGTCACTCCGAGTGAAAGCGGAGCGAGCGCAATGTGTAAGTAGGTTCAGCTGTATCAATGTCCATGTTCATGACCCTCCAGTGGCATGCATACTACTCCTTTGCACGACAGCTTTCACTCTGCCTCAGAGTTCTGCCCTGCCCCCGCCGCCGTACGTGACTCTGTATGCATAATATTGCCGCGCGTGTGCGATAGCCGCGGAGCCGTGCCGGGCCCATGGATCGATGTGAGGGATGAGTCGAGCACGATCATATATCCCGATCGGCTTGAAGGCAAGTCAGAGAGGAAAACCCCTTCATGAACGCGAAAAAATGACGAGCAGCTCAGCAAGCCAGTGCGGAGTGACTGAGCACCGAGGCTGAGGAGGTCGGCGGGAGCAGGAACTTCAAGTTGCAAAGAACACCTGTCACAATCGTTTGCGCGTAACACTGCGCTCAATTTCAACTTGAATGGAATGGAAGCGCTGCGCGGACACAACATTTATGAATGCCTCGCATTGGCGTACCAGCCGGCGCAATGCGCACCACCTGTTGTTGATGGCAGAAGGGGCGACAAGATCAGGACCCTGCCTCGAGCCTCTCGCACGGACGACTGACGTGCATAGGTGGGGGTTGGGTGGATGCTTCCGAATTGAGTTTCGATCAAGATCAGTAAGTCGGGCTTTGGCTGCATATTCCGCAAACCGGAAGAAAGCCGACAAACGGAGAAACAATAGTTATTACCAAGCACAGTCTCACCTTGTCTGAGTGGCACCAGTACTACTTATGTACATAATGATAGTGTTGGAAAGGCGTGCGCGCGCCTTCGCGACTATTCCGTCACCTTCGCGCTCTTATATATTACATCATAGAATCGCAGATTTACTCAGTCATCTTAGTACAGTAGTTACATTATCTTGCATCACATAGGTGGCGCTGGTTGCTGAAGTTGCTTACTTAGTGCTCGCGAATGTTCGCGAGCATAGCCTTATATAGTATTGCGAGTATTAGTACAACTATATCTAGGACACGAGTACTTGTGCTCGTTGTTCGTGTTGTTGTTCACCGAAAGCTCACCGTTTGATAACCACCTAGTACTATCATTGCACCAGTAATGTAAATTTTGTCTTCTTACTCAAATATCTCGCCCGTCACCTGGCCGTTGGTTTCGGGTTTTGACAAGCTCAATCTATATCATCTCAAGAATCTATGCCTGTTTTTTTGAGGGTGAAAAATGGAGAAATGGGGGAGAACATGGTGTAGGAGTGCGTCGAGACAGTAATGTAAAATCCGGAGAAACGTTGTCACGCAAAGTCACGGACGGCAAGACGGCATTAGGGGAGCAATTTATTCTCCGACTCGCGGAATTGGGACCTCTGGGTGTCCAGCGGTGATATGGGATCTTGCAATATTGATACTCCGATCTCTCTTCAGCAGCACAATGTCACGCTTACGGGGTGAACCTCAAGGAACCACCACTTCTACCTTGTCTATTGTCTTGGAAAAATAGCAGTAGAACACTCTCAAGAGCTGTTACTTACTGTGAGAAATTTATGACATTCAGGCCAAGTTCAAGATGAGCCGAAGACAATCAATCTACACACCCATCATCTCAAGGCATTGGTACTTAAAAATCTCAACGACCATCCAGTCAAATCCCCTCATTCTTTTTGGAGCTTATGTGTAGCACATGAAAGATATATAGTGTAAAATTTGGCGACGACTAGACACATGGACCTAGAGATATCTTCAAGTTTACATTACTGTTGCAGGATTTCGGAATTTACATTACTGGTGCAATGATAGTATTACAAGAAACAAGGCAGGACGATCGACCATAAAGTTGTTGAAGAGAGATGCCATCTTGCGCAGATCTGAGATCACCTGAGAAAGCGCGGGACCAAAGTGCTCAGCAACCAGAATGGGCGTCTAATCCACTGTGCCTTGTCGCTCACCACTGAGACCGTTTTCTGGGTCGTTCACCATGCAACTCCTCGCCGGTTTCGCTTTCTTTGCCTACCTGCGCACTGTTGCCGCACACGGAGGACACGAACACGATGGTCCCCAACCTGGAGAGTCCATAGTACAGTATGCACAGAGACACGTAAGTTCTATACGTCCCACCCCGGATTGCATGTCTGACATCTCCACGCTCCCTCCAGATGGCTTCAGAGCACCATATGTACGGCGCCGCGTTCTGCTAGTCATACTGAGTACCGGGCTTATAACCCCCTACGCAGCGACTCCTTCGATGTTCCGAGCTTCTTCCAACTTCACGACCTCAACCGGTGCGTTGCATGCAAACTCAGCTGGCCCTTCACCCAATGACCTTCTATTGTAGTGACAATCGCTGGGACAAGGAGGAGATCGAAGCCATATATGGTGTTCACCATGTCTACTCGCAGAAGAAGTCCAAGGTGCGTCTTCCCCTACTCCCTCATTGCGTACGCCTTCATCATTGAACCCTTTACCCATAGGACGAGGTCGAGCACCAAAAGAAGGCGGATTACATCGTAACCACAGTGCTCAAGCGCCTTGACAAGAACGGCGATGGGACTGTCACTCTTGACGAGCTTGAAGCTGTCGGTCTTGACGGGCTACCCAGCTTCGATGAGCTCGGCGCGGAGGGGCATCACTACGACGTAGAGAGCGGTGAGTAGCATCATCCTTTCTCCGCTTTGTCTTCCTTAACTCTCTATCCCCCAGAATTCTTCCTACATCACGAAGGTAATGCTGCCCCCATGAGCGATTCAACGTTCCTCACAAGCCCCGTCTATTCACAATGCAGAACAATTTCACTCCACCCCTGAGACGCAGACGGACGAGTCTTACAACCACCCGGAAGACATCGAACACTTCGCGCACCATGAAAACATCGAGCGCATCGAGGCCGAGCGTGAAGCCAAATTCCAAGGCATCTCCGTCGAAGAAGTCATCGCGCAGCACGAGCCACACGATGAGCCTGCCCCGCAGCAACACGCGGAGGGCGGTGCCGACCCGCAATTGGTTGCCCAAGATCCCCATAATGACCAGCTCGAAACCCCTCCATCGGTACTCGAGGAGCCCCCTGTTGTAGGCGGACTTCCGAAGAAGATCTCGCGCGTGCCTCCGCCAGAGAATCAGGATCCTGCGTTGAAGTACGCAAGCGCGAAGGCCCAGGCGGCGCAGCAGGGCGAGTGGGGATTGGGCGACGCGGGCTACAAGCCCCCCAAGTCACCATCGGAGAAGATGAGGTACGTTTCACCTGTCTGGAGGCTGCATATCATACTAACGTGTCCTACGTTCCCTATCATCGTCACCCGACATCTAGGAAGAACCTCCCGTACAAGGTATCTAGCTATCTTGTCGTCACGCCATTTGCCAATATAGACGCTGACAACAGGGTGGTCGCATGCAGTACAAGTTCCGCCGAACCTGGGGCGACTTCTGAGTGCGCCGGGGTTAGATGGGCATCCCGGTCCATGGCTGTGAGATTATCTCAGAATTGTGTATTTATCGTTCGTCTTAAGGAATCCCATGCTATCGGCAGCTTGCTATCTTGGCTTGGCGATGACACCATACATTCTCGCCCTTGCCGCCAAATGTGGGTGCTATGAGCCCAGAGCGTTTGAATGGGGAAACCTGAGTTGAGCGTGTCTGCTATGAGCGCGGTTGTGTATAAGGGTGCCTTACAAAAAGGTCCGCGAGTCAGCTGTGTGATGTCAGAAGAGATGGCTGAGCAGCCATCGATCCGGACGAAACACGACTCTGAGGAAGGGCGGACGATATCCGACACGACACGTAGCACACATTACAGCAAGGGAAAGAATTTCGTAAGAGCATTGGTATCAACAACTGCGCCGACTACAGTCTGTAAACATATTGTGCTACATGACGTAAGGGAGAAATGGGGTAAAAGCTCCGAAATTCGAATTCGAATAGGTGGACCAAGGGAATGAGTAAGCAGTAAGTACTATCGCGAGCGCGAGCATGGCAATGGCTTAACCCTCTAGTGTCACCTCCCTTCGAACAGGTCCTCCAGCAGGCCGCGCTCGACGGCTGGCCAGTCGACGATTCCGCCGCTGTGGTATACGCTCTCGTATGAGGATATGCTTGCTATTGAGAAGAACGGCACTAGGTCCCGAATACTATCGATCTGCCGGAGGGATCGCAGGAGGGGACGGCGCATCGGTGTGCTCGGAGCAGAGGGTGTGCGGAGGTGGGACGCAGGTGGTCGGGGATCGCCCTGGTGTTGTGGTCAATGTCTGTGGCTTGTCAGGGGACGATACTCGCTTACCTCTGCGGCTGGGAGCGACCCTACGACCTCCGCCAATCGGTCGAGGAGAGCTTCTGGAAACCAGTCCTCGGGACGATAGACGGCATCTACCGTGTCGGTTATGAAGATCCATTGATGTCTACAGGAATACCTTCAGAAGCTGTCCCTATGTATCGATACCAAGGGGCCACTCACACTTGAAACTCCTCTGTTTGCAATACGAGGAGCAGATCCAACAGCTTGCAAGCGGAAAGAATGAGGCCGAGTTCCTCGGATCCGTCACCAGGGATATTCTCGAGAATTTGCTCGAAGATGCGGTACTAGGGATGGGTGTGAGTAACCGAACGTGTCTCACAAATTCTGGAGTACTCACCAATTCCGTCAAGATGACCGGCCAAAAACTTGACAGGTTGTGTGGCGATAGTCGACACAATAGGACTCGTACACAAAGGAAAACTTCACTCTGGACTATTGGTGCAGATACATTGCGCAATGTGTCGACGAGCTTTTCTTGAATACTCGGGAGTTGAGTGAGGAAATGATTCTTCTCCGCCGACAGTATCACATAGGATAACCGCCTTAGGTTCAGTGAGCGAAGGAGCATCTCATATTCCCTGTTCGTAAAGATGTTGGCGGAAGCGACCGTCGTGATTTTCCCTGCGTAACGTTAGCAGATCTATTGCGATAGCAGGCTAGATGGTCATACCCAACAATTCTGGTAACGCAGTCTTGTCAGTGTCGAACGAAGACTTGATGATTGGGATCCACTTTTCTCCGGCATCCGCGGTTGAATTGAAGCACCTGTTGTCATTGAGGCAGTCGAAGACTGGAGTTCGCCATGCCTTGACTGCGACATTGATCTTCGTCATTTCTCGGATTATCGCTACGATGTCGCTTTCCATGTCCAACGGTCTTCCATATAAAATATAAGGATTGATGGTGAGATAATAGAAATTATGAGGACCCCACCTCGCTTTCCCTTTGAGAGCGGGATTCACAATATTATAGACAATTTGATTGCAGGCGGCCATGATCTTGTCCGAGTCAATCAAGAATCTGCGAATATTGGGCAAGGTGTCCGAGGCGATGTACAAGTTAACCTGTCCACACTTGGTTCGTTAGTCTATACAGAAAGCAAGACGAATGAGTTCGAACTTGTTGGACGACATCCGCGCCGTAAGAGGGTTTGGCATTGTCTGGCAAAGGTAACGACGTTGAGCTCGCGTTCTTCTCGTCTAGTCTGGTCGTTTCTGTTGCGTTGGTTTAGGGCAAATGAGGTATTGGTATAGTGAGTTGGTTTGAACATACTGACCACGCAGGGTAGGCGCAGGTGAATCACGCCCATTCGCTGTGAGATTGTCTCGATGTGACCGGCGGATCCATGAACCGGACTCTACAGATCGACCGGACATAACACATATATCAAGGAGCTTGCCGTATGTTTCCTGTCCAAACTTTGATGTGTATTCGTCTCGATCTGGAGCAAGCTCTGCCCATACCTGCATGTCCTTGCGTATCCGTCTGTCATCTAGCGCAGTAGTTTGAGAGACCTTGTCGGCAAGTACTGTGAAACATCTGAAGACAAGCCATAAACAGTTACGGCTAAATGGATGAAGGCACCCACTCACTTCAACGCAGCGAAAGCCTGCGGTCGGAAGTCACGCAAGGAGGCCAATAGATCCTTGGCTAATTGCAAGAAGCGATTCCATACTTGCAAGGCGAGCGGGCCTTCGAGACGTTTCATGTATTGCTCGAGGAAGTCAAAGAGCGTCATGTCCGGGCTGATAAAGCGGGTTTAGGTTAGGTTACAATGCGAGCTGAAGTAGGCACTCACAGATCAGCAAGTGCGACAACTTTCTTCGTACGTTCAGATAGTCCGTGAGTACGACAAGAGATGCTTTCGCACAACATGTGAACAGCGTTCTGAGCGCTTGATGTCAGTACGTCCACAAGGTCATATGCCGCTGAAGTCTCTGCATTGTCTGGTCGTGCCTGTGCCAACCGTTAGAAGAAGTAGGTAGCGTACGTGAATCTTAAACGTACCGATACCTGCTCTTGCCAACAATCAACTACAGCCTCGAGAACCTCCGTCGAATGTGCACGGAACAGGTGCTCCAGAACGCGTCTACTCCGGTTCCGGGCACGAGTGTAGATGAGAGCCAACGACTCTTCTCTTGATGCCCAATTGCCATCATGAGGAAGTACCAGCTTGTCCCACAGTGCGAACAGTACACGAACAGCATTGTGAAGACACCTGTTATCAGAAGATTTTGCCTAGAAATGACGATAAGTTTGAACCTTTGCTGTTAATGATTGTACTCACTAAGGCAGCGTCATCTATTGCGCTTGACGTTCCATCGGAGCTGAAGACATTCGAGACATAGCCAAGTAGACCACCCGACTCTTGCACAGCCTTATCTGTTACCTGTTGGTCTTCCTCCAACGGTTGTTCTCCAGTAGGGCGGCTCATGCTGAGTAACGAAAGGCGCTCAAGGGCAGTCAACAGCATCATGAAGTCGGCATCCGTGGTGTATGACACGATGTCTTCACTTCGAGGCCCATCAACGGATGCATCAATGATCTCCGTCAGCGCCAGGCGAAGCTGTCTGCAGACACAGTCTGTTAGGGGTGTGACTACAGCCTTAGATGTCTCCTTGAATTGAGGCACCGTCATCATGACGAAGTCCAACCAATGCTGCAAAATTGACCGGTTGGAAGGCGTGGAGATCCCGTCGACGAGTGTCTGAACCAACAGTGGGTGTACGACGTGAGCCTCTCTTCGTGATGCTGCGGGTGCGTCTTGAAGACTGATGCCGTCCGCAGCTCGTTCAAGGTGTGCTTGGGGGCCGTGCCCACGACCTTCGGACCCGGAGATAGACGCAACGATGATTGAATGGAGAAGGTGTAAAAGCTTGTTTTGCAAGTCGAGCCGCCCAGTGTGAACGCAGAAATACAACTTCTGCACAACCGCAGACTCCAGGGATTGCAAAGTGACGAGGTCAACCTCTCCGCGAGCAACAAGCGCTTGCAGAATTTCGACCGAGAGATTCTGTGACACAATATGGAAGGAGTACATTGTTGGAGCCAGAGAAACCGTCGGCTCAGATTGTAGAATCCTGGGTGGGTTGAAAATGAGGGCAGCGGCGATCTAGTCATACAACGCGTACCGACCTCATTAGAAGCTGAGAGACAATGATTTCCATGTATGACACATCTAGGAAGGTCACACTGACTGTTGGAGACACACGACAGTCAAATACTGCATCACGAACATGAATGTAATCACGTACCAGCCTGAAGTCGCTGCAATAGATTAACGTACAAAGAACGACTAATCAGCGTACCCCGAGCAACCTTGCTGAAACCTTGACCCCCAAACTTGACTATGGATAATAACGTCTCCAGCAAGTAGTTAACGTAGCGTTGATCGAATGGGCGGTCATATGCAAACCCCTGCAACTGCTTGCCTTTGAGTTCCGTTATTGACGGTGAGTACTGGATAGCGGGATCAAACAGGTCGTACAAGATGGGGTCTAGAACGCTATGAGAAAATGAGATATCACGTTCAGGGAGGAAGATGAAAGCTTACCGAAGGTAAGACTTAAGACTGCAACGCATCCAAGTCTCGCCAATCCGACGAACCTTGGGGTCGTCACTCCTAAGGGTCTCTAATACGCTCATCATCGGAACTTTCAGATGCACTCCAGGGAGCATGCTATCTTCTGCAGATGGGAGTTAGCTTCTAGGGCATTGTATATGTTCCAGACCTTACCGGTGAGTCGCCATAAGACACCGAAAGCTTCGCAAGCATCCTGCATTGTCGCGGGCTGTCGGGAGCATAAGCTCTCTGCTATAGCAGACTCAACATGTGGTTGTGTGCTCAATCGTTCCAATGACCATATAAGGTTGACGGCTCGAACGTGATACGCAGATGCACTCGGGCGCAGGTATCGGAGCAGCTGGCAGATGTTAGCGGATACGCCAACATAGACGTACATCACACATACCACGTTGACTATGATGGAAATATGCGAACGCCTGTTCAGCGAGAACGCTGGTTCCAATCTCTCCGTCTGATGAATTTTCACTGCCGTCGATATGAGACGATCAATGGCTGGAAAAGTAACCGCCTGGGGCACATGTTGAGTGAACCTCTCGCAAGTGAGAGACACATGGCATACCCTTTGCTGAATGCATCCCACAACGGTTGAAAACCATTCGGTTGGATCCCAGTTCACAATGAATGGCACATCGGATTCCTGGTCCAGACGGCTAACAAGCATGTCGAGCAGGGACAACGACGAGAACAACATCTTGTGGGCGATGGCGTTGGCATTAGCATCTCCACCACCGTTCAACAGGGCCTTGGCTGCGGTGGTGCTGAGCAGAATGACGTCTTCGTATGCAGTTACGAACGGGATTGTAGAGCGTGATAATTTTGTCGGGGCGTCGGTAGACTTGATACCGTAGAACGCGCGCGCAAAAGAGATGGCATCCTCCTCTGCAGTCTCTATTCGCTCTTGTCGCAGAGGTGGACGAGCCTTGAGAGCACCGGGAGTGATACGCTTCGATATCTCCACCATAAGAGACAGTGCATCAAGAAGTGCCGCTGAAGGCAACAGGTTGTCCGAGGAGTGCCTCTAATCAGGAGTCAGACCTTTCAATATGATCGAAGCATTGACGATTACGCCTTACCGTGAGCAGTCCGAGAATGGCAGTGAAGACGATAGGAAGGTGAATAGTCTCTATCTCTTCATCGTGTCCATGAAACGTCGTCAAGAGGTACTTCACCATCCCACAGCCCTTGAAAATCATCAGTTTTCAATGCACATCGTCGGGGTTTGCGATGCCTCACCTCGCCACTATTCTGACCGGCATCTAGATCCGACAGAATTGTGATAAGAAGCCGATTCCATAGGGCATGTTGTTCCACGGCCTCGTAGAGGGTGCTACCTGTCATAGTCAACTATGATCCACTATCAGTTGACGACTCAGATTAAACTGAACAGTGGACAGCATACATCATCTCCAACATCCGGACCAGACTCGAGAGCTTTCCGCAGAGCCTTGAACGCGTCATATATCAATGCTTTAGTGAGGGGTAGTCCAACTTCCCATTTGTCCAACAACGAAATGAAGATCTTGAACGGGCGGGACTGGGAATACTCTGGAGATGGATTGAACATCTCGTCCTACAACACGATAAACAACAACGCATGACGGTCGAGTAGATGCTGAATTTACCCGCAAAGTCGACCTCAGAAGTTCCAGCGAATGCTGCTTGTAGTACTCAATCTGCGCCTGACTGCCCTCTCCGGGACCTAAAAGCCATGCAAACAGTCGTCTGTTCAAAGCGAGATCACGACGCAGGACTACGCTTGTCGCGGCACGCATGAGGATAGCACGATCGTCATCCTGCGCCTTCTTCACCGCTACTCCGTCGATACGTAACGATTGAAGTAGGGTATCCAGGGCGCTTCGTCTGACGAGGAGATCATCGTCTTCCAACGCTGCGGAGAATGCCCTGATCATCAGGCCAAGGTCGCTTCCAACAATTGGGGTAATGTCTGAACCCGGTCAGTCAGGTACGAGATCGAACTTCTGTTCAACCTTACCTTCTTCAGCCTTGAATGGTGGTAATCGTCGGGACAGATAACTCAATGCAGTTCCCCGAGCGCGTGGGGTTGTCAGCATGACAAGCCAGATATTCTGGAAGAAGAATGACTGCGAGATCGTCCCTCCGAGGCGGTCTAACAGCGCAAGCACCTATTCAAAGGTCGTCACGTGTATGTCATCCCACACTGTCGACAAGCATACCTTATCGAAATATTCCCCCGTCTCCTCTTCCAAACCCGGCAGTAAAGCCAAGATGAACGACTTCATCACGGGACGAAGGCCGGCTTGTAGGGGAAGATAATGGGTGTCGAAGAGGTTCAAAACAGTGGGCTTTCCCCGAAGGTCTCAGGCATGCAAACAACAGGATGTGCTCCACAGCTCACCTTCACGGCAGTAGAAGCATACTCAAAGAATGGGAACAAACCTGAGGACCACAGCGCGAGATCTCGCTGGAGTCCCTCGGACTCGACAAACCGGGGTCAGTACGCATTTTTGTATCATGCGACAAGTCGACATACCCCAAGCACGGCGAAGATATGTGAGTATGCGTCTAGTGCTCTCTGATGTACTCCGTTAGGCAGTGCGGGGTTCAAGCACTGTGATAGCCGTTTCGCGACAACCAGTTTACGAGGAATTTCTTTGAACTGCTGGTATGATTGGAGTGTCTACAAGTGGCACTGTTCATGATAGAAGCTCTCAGACGCGAACAACCGGGTACACACCTTCAACAGCTGCTTCAGAAACGATATAAAGTCTGCCCATTCTTCCACATGATCGAACGAGCTCAAGCATTTTTCTACTTGCTGCGTGTACTTCTTGTACTTGGGATCTGCCGCGTAGCCAGGGGGTGTGGATGCTATTTCGGAACTCGTTCAAGCCATTGGCGTGTGTTGCAACTGGAATATAACTCACTTCCATCCCCTCCCCGCAGCGCGTACCACGGAGCTTTCCTCTGCTCCCCATTAGCAACCCGGGGTGGGTTAGTTGTAGACATATGTGACGGGAGTCGGTGACCCGCCGATTACAAGAATGGGAGCGTATGATGGAAGGAAGGGATTGGGCTAGAGCTAGTGGCCCACGCGCTCTTGGCTCTATGATGGGCGCCAATATGTAGATCTATTGAACATTAGAGCGTATTTGCTGCAGTATTTATCAACATTAACGGATCTTGGGCGATTCGCCCGTTCTCGACCAATGAGAGATGCTCTTCTCCACTCTGGATATTTATGAACATTATGAACTTCAGTGATTACCCTCTACCCTCGAACTTCTTCGTCTACTCATTCAGAAACACTAGTGAAACGAAGCAAGTAGAGATTACATTGACGATACAGATCTAACGCGTCACGAGTAGACAACTACAGTGCCTACCAGATCATCCAAATCCATATTTTATGAGAGCAGAGCATACGACGATGGTCATCAAACCACTGGTGGAGCGGAGATCGGAATAGGAGTCGGGGGTAAATCGATAGAAGGGGTACTTGGACCACTGCCACGCTTCTTGAGTTGAGCAGAGATACTCTCAGGCATGGCAGAGCCCGCCCTGGAGGACGCGACTGTCGAGGCATGGCCAACACCGTGCCTTGCTCCTCTCCCCCTACCCCGACCAGTACCAGAAATGGAGATGGAAGCGAGGTTAGGCAAGGTCAGCCCTGCCGCAGACAGGCTATCGCCGGCAATGGCAGGTGCAGCAGCCTGGGAAGCAGCGACGGCATTTGCATACTCGGATTCCTTCTCTCCAACCCAGGACTTCACAAACCAGCGTCCGCCAGCGATGCCGCGAATTTCTCGGTTCACTTGTCTCCATTTTCGAACTGATTTTCCGCTTTTGTCGAGAGGGATAACTGGTGCGAAACCGGCGCCTATCTTCGGTGGTGGTTGGACGGGGAAAGGCTTGGAGGGAAGCGGGTAAACAGGAAGCGGAACCCCTTCAAGCGGAGTGTCGTCCATGGGGTGGTGAGGAGGTATGGCGGAGGAAAGCGGAAGTTCTGGCTCAGGCGATCCCTCGTGAGGTATCGGGGATGAGGCAGCAGTACCAGCGTATGCTAATGGGAACATATCTCATGAGCACAAAGAGCATACAAGATCGTTGTATACCAACCTTCACTGACACTGTCAGCATCATCCTTGAGCAGAGACACGGCACTCTTGGCAGATCTACTACAAAGTCATTGAAACTGTGGGTATTATGGGTAGCAAAACATACTTTGAGGCCTTCTTTCTAATGATACGACTTATAGTAGACCCCTTAGGTGGACCAAGTTTCTTCCTCGCAGGAGTTGGCACTGTGCTCCCGGCAGCAGCCAACGAAGGATCCCAGACGTCTGAGCGAGCGTCCTGGGATGATATAGCTTCTGAAGGTGCGGTTTCAAACCATGTTACGCCGGGCCCAGGGACTGGCGCACCAGCTCTTCCGCCACGACCCCTACCACGTCCTCCACGTCCACGACCTCTGCCTCCGCGCTTGGAGGGAGTCGCCACAGTAGGTGTCACGACCTGGGGAGGGATGCTGGGTAAGGCCTTTATCACTTCGTCGTCATCATCATCAATGAGCTGGTCTTCCTCGTCATCGTCATCCTCTTCGTCGTCATCATCGCTATCCGGTCTTCCATGCTTGCTAGACGTGGAGCCAGCCTTAGAGCCCTCAGCCTTGTCGTTGACTAGCAGCTTAACCCGGAACTTCGACCGAGCAGGATTTGGTTCTGGTGTAGTCTCTTCACGAAGGGTGGAGATTTGAGGTGCATCCATATCGACATCTTCAGTCATAACCAATGTTGAGAGAATGACAATAAGCGAGAGTTACAAGATAGCTGGGAGAACACTACATAAAGATGTTTATGTAGCGGATGTGAGGTACTTTGACGCCGAGGCCCTCTCGACCCCCGACACCAGTGACTGTGTAGTCATTGGTGGAGGGTGCATTACGTCAGCAAGCATCCTATTCCTCCCGCTCAACTCGAGACCTACTAGGCAAGCAAACGCTTCGCCCGGCTCACAACCCGTCTTTCTTCCACCGCTCGTGAGCAATCTGTGGCTGATGCTTCCTGACGCGCGCACTTGCTTACAGCTTTGTGATCCTTTATGTACAGGTGGTTTCCCGCCCCCTCTCTTTCGTTCGCTCTTGCGTTAGGAATGGCCTCCACCACGGTCAACGTATGTTCGCATTTCCGTCTGTTCCTATCTTGTGGCTTGAATCTTGCTAGGTTGTGAGGTACACCGCTCTCCTCGGTGGTGTGTTCTACGGTATTACACACCGTCGCTCACTACAAAAGGCACACGACGCCGAAGTCAAGCACCATGCCATCCACGAGCGTGAGCATCTGATTGAAGAGGCCAAGGCGGCGTGGAAGAAAAAGCAGGAAAGTGGCAAAGATGGTGGTGAGTACTTGTATTTCCACTGCCATGCCCTCGCCCTACTCGTTCTTGTATCTATCCCCTCCATCCAAATGGTGCTCATGGAGCTTCCACACCCGACACAGTCATCACCGACCCAGAGGATCCCCGATTTGACCTCGAGAAACTGATATCAAAGTGGGAAGCGGAATCGCAGTGACGTGGACAACCTGTACACTCGATCTAGAATACAGCCTTTTCTCGATAGGGCTTTGCGTGACATAGAACGTAAGCCATTTGATGGATTTAGGTCGTCTCCTTGCGCTGGACGGTACTTATGTCGCTGTGGATCCGTATGTCATTTCTGCTGTGAGGCCGTTTTGTTCCGTTCGCCTCGTAATGCACCGTCCAATTGATCATATCAGTCGTTGACACTGGTAACATTTGTGGAAGGTCTCTTCTCTTTTGTAGAAAGAGGTCGAAGTGAGACTACCCATACTTATTACTTAATGACCTAAGTACTGGTACAATCTAAGCTGGCTGAGAGTTCCGACAATTCTCGGTGATACGTGACTCATTCGTGACGGGTGGGAACGCGTCTGTGACGCGACGCGAACGCTGAACGCAAAGGTTCTGGTCGGCCGGCCTTCTTCTCTTCAGCCACTCACGTCCTCTGCTGTGTCCTCGGTGCTTCTGCCGCATCTCAGTTCTTCTGGAAGTACCTTTTCCCCTCCCAAATCACTCAGCACCATGAAACCACCCATGCAAGAAGAGTTAGAGGACGATCTTGCTGCCGAGGAAGAGAATAAGCTCATCAACGAGGTACTTCAGTCAAACTTGGTATCCTATCTTACTGACAGGACTCCCTGCATCGGGCTTGAAGGAATATAAAACTTGGTAAGATTATTTGCATATTCTATGGCAGCCCGGTCTCATGCTCTTGCGTAGGAAGAAGAACGCGCCATACTTATACGATGTTGTCATCACTCATGCCCTTGACTGGCCCAGCCTAACGTGTCAATGGTTCCCTGACAAAGAGTCGTACGTACCGCGTGTTCCAACCCCGTAACCTGCGCCTCTAACCCTTAATAGACCTGCGAATAAACCCTACACCGTTCACCGGGTCCTTCTCGGAACACACACATCCGGGCAGGCACAGGACTACCTCCAAATCGCGACTGTTCACCTCCCGAAGCGTGATGATAGTAACTCCGCTGACAGACTTGACCGAAGTGACTACGACGAAGAACGCGGCGAGCTTGGCGGGCATAGTCTCCCGCCGCAGCCCCGCGTCCAGGTTATCCAAAGAATCAACCATCCGGGCGAAGTCAACCGCGCCCGTTACATGCCCCAGAATCCAGATCTGATTGCTACCAAGGCGGTCTCTGGTGAGGTTCTCGTGTTTGACAGAACGAAACATTCGAGTGAGCCTGAGCGGGGGGGTGTGTGCAAGCCCGACATCCGGCTCGTTGGACAGACCAAGGAGGGGTATGTTCTCTGGGTATTCTCAGACTGCTTGCTCCCTGAGACTACGACAGGTATGGTTTGGCGTGGAATCCACTCAAGTCAGGCAATGTCCTTGGCGCTTCTGAGGACACAACCGTATGCCATTGGTGAGTAGTGTGACATTTGCTACGCGGTACACATATCTGACTGTGCCCACCAAGGGACATAAACTCCTATTCAAAAGCCAACAACACAATCGAACCGACCACCATTTTCAGAGGCCACACGTCCGTTGTTGGGGTATGTGTCCAACGGAGCTTCCGTATACTTCCTCCTCACGTAGGGCATAGGATGTCGACTGGCACGCGACCGAAAATTACACGTTCGCTAGTGTAGGCGACGACAAGAAGCTCATGATGTAAGATATCTTCTCTACACTGCCTGAATGACATTTCCTTGACAAGCCTCAGATGGGACACCCGTGATGCTACAAAACCGGCCGCGCATTTGCAGGCACACGAACGAGAGATCCTAGCCGTCTCATTCACACCCAACATAAGCTTCCCTCACCTAATACTCACTGGTAGTGCCGACAAGGTATGCATCATGCCCCCCATCATGACGACAATGCTGACCTCACTTTAGACCATCGTTCTTCGCGACAGACGGAAGTTAGATGTACCGGTGCACGTATTTGAAGCGCACACTGATGAGGTCCTGCACTTGTCATGGTCTCCGCATAATCCCACTGTCTTCGCATCAGCATCAAGCGACCGACGCGTCAACATTTGGGACCTCTCACAGATCGGCGTTGAGCAGACCCCAGACGATCAAGAAGATGGGCCGCCTGAGTTGCTCTTTGTTCACGGAGGTATGTTATGGCATGTGAGTGTGCAACCGTGCACTGACTCTTGTTCGACTAAGGCCATACCGCGCGCCCAACGGACTTCTGCTGGGCGCCAGGCGAGGGAGAGAGCTGGACGGCGGCAAGTACATCTGAGGACAACATCATCATGGTCTGGCAGCCTACTATGCGAATTTGGGCTGGGGATGAGGTGAAGATTGACGAGAAGGAGCTTGAGGGAGAGGCTATGGAGGGCATTGAGACCATTGGTGATGGCGCGGATGTGGCACCGGGACCGTCGGCCTGATCTCGTGTTATAGTGATGTCGTGGGAGGGACGGCGGTGCTAATCTCAACTGTATTTCTTGGTGTTCGCGCGAGTAATCCCGCACGGAGATCTTCTAATGGTATGAAGACCCAAGACACTCGCCTGCACTCCGCACTGGGCTGAAAGGAAACCCAAATACTAGATCGAGCAACATAAGTTACAGCAGAGCGGGTATGATGTACAACGAGCTTCTCTCGTGCCGGCGTCCGCAGACGCACTCCATTATAACGAGATCACAGGAAGAACAGACGAAGAAGCTCAAATAACACTGGTTCGATGACATGAGAAGTTGTCAGCACAAAACGAAAGTCTGGAGGAGCTGGCCACAAACACACCTCCACCCACTACAACAAATAGGATAATACCCAATGCCCAAAGACTAATCGGGCTGCGTTTTGAAAGCCGCTCCTGGCGGGAGGGCTTGATAGGATTTTTGCCTGCGCGAGCCTTGTCGGCAAATTGGGAGTTCCTCTTACGGAGCTCGAATTCGGTGGGCTGTCACAAATTAGAACACGCGTCAGTCGTACTGCTCATTGTCCGCCGAGAGTGCCACTTGAAGAGCGTACCATGATAATGATGCGAGTGATCAGAGGGTAAAGAGCGACTGAGCTGGAGAGAAGGTGTGCCGCGAGAGGCCGATATGAGGGTATGCAATAAACGTGTCGGTATGCTCACATGCCACGTTGAGCTTCGACACAGTGTACAGTCCCGGCGCAAAGTCGGATGTTTGGCGCTGTGTGCCAAAGGCTTCCGTTTCTAACATGCACAAACAACCGCCTAGCTCTCCCTCATCGACATAATCACTCATGGGCAAGTCGGGCAAACGCGTTTCTCTGAAAACCGCGCTATCTCTTCAGCAATCGCGCTTGAAGAAGAAGCAGGAGGCGGCCCATGCTGCACAACGCGTCGAGCGCACCAAGACGGGGTCGCAGCCGAGAGGGAAAGGGAAGGCTTCCTCGCAGAGTCGCACCACGATCCCCTTTAATTCTACCGACAAGATTCTTTTGATAGGCGAGGGGAACTTTTCCTTTGCCCGTGCGCTGGTAGTCTCTCTTCCTCAATCCCTAGAGTTCCTCCCGCCGTCTAACGTCACTGCGACTGCGTACGATACGGAGGAAGACTGCTGCTCCAAATATCAGGACGCTGCTGAGATTATACTTTCACTTCGTGAAAAAGGAGTTGAGATACTCTTCAGTATCGATGCTACGAAGTTGGACCGCTCTCCCGCGCTCAAAGGCAGGAAGTTCGACCGCATTGTATGGAATTTTCCGCACGCAGGTTGGTCGCTCGATATGTCGCTGTTTCATCCGACCGACTTCGACCATTAGGGAAAGGGATCACAGACCAAGACAGAAATATTTTGTCCAATCAGCTACTCCTGCTAGGCTTCCTGCGTTCCGCTGCGACTCTCCTCGTCTCAGGTCCGATACCAACAGTTCACAGCCCCCGCAAACAAACACACAATACTGAGGGGGACTCCGAAGATGACGAAGCTAATGCAGATGAGAACGTCCGGAACTCTGACGAAGGACGCCAATCCCGTGGCACGATCCTGATTACACTGAGAAACGTCCCGCCGTACACATTATGGTAGGCGCCATATGCTTCCGTAGGGGATAAATTCAGTGATTGATCACTTTTATGTACGACAGGGACCTACCAAAGCTTGCAAAGAGTCCTCCGCCGCCGAAATCATCTGGGCAGGAGTGGAACCCCAGGTACATTCAGTTACGGTCATTCGTCTTTCATCGTCGCATGTGGACAGGATATGAACATCGGATGACTAAAGGGGAGCGAGCGCATGGTCAGGGTAAGACTGGGGAGGGTGGCGAAGATCGTACATGGGAGTTTTGTCTCCAGGATTGAAGTTGTGTATAACGACCCTTTTCGAGTAAGTACCCAGCCACCTCAGGCCTCATGATGCAGGTACCGGGTATCTCACCTCTCCGGGGCGCTTAAACCCGCGCATTCTTGAGTACTTCTGCCCGACCTCACCGTGTAGTTAGGAAACCATCTCCTTTGTAGGCTATCCCCACTACATACCCAGGCGTACAATATGCCGAAAGATACGTTGCAGCCGCCAGCTCACTCTAACTCGATCAAGGTGTCCTTTCCACAGGACCACATCATGCTTTTGATTTTTAATCGACCGGAGGCTCTCAATGCGGTCACACCCAAAATGACCGAAGATATCAAGAACATTCTCGACTGGTTTGACCATGAGCCCAGTCTATGGTAGTTATACTCGTACCACTTGCTTGCAAGTTCCTAGAGTTGACCTAAATATATCTTCCAGGATCGCTGTTATCACAGGCGAGGGTCGAGTTTTCTGCGCCGGAGCAGACCTGATTGCGTGGGTTTTACGTGACCCGAGATCATACGCAATATTCAGGTTGAAATCCGTATATGCTCAGGTGGAACAAGCGGCAAGCTGGTGGCGGCGCGGAGCAAGACCAGGAAGCGGTCATTCGCGGGGTCGATGGCTTTGCATCCCTCTCCCGGAGGTTCGCCACTTCCAAACCCATCATTGCGGCGGTGAATGGCGGTGCGTATGGTGGAGGGACGGAAGTCGTGCTGAACTGCGATTTGGTCGTTGCGGGCGAAGATGCGAAGTTCGCCCTTCCAGAAGTCAGGCGTGGAGTCGTGGCCATACAAGGAGGTCTGTACGAGATCTGTGTCTCCATGGAATAATACTCGCCTGACATCTTTCCAGGTATGCCTAGGCTGGCCCGTATAGCTGGTCATCAGGTACGTTGGTTGCCCATAGTACGGCCGAAGGTGTCTCATATGCCACCTAGCTCGCGAGTGAGTTATTGCTCACTGGGAAGGCTATTCCTGCGGGTGATGCTGCCACTCGCTTTGGCTTGTACGTGTGTCGCTCTAATACGTGCTGTCCCTGGATCTGATGAGCAGCTGTAGCGTCAACAAAGTTGTTCCAAAGGACCAGGTCTTACCAACTGCATTGGCGTGGGCAGCTGAGATTGCGCAAAATTCTAGCCCCGACTCTGTCCAGAGCACGAAGCGTGCGCTTCTCCTCGCTAGTAGATATGGAAGCGTTGAAGACGCCGTTATCGCCCATATGAACTCCAAAGAGAGCAAGCGGGCATTCGTCAGTGAGAATATCCAGGTACAAGGGCTCTTACACCGTGCATATGTGTACTGACGGGCTTTTGCTCAGGAGGGCTTGAGAGCCTTCTCAGAGGTCAGAACGAAAATGATGGATCTTCTGCATGTGCATACTCTAACATTCTAATCGCAGAAACGGAAGCCAGTTTGGAAGAACCCTGTGAAGTTGTAAGTCATCTGCGCGGGTTCTAGCTGTGATTACTCTGCCTGTTTTATTTGTATGCCCGTATGCTATTGTGATGCATGTGCTTCATATATAACATGTCTCATCATGGTTGACCTCAGGTTGAAGGAGTAGTGGTAGTGTGATGAGTGTTTAGGGTTAAGGTCTCGGAACGTGTCTCTTCAGCCGAGCCACCTCTTGCCATAGCTTCACCATGAACGCTGACTCCAGCACTCCCAGACCCAGCAATGCCGATCAAACAACCTTTGAGCGATGGAGGCGCAAGTTTTCGATGATTACCGGGGTCGGGGGTACAAAGGAGGAGCGGTCTGCGGATATGGAGGCAAACCACCATCAGACATGCGAGAAGTGGAAGAAGGAGCTCATGACATATAGTCAGTATTAGTGGGTCACCCAGCCCTTCGGATCTCTACTCATTCTGCTCAGCACGTTATAACTGTGTACTCCGCTACCAGGTCCCGCTGTCGTGTTCATGATGAAGCACCTAAAACTCACTGGCTGTGATGTGTCCTCCGACGATATTGTCTGCGCGCCTTGTGACTTCACTCGCGCAGGCGGATTTATCCCAGAGGCCGGCGCGGTTATGCTCTGTCAAGGGAAGTTTATGAGCAAAAGCCATATGGAGGACACTATAGTGCATGAACTTGTGCACATGTATGACCATGCCAAGTTCAAGGTCGACTGGAACAATCTTCGGCATCACGCGTGTAGCGAGGTGAGTGCGCCGTCCTTTCATCTATTTCCGTGGCATGCCCGGGTTTCCCGGATGTGCCCTTTGGCAGCGCATTGACGGCGTAATGGTTATTATGAAGATTCGTGCGAACAGCCTAAGCGGAGACTGTAGGTGGAGTCGGGAAATTTGGAGAGGGTCTGTTTCATTCTCGAAGCAGCACCAGGCAAGTCTCGTCCAGAGATGTCTACCTGTTCTCAGCCTGATTCTTTGACTTCTCTGTCACTTTCCCACCAGGAGTGTGTACGGCGTCGTGCCGTGCTCTCCGTGCGTGCCAACCCGGCATGTCCAGACCAGGCGACTGCGGAGCGTGTGGTGAACGAGGTTTGGGAGAGCTGTTTCAACGACACACGACCGTTTGACGAGGTGAATGGGCATAGTCGAGCCGTAACAACTGCGTTTCTGACGTTCTACGACAGATCTACTAGAGATTGTATTGAAGAATATGTGGCCTAGTGTTGTGTAAAGCCCAATGGGTCGTGGACCGCCTGTGAAGTTGCTTCCAGGCTAATGTCCCGTGCGACATGGGGTGGCAGGCTTCGGACGACGCACAATTGTCGCGCCTGCTGGCACTTGCTTCTCTCCGCTCCACGTGGGAGGATGTCTAGGCACCGTTGCTCATCCACTGGGTCTAGTCATGGATCTCGTAGTGTAGACAAGTTGGCACAACGTTGGGCGTAGACAGAGACTGAGAACATGAGATTCTTTGCTATCTGAGTCTCCACCAAGCGGACGCTGGCCAGAGGTAAATGTCAACGGTCATGCGGAGACGGTGACAGGTCCAGGAGGTTCCATATTATTTTTGGACAGATGGCAAAGAAAAGAAACCAATAGGGTTCTTGGGGCTGACATGGTTCTTGGTATGGGCGTGGGAAACTCTTGGTATACATAACTCGGAGGACGGAGAGCACTTCCAGCTATTAAACCGACGACCCTTGTCGACGCTTCTTGCTCTTTCCTCCTGCAAGGCCTTTCCCCTTTTCCTCGCCCTCCCAGCTGACGAGACTCTCAACGATGTTTGCCAAGATCAGGTTCGTGTTCTTTGATTGGTACCCCTTAAGTCTGAATTTGAGTTTGGTTTTAACGCCGCGCATGTAGCATCCTCGCTGCACTTGTCTTTGCCCCATGGGCTCAAGCCCTCCTCCTTCAGATCCCTGTCGGCTGGCAGAGCAGCTCGAACGTCAACATTACCTGGTCTGCCCAGCCCAGTGACCCTACCTTCTCGCTCCAGCTCTTCAACACGGATGAGTTTCATGACACGTTCAGTATCGCGAATAACCTCCCGCCTTCGGCAGAATTCGCGTCCTTTCAGCTCGGCGTCATTCCTGCAGGGTATGTGTTGTTATCAGTGCATTGGATGCCTCAAGCCTCACACACCCCACCATAGCCAATATACCCTTCGCGCCATCAATGTAACGTGAGTAATATAGCTTGCTACCAGTAACCATAACTTACATCCTCCAAACGTAGCAACGCGGGTCAGGTTTATGATGAGACTCCTGCTTTCAATATTGAGGGCCCCCCTGCCGAGTCCTCCAGGTCGTTGTCTTCGAGTACTGCTTCCTCTTCTTCCACAGGGTCTACTTCCCCGTGAGTGCAATTGGTTCATCAGCATCGACCCATCGATCTAACCCCACTGTGTCTAGTGGCGGTTCGTCCACCCTCACCGTCTCCCGCCCCGGCACCACGAGTGGCTTCGGAGTGACCGTCTCTGCGTCCAGCACACCTAGTGGCGCCTCTGAAACCCCCAGTACCACCTCTACAGGCGCTGGGTCCGCCCCCTCAAACTTCAACGGCGGCGGAAATGGCGCTGCCTCCCTACCGCGTATAGCACCGCTGGCTCTCACCGCTCTTGGCGTTATCGCGGGCGCTGCCTTTGCGCTTTAGAGAGGATCCCTTCAGCATGGACACTTGCGTTGCTTCAATTTCCTTTGCTCTCCCCATCTCCTTCTGGGTTAGGACTTGCATAGCACGAAGGTTGCTCCCTCAGTAGTAGTAATCTCTTTTGTTCAGGGCTGAGGCTAGGACCACTGCACCTCGCACGCGTACACGCACCCCCAGACAATTGGACCTTTCTTTGATCACTGCTTTCTTTCCGAGTTCGATGCACTCCCGTCTTGCACCCCTGTTGTTCCAGTACGTACGAACCATACAGCCACTCTCGTTCTAATATACACGCGTACCCCGCACCAATTCATGCACTCCATGCGATATCGCGATGAACCTGCATCGGGTCAATTGTCGTTTACTACGTCCATGCGGAGTTAGACGGTCAGTCCCTCCAACTGGATGTGAATGGGCCGTCCTTTCCTATAGTCTCCCGTATGCTTCTCCACCGTCACTTCCACCTGCACATGCTCGATCGCAGGCAGGTTGCGTTTTGCTGTCCGTCGGCAGTTCGCGAATGTGACCCACTTCCTCCAAACGCTGATGCAGTCCTGGGCAATCACTTTCGGTTAGTATGTCCTGCCTAGTCACTGAGGGTGGGAACGACACTGAGAACACGGTCGTGGAAGTGACATACCTCTGTTGTGCCAAATATGAGAAATGTTCCAAGAGGCACTAGCGTGTCGATCGTTCAGCATGTGACGCATGACAGGTACGGACGGGCATTACTCACTTAGAGCTCCGTAGATGATCGAGGCGATGTGTAGGCCTGGCAATGGCACGTAGATGTCAAGTGCGCTAACACTGCAAAGGGATATATGAATGATCCGCCCGAAGGAAGCATTGGGAGGCTGCATACATGAGGAGGAAGGCTTGCAAAGAGGTGAAGCTGACGATGCGCACAGCCTGGGAGGTGCTGAGAAGGCTGGGGCGACGTAGATCGGAAGGTTTGTGCCGGGTTCTTAAGGTATTGACGATGGTGTAGACTGTGTATGAAGACATGCGCGCATTGGCTTAGACGACTGTGCCTAGAGGAATATGCGGAGATCGGGTACATACTTTCGAGACAGAGTGTCGTTGTCAGCGTGAGTACGATGGCAATTTGCATCGCGATGGCGCTGGCAGAATGTGGGTAGGTTGGTTAGTATGTAACGTAGGAACGGTGGGGGTAGGGGGGGGGGGGGGGGGGGGGAGTGATGCCTACAAAGTGGTATTCCTAATAGAACATGACAGTTCGTTGGGCATGTGCGTGACTTGGTCAGGATAGAGGAGCCCCAGCTGTCACATACGTGGGAGGTTAATATGCCACTTTGTCATGAGCACGCACCGCGATGGAGACATACCGCCAATGCACTGACAGAGAAGACGGAGAATACAACATAGGGTGCCGTCACCAGCTACAGTCGGTGTGAGCGCTCAACATCGTATCAGAACTAGGCGACTACTCACCAAAGTCTGGGTATACTTGGCTAACAAAGCCGGTAGTGAGAATATTCGGATGTCGACCATGAGGTCGATCACCAATGTCAATGAAGCCACTGAGAACCTGCATATATATCATGAGCCGAGAGGAGCTCAATGTCAATGAAGCCACCGAGAACCTGCATCTATATCATGAGCCGAGAGGAGCCAAGTACAACTGTCGTAGGGTACGCACATAGTTCCAGATCCATCCATGAGAGCTATTTGGGTCACGCATAATGCAACCGGTGCACTCTTCTGGAAGATGGCTGCGCCATACATCCTAACACCAGTTCAGCGGAAATTTGCCAAAGAGGTTCAGGATAGCTTGTACTCATACAAGAAGTAAGGAGGGAATGTACTCAAAAAAGCGATGACCAGCAGATTTACCAACGTCGCACTGCGCTTGTTGGGCCCATGAGAGAATAGCAGCGTCGCACCGAGTAGAAGCAAGGTGAACTGGCCGATGGTAGTTAAAATGAACGATGCGTTGATGAGTCCTCTAGCGTTCGGTCCAAGGCCGGTGTACATCGCAGCGCCAGATGGGAAGCCTCCCTGACTATCTGCATCGCTGGCATACTGTCCTATATACATAGGCCAAGATCATCAGCCAATAGGTGCAGCTGTGAGGAATGTGTAGCAAGACGGTATGGAAGATACGGGAGCAAGAAGTCAGCCGATAGGTGCAGCTGTGAGGAACGTGTAGCAAGAGGGGATGGAAGATACGGGAGCAAGAAAGCAATCTGTCCCGACTCTCTAGAGGTTGGGCTGTTTAAGAGGCATGTGGACGGTTGCATTGCGGTCTCGGGAAAGCGGCCGGTCATAACGGGTGGCGATAGTGTCGGGGGATTGAGCATCCCTCTGGGCATATCGGAGCCCCAAAGCAGGAGTATTCTGGGTGTGTCACAACGCAGTGGAACCTTCAAAGCTTCGAGCTCTATGTCCATGACGTGTGTTCCCTACAACAGAAGGCCTCCTCCAAAGGCCATGCATGACCTGCCTCGACAGGGTGGAACAGAAATCTTGAACTTCCCGAAACGACATCGAAGTCGGCGTGTCGGCGATATGGCTAGGGGAAGGCGATGAAGGAGATCAGTTCAACAGGACAGTTGCCAGTTGATGTGCTCTGAGCATAAGCAGTTCTTGCAAAGGGCCGATGATTGATGCCTTTGAAGAGCTTCGAAGATGATCAGAAACAGACGGCATCCATCGCAGTACTATGTGATACTGAAGATAGAAACATTAGAGCGTATGTGCTGGAGTTCATATTAAGAGTGGAGACAAGCGTTATGACTTCTCATTTGTCGAGAACGGGCGAATCGCCCAAAATCCGTTGATACTTTTTACTCCAGCAAATATGCTCTATTGTGGCTGAAGAATAGACGAGTGCGCGCCAAGGCCGGCGATATAGAGTCACGTGAACATGTGGGAAGGAGTCTTGTGCATGTTTGTGTCCAAATATGGACAAGAGGATGAGAACAAGAACTTGAGAGCGCATCCGAGACGAGAGGTTGTCCGACCTGTCCTCTGTCCGCCTCCGCCCCCGTCTCCATTGCCCTTCTCTCCACCCTCTTGCCGCGAGTCCGCCTTCCTCACCTAACGGAAGGACTTTTGCAGGCCGCTTAGTGAGTGGCCCTCCGTTGCCCACGTAGCATGTTCCCTTTGCTTATGCGTAGCTGTTGAATCTCTGTCGCACTTCCAGCATTGATGAGGCAGATGTGCAGGCAGTGATTCGAACTGCCCCGTCCCCCAAGTCCGAGCCCTCTACGACTTTCTGAACGAACCCAATGTCAAATGCTTCATCCGAGAACGCTGACTCGCCAGAGTCTGGCGTGTCTCCTCCTTCCTGGGCTCCCCCACGCGCTCCTTTACCTCCCCATCGACTCGCAAAGCTTGCGAATGCGCTCGGAGTTTCGACACCTGTCCCGGTCATTCATACCCTAGCGTCTTCCGCATCAAGCTATGTTCCATCACCTATTGCACCCCCTTCTGCTGTGTCCCCGTTATTTGATTTCCGGCGTTCGCCCACTCCGTCAATAGGCTCCTCTGCACACACCCACATCCCCGCTCCTCAGTCATCCAAGTTTCTTCTTCACGTTATCCCCCCTTTCCACCTCCCCCACGAGTCTGATTACACCCACGAGAACGAACTCCTGCCTCCTCCACCCACAGCTTCTGGCTACCATACTCATTTTCGGCGCGGCATTCTGGTTCCCGTTTATCCCACACTCCAAAGCCAACTTCATGCTATAGCCAAGGAATACGCGCTTCCCAGCACGGTAGGCTTGGTTTTGTACCTCATCAATACCTCTCCAGCCGCCAATACCACCATGCGCCTCGGGAACATGGCTGATGAGGATGGCGAACCCGGTCCAAGGATTTCAGAGGACATCTGGAGACACATCTGGGTACGCGTCTTGAAGGCGGAACGCGACGAACAATCACTGTCCACCTTACGAACCCATGGTCTTGGGTTTGGAAACACAGCTACTCAGTCTTCGCCCTCGCTATTGCAAGACGTCATGTCCAACCCCAGTCCCCTACGTCCTCTCCTCTCTCCTATGCGGACAGAAAACCCACGTCTCACATCCCCTTCTCCATCCACGACGACGGCATCTCACTCTGCACTATCCTCCCGCTCCGGTCTTGACTCTCCTGATTCTGCCACCTCTGTATCTGATGGGGGCAATGCAGATGTCATCCCGCTCCCAGGGTTGACCTCTTCGGCGCTCATCCCCATCGTAGCCAAGGTGGAGTTCGACATTGATAAGCGCAAGGCGACATGGTACGGGAGGTGGAAGAAAACGAGACGTGCACAGCATGCGAAGCGTGCGGAGAGTCGATTAGGAAGCAGGAAGCGGGCAGGTTCGAGGGCGGGTGAGGAGTCGGGGTTGGAAGGCGAGGAGGAGGACGCTGAGAGGAAGCCAGCGCTGGAGCTGCGGCTCGTTGGGCGGCTGCAAGCGGAAGTGAACACGCCGATACACCTTCGACCCAAGAACGGCAGATTACTGGGACCAGACGAGGACGATGGGTATACACAGCTACCAGACTCTGACGAGGAATATAACGAAGATACTAACGAAGATGCGACTGCGAAGTATGGGGAAGGGACCGTAAGTGGTGATCCATAACGAAGATACGACTGCGAAGTATGGGAAAGGGACCGTAAGTGGTGATCCGTTGGCGGACGTGTTCGGCACGGATGCTGAGACCTGGGCGAACATTCGTGCTGAATCACAATTCCTCTACCAGAAGGAAGTGAAGAATCCGGAGGTCCTCGACCTTGCTCTTGATGGCGCTAGCCTCTCTGCACTTCCCGATCCTGCTGCAGACAGCGACCAGAGACAACTTGTAGACGATGCGGACGAGGTCGCTGAACTGTTGAAGAGGACTTCGCGCCCACAACTTTCCGTGGCCATCCCTAGTTCACCGCCCAATCGCGGACGTAGTGGGTCGCAAGGTTCGACACTCTCCAGAAAACATATACCGCCAGCATTGGACCTCGCGCCATCCCTGCCAAACGCCGTCAACCCCGCGGCTATTGGTACGGATGGTTCAACTTTGGGTTTGGCATATTTGACAGAGGCGACTCCCTCGACAGGAGAGTTCAACAACGAATTGTCTCAGTCTGACGGTGAGACGACGCACAAGCCCGCTAAGCGAAGTCCATTGGAGGAAAAGCGCGACGGTGTCCTGTTCGATGAACTCAATCTCGGACTCGATGGCTCTATTGAGGTACGGAACGAGGTGTGTTGAACGGCATCGTGTACAGCCACTGACGATTCATATCAGTATGACGAGAATGATCCGGACGATCGCCGAAAGAGCCAGGTCCTCATGATGGCAAAGCTTGATGAGATCGAACGAGTGGGTATTCATCTTTGTGGTGTCAATATAGTAAATGCGCTAAATCAAGTGTTATCATAGACTTGTGGTGTCAATATAGTATATGCTCTAAATCAAGTGTTATCATAGACACTTGCTCAGTTCTCGCCTCGCAAGCTCGCCATTGAAGACCTAGCTGCGGAGACACCCACCGGCATGCCTTCAATTGCCAGTCTCACTCCCCTACCAAACTGGAACGGTACGGCGAGTACTGGCCCGTCGCCTAGACCTTCTCCCCAACCAGGGTGCCAAATTGGAACGGTACGGCGAGTGCTGGCCCGTCGCCAAGACCTTCTCCCCAACCAGGGTTTGTAGTATGATACCGGTGATTCATATATACCAGTACTGAGAATTTCAGTAGACCTCCCCTGAATGGCGCATCCTGGCCCGCCGTTCCTTACTCGATGTTGAACAACGCAGGGCCTTCGTCGCCTGAACATGAAGTGCCAGAAGGACTGCCCTCCCCACCTCGTATAGCCTTTAATGGTATATCGACGGAGCTGCCTAAATCGCCATTCCAGAAACGTTTAACAAACGGGGACGCCATGTCCGACGAGTCCCTTGCCAGAATGCGTGAGTTGGCGGAGCAGGATGCCCTTTATCCCCCACTCGAGCCACCTCCACGCTTGCGCGATTCTGGTGCAGATTCTCCCATCATCCCACTGTCCCCAGACCCGTTCGGTCGATACCCGTCGGATCCAGGAGTGCAACCTGCTCGATATGAAGAGTCCCCGTTTGTGAAGAAAGGCTCAGCCATAAAGCAGGGTAAAAGCAACCGGGCTCCGTCTAGTCGGTTCTCCGTTGATTCACTAGCCTCGGAAGAGGGGAAGGGGACTGCCAAGCAAAGCTCGAATTCGCTTATGAGCGTGAAGAGCATCAAGAAGCTCTGGCGTCGTACAAACAAGTCATCCGTATCTGGGTCGAACTCTCCAGCGCTGCCAGAGTCGGGTCGTTCGTCCCCCAACTCGGCTCCACTCCCCAACGGCCCTTTACCTGGGAAGCGGATGTCCAGGACGTCGTCAAGATCCCCTCTTCCTGAGCAGCCGAAGTCCGCCCCTGGTCCTGCAATGCTCAAGCCGCAACGGAATGGCCCAACGCACCAACTCCACTGGGACCAGGATTCGCCGTATCCCATTCATCCCCCGATCTCTCGAACCCCTTCTCCCGGTGGCCCTCCCATGTCAGCTACTACTCCGCCGTTACCAGCCTCGGCACCCCCGATTCCGGGTCAGGGCAACGTACGCAAATCCATTCTGAAGTCGCTCAAATCGCAGTCAGGTAGCCTCTCGATGCATTCTTCACAATCCTCTATTTCGATACCGCGTTCCAGTAACGAAACACAGGTAATGGAGCCTCGAAAGCGGAAAGGTAGCGTCGTGGAGCTCTCGTCCGTCATGAACCGCGCGTCGGGTGTCTCGTCCACCATGACACTTGTCGACATTCCGCGGAGTCCGCCATTACCCGATCACCTGTCTGGATCTACCTCGCGCTCGACGAGCCGCCAGTCGCAGTTATCGAACGCGAGCGTACGGATGCGTGCGCAGCGCCCCAGTATCTCGTCGACTGATTCGTCCTCGTCTCGTGCACCCTCGCGACTCCTGGCATCTCCACCTCGGCATGGGACGCTCTCCGTTCCCCGGACGTCGGGCGACTCGTACGAAAGTCGGCCGAGCTTCGACGAGTCGCAGTTCGAGATGGTGTCGCCCACGATCGCACCGCATACGCTAACGTACCCGTACCACGGGTTGGACCATTCGATGTCATCAGCTGAGTAGTCAGCGATGCCGTTTTGTATAGTTCTATCTCCCTCCCTATCTGCTTCGATATATAATATCCTGGCGATCTCTACGTATCGTGTTCACATCGTATCTTCATCATTAGGGCTGGAATGTGCGCGGACCCTGCCTGTCGATCGGGCGGGCGGTCTTTGCTTTGGATCGACCTCAAGGTTACGCTTGGTTGTGAACGCTTCTCATTTTACGTTCCATGCCTTGCGTTTACGTCCATTTTGTGCTCATCGTGCCCCACAATGCCTGCCTTTTCGTATATCGACGTTCTTTTACGATACGTAGTGCCCAACTATTACTTATGCTCGTCCTGTCGCACGCACCTTCACCTTCCCACGTACGCTTCCACTCTGTCTCGCTCCTGCACTCTGTCGATGTGTTATTATTATCTCGCACGTTCGTTAGTATTAGATAGCATTGCACAAAACACTAAAATACAACGAGTGATACACCATCGCAATTGTCGGCGTGATCGCTCGCTAGAACGAGTGTTCTGTCGAGTCCTGGCCCACTGCTGAGGTGCTCGACGAGCCTGCCGACACGGTCGTCAAGATGCGGTCGATGTAGTTGGCGCCGCTCCTGCGAAGCGCACGTCAAAAGGGTGATACAAGTTGGAGAGTGTATTGTCCATGGATAGAGACGCACCACTTCTGATGTGTGAGGACGTCGCAGCCAATCTCTTTCTCTTTCTTCTGGATCAGGTCGACGTATGCGAGCATGCCGTCGGTCTTGAACCGGGCAGCGAGTTCGGCGGCAGCGACTGCGTTCAGATGCAGACCAGCCAGTGACACGAGTTGTAGGACGAATCTATACCCACGCATGAGCGTGTATGTCAAAGACAGATGAATGTGTGGGACTTACCCTTCCCTGCCAAGGTCCCAGACAAAGTTCTTGAGGTTCGTATTTGAGAAGCCCTGTCCGCTCCAGTTGAAGCTTGGACTAAGGTTGTACACGAACCATCTGCGAAACACAATCATCATGAAGATGTGGGGGTTGAAGGAGAAACATGTCTCAGGACATACTTGCCAGGGTACTTCTCTCTGATCCTGCGGGAGAAGTAACGAGCTTGCTGCAGATCAGGAAGCTTGGTTTCGAGCCAGATCATGTCAGCGTAAGGGGCAAATGCGAGCTCGCGTTTGATCGCCGCCTCGACACCACCCGTATAGTGGTAGTAGCCTTCCCGGGTCTTCGGCACTGCGGGCACATGTGAGTTAATCGGCATCACACACACTCACCCTAAGCTCACAGTCCCAGTTCCAGTAGATGTTTTCGCCAAGAATATCCTTGGCGATATCGCGCGCCTCGGCATTCGACTTGCCGTCTGCAGCTTCGCGATATGCCTTAAGAGCACCCTCCTTGTCTGTGATGCTCGACTTTTCCAAAGCCTTCTCAAAGGCTACGCGGTGTGTTTCGTCAGCCCGTGACTTTCATCTCCGTGTAGACAACGGGCAACACACCTTGACCGAACGTGCAAAGCGGGTTCCTCGCAAGCCACTCCGCTTCGATTCTGTCGATCTCAGGGCCGCTCTTGCCCTCCGCCTCAGCAGCAGCGATGACCTCCGCAAGCGCACGGTCGGGCGACGACACGCCCTTGATGAACTCGTGGTCTAGGATGTCGACTGTGCTCGAGAGAAGCTTCGCGGATTCGGCGTCCGTGCGCGCGATGAGGAGCATCGTCGATTTGAGCAAGTCGAGCTGGAAGCGCGCCGCGATGAGGCGCGAGACGTGCGCCGAGGCGGGGACGAGGACTTTGCCCGCGAGGTGCCCGCATTTCTTGCCGCCCACGAGCTGGTCTTCTAAGTGGATAGCGGACGCACCCTGAGTAGTGTCTCTATGAGCATACGTGACGGCCCTCAGCCCTGTTGTGTGCAACGCACCGACTCTGCAAACAGCTTGGCCAGCTTCATGACAGTGGACAGACCACCATGTCTGAATGGTGCGGGTGTCTAATGAGTCAGTCTATCCTGGTCGCCGCGTGAGCACCCGGAACAATATACTTACCCCATGTCCGCATCGGCGATGATTGGTCGTAGGTAGTCTATGTACGGCATCTTAGAGCGAGCCTCGAGACTCGCGGACATCCGTTCGTCATGATGTTTCTTGTCATGCAGCTGTTGTGCACGGAAGATTCGGTGGACTTGGTTCGGGACGGTGGTGTAAGGGTAGTCGCTAATATAAAGCCTCGTAGTAAGCAACAGGCGGGACAACAAACACTCCAGCACGCACCCAAGATCCGGACCCACTTCATTGTTCCCCGTCGTCAGCACGCTCGAGCACGCCCACCCGCTCACATACACAACCTCCTGGTGCGGGGCCATCTGGGTCATCTGCACGGGGTCGATCGCGCCCATAGTGTGCACTGGTCGTCCCTCTGCGGCCGCATTCTCGAACAGCGAGTACAACTTGTTCGCAAGGAGTGTCGACGGAAGGGGTAGGACAGGGAGAGCACCTTGCTTCGAGGCGACCTGCGCGGCGGAGTACGGCCGCTTGATGGACGCGAACCGCTGCTGGCTGAAGAACGCCTCCATGTCTCCAACGCGTGCTTCGAACGCGGCCTGTTCTTCGGCGGGCGTTGGAGGTGTGAGTGGGAGAGCAGGCAGGGAACTCATCGCGCGAGAGGCGGCAGGGAGAAAGCGGGTTGAGGTCCGGAGAGCTGTCCGGAGTATCATCATGGGTGTTCACCGTTACAGATCCGAACTGCACGTTTAGAATGGGAGCAAAGCTCGAGAGAGGATACT
>KN049984.1:0-112222 GCA_000743315.1 Lignosus rhinocerotis TM02
CCAATTCGTCCTCCTTACGATGTCTGTCGCGCGTCACGGATCGTGCAGGCTCTCCGACGCGTATGGTCACTTGTCTGGTAAGTCAGCGGAGTAATAGTATCCGTCAGCCGTGCACGCCCCCTCTCCCCATCACCCGTTTCTCTCTTGGTTTCATCATGATTTGCTGGGCACTAAGCGGCCGTCCGTCAACGCTCCGGCGCGCCGCGCCACGATAGGCTCGCTATAAAGCTCTGTGGGGTAGGACCGATCTGTCCCTCAGGCTTTCACCACATACATAGTCTCTCGTCTTCCGTCTTCCGCTTTCCGTCGGAGCACCTGCACACTCTCCCAATCCACGCACAACAACCTACTTGACCATCTGTGGTAACGTCGGCCTCTTTCTTACCCACCGCCTCGGAGTCCTCAATCGAAGCTTGACCACCGGTACCCGGGCCCCAAGCCTCGTCACTTCCATCCACACACAGACACATCTCCCAATAAACATTCGATGGCGTCGCAGTCGTTCGCGAAGCTCTTTAACTCCAACGTGCGTACTTATAGCCGTGCCACTCCTTCCCGGGCGCAGCCCGTGCTAGTTGCTACGATCTAACTTGCGTGATCCTCGCCCTTCGCCGCCTGCAGAGGTCTCAAAGCTCGACTAGACGCTCCTCGCTGGACTCGCTGGACTCCCCCGAGTTCCGAGTCTGGTGAAAGTTATACCATCACCCTGGTCAGTACTACTGTTCGTTCTTCCCCATGCGTCGAGGTGCTGACTGACACTCCCTTGCGCCCATGCATTCGTGATTTCTCCCTTTGGATGACCGCAACCAGCCGATTACGACCACGACGACGAGCAACGGCGGCGGCGGCGACGGGCAAACAGTGAGTGTCACGATGAACATCATGATTATAAACACCCTCCTTCTCCTTCTGTCTCTTTCTCCCCTCCCTCCCGCTTTTTCTCCACGACTGACCGTTACTGACCGCGCGCACAGGCCCAGATGCTCGATGAGGAGAACCTCGCATGGGGCTCGTCGTGCAAGTCTGGCTCCGGGACGAAGACGAGGCAGTAGTCGCGCTCGTCATGATCCCGTGGTTCATGCCCCCAACGCCCCCAGCATGTCAACACCACTTCTCTCCCGGCCTACTGGTACCCAGGACCCCAGACTCCCAGCGTTTCGTCTTTCCTATCTTCGAATCACGACCATACTCCACGTTCCGATTTCCCAAAGTCCCCGCTGTTCTGCACTATGACTCCGCCTCCGACTCCGACTCTGACTCCTGCGCAGCGTGTACGGGTGTTTCCTGGTTGCTGCGTGGTTCTGTTGGACACTCGCATGAAGCTCGATGCATTTTGATGACCTGTACGATATACGACTTTACATATATATCAGTATATAATTTTGCTCTGTGTCCGTGTACCATACGCATACGTAGATACTCGTCCGACGAATAAACGAACCGTTATTAATGATATCCAAGCCAGTGCCGCTCCTGCGCGGGCTGACGCGCGCGCATGATAATCATTACCGCTGTGTGGTGGAATACGTACTTAGAGTTTGACCAAGAGAATTCGTCGCGCGGGCAGTCCGACTGTATATAAATGCGCCCACGCGAATGCGTTATTCGAGCAAAAAAAGATCTAGTTATGTACATATGGATGGTCGCGGTAAACAGGTGTCACCGCCAATATCTCCGAGTCCTATTAACATGTATCCAACGAATGACTGACTGACTGCATGCAGTCGTGAGAAGGGTTGCGACGTGCGGAATAACGGTTACATTAATGACATGCATGCGATGTGGGTGGTCGATCCGTATATGGGGGAATGGGGAATGGACGAAGCTCAAGACTGTTGTGAACGTGGACGTATGTACGTATAAACGAAAGCATCATAAGTATATAGCGAATAAGTACTAGTGCGCATTGAAGAAGGGAGCGCCAGAGAGGGATAGCAGCAGTATACAGTGCGCGCGCGCTACAGCTAGGAGATACAGCAAACAAGCAAGCAAGCAGACGACAGACAGGCGCAGCCGCGCGGACCAAGACACAAACCGCTCTGGAAGACGGCACATAGTTGAAAGGAAGGAACGGAGGAACGAAGGAAAGGAAGGAAGACGGTCGTAGCAGGTCGTCACAAGGGAAACACGCACCCAGTGCACACACATCCTCGTCAAGTCGAGCTGTGACGTTCTCTCATAACATATACGCACAAATATGGCCTGCGGGTTCCCGCTGGCCTTCAGGCCTCAGGACATCCGACACAGAGCATGAGATCATCCCGGGTACGACGGCGGCCGGCTCTCGCTGGCGTCGACGGGAACGTCCAGGAAGTTCCCGAGCCGCTGCCTGTCCTGCTCCGCGACCAGCAGCCCTTGCCGACGGCCGCTCCTCTGCTCCTGCCCTTGCCCTTCTGGCCCTGCGCGGCCCTGCGGCCGCCCCTCGGCTTGTCGTTGGGCCGGCACCTGCTCTGGTACGGGTTCCCGCTGGCGCTGGCGCTGTCGCTCCCGTTCTCGCTCTCTCCGCCGTTCCCGCTCTACCGCTGCCGTCAGGGTAGGCTCTCGTGGCTCTCGTGAGGGCTGCATCGCAGGGTCGATAGGATCGACACGCCTCAGCGGGGATCGAGTCTGGGGGGGGGAATGGGAATGAGGATTGGATTGAGACTGGGACTGGGACTGGGATCGAGACACGCTGGCACCAGATATCCCAGAGGGACCTGCCGCGCTGCCCGGCTGTCGTCTCGGCATCAACATCGTCGCGCTCGTCGGTGTCGTCGTCGTCGTCGAGGGCAGTGTCTGGAGCGCGGTGGAGCTTGGGGACGGGGAGGGGTCGTTACTCGCGCCGGACGAGCCAAGATCCGATCCCGACGTCTTTTTTGCAGGCCCGCGCGCGTGCCCGCGTTGCGCCGCGGAGAGCGCGCCCGAGGATGCACTGGGCGGTACGGCTGTGAGTGCTGGGTGCATTAGCGACCGGTTCGACCGGTTGGACTGGTTGCTGTCAGAACGGTCGCGACCGGATTGCTGGCGGGTAAAGGACGAGGGCGCGACAGCCTGTGCGGTCGCGAAAGGATGGGCGTTGTGGGAGGAAAGCGTCGTCATGCCGGTCGCGTTCGGATCTGCGTCTGTGAACGAACGACTCATGTCGAGGAAGGTGTCGCTTGAGTTGGGATATTTGGGGAAGGCGGCGGAGGAGGCGGGCGGGGAGAGGAGGTACGTCGCGGAGTCTGGTACGGTGCTTGCCAAGTTGCCGAACGACGATGTTGGACTGAGCGGCGCAGGGTCTGCGCGCGCATGGGACATCTGCGAGGGCGAGATGCGGAACGTTGGGATCCCACTGACTGTAGCCGGGGGAACGGTGGGGCTTTGCACCTTCGCAGATGAGAGGAGATTAGAGGGTGTGGCAGGTACTGGAGGTACGGGGCTACGGGCATTGGACAACCCGCGCTTTCGCTTGCCAGAGTTTGTGCGTCGACTTGAGTGCGTCGTCGAGTCATCTTCGCCAGCCCATGTCCCCTCAACCCAGCCGCTCGTCCCAGGGTCCTCGTCCTCTATGCGAGCGGCGTCTTGTGCGATTACGCCATCGGTCGGGGCGTTGTAAGTCCGATATCGTCTTCGACCGCAGTATATGATGACCATGATGAGGGCCACTATGACGAGAATACCAGCAATAGAGGCGACCGTCGCAATCACGATGGTCCGAGTACGCGACGAGCCTGAGTCGGCCATAGGCGTCGGGGAAGAAGATGCAGAGCTGTCTGCGGGAGAACTATCGGTAGGCGTGAGAGAGGATGCTGTCTGACTGGATGGGACGCCAGTTGAGCTAATATCCCGCCTGTGAGCATACCGGATTATTGGAAAGAGGGCCGAAGACAGCGCTGGGAAACGTACGTGTAAAGAATATAGTCTAACAGGATGAGGGACTGGTCGCCGTTCAGCTCGCCATTCACGATTGCAATCGTATGGTTTCCAGAGGGGAGCGTGTTGTTTGAGTAGACAGGAACGTGATACTGGACGGTAGAGTCACCGGTTGGTTCTTGTACGAAATTGCCGACCTTGACACCGTCGATGTAAAAAGTCATCTCCGACCTCCCAATTGGGGATCGCAGGGTATGCGTGACAATACAGTAGACATATACAGCAACACCTGAGGATATGCGCATGGATGAATGTACTGCATCTATATCTTAGAAACAAGACGCGCACCTTCGAAAGACGCGGCGGCTGTCAAGAGCTGGTCAGACGCACCATCGTTCTCCGTGACGGCACTGAATGTGCCATCGTGCCAAGTGCTGTTGTACACCTGTGATCGGTCGATATTGGCTGTACAGTCCGAGCAGTCCTGGCCGAGCTTCCACACTCCTGGAGGGTCGTACAGGATCTGGGCGCCGGTAAGCTGGTCGCCAAATGTGTCGTCTATCGTTATGTTTATGAGAGCGGCAGACGCGCAGAGGATATCGACCAGGGACCAAGAAGCAGAGATGGTGACGAAGGCAAGCGTCAGGAGGTCTATGGGGAGGCGCATGAGGGAGATTAGCGGGGCGACGCTCGGATGAGGAGCGAGGTTGCCCGGGCGGTCGGTATGTATGCAAAGGAGGGGAGGAAGGGCAGCGCAGGGCGGTGCCGGGAGCGGGGGGCGGGGGCAGGGAAAGGGAAGGAGAAGAGGAGGAGGGAATAACAAGGAAAGCTTGACATGGTCTGCGTGACCGTGGCATTTGTTGGACCGGGCGGCGGCGACGGCGGGAGACTCCCAGCTCGTTGCCAGTTCAATCAATGACAACAACCAAAACAACAACCAAAGAAGCTTCAGCCCTTCTTCATTCCTTGCCTTTTTAGGCCACAACTCCCGCGATCGTGCCTGGCCCCTGCTTCTCCTTCCCCACTTCTGGCCAATCACTGCTCGTCGTGGCTCCCCCCCCCCCCCGCCATACCCGAGTGTTTGCAACCCTCACAAGTTATCAAACCCAGTACCCCAAACGTGCATTCGACCAGCCCGCATGTTCATCTCGACGCAGCAGAGCTTGGCTTTGCTATCAACATCCGTCCGAGCTGTGAACTGAGAATCAACAGTGCATCCTGTGCCCTTCAACCATCTGTCAATTCGACACGGATGCTCCTCCGAAGACAGTGTGTGCGATGGCGGCCGGCCTACTGCGACACTCGCGCATATGCATGATCACCCGGCCCCAGTCACGGAAGACAGCTGTCTGCAATGTGCATCGGTGAACGCTCTAGCGCACAACGGCCGACGCGTTCCCACTGGCTCTCGCCCCGCGATCGCCGCCCATATGCATGCTTGCACGTCGCCGCTTGCGCTCAGGACACAGCGTGCGAGACGAGAACCATGCGAGAGAGGACCGCCGCATGGCGTATCGGTTTGCTGTCATTCTTGGAACTTTGACGCGCCGCGATAATGCCTGCGATGTGGGTGCTTCACAGTCACACGCTGTGTCAGTTCATAGAAGTCTGCATGCGTGTTCGCGCCGAGAAAAGAAGTTCTCAATGCCCTCGTCTCGGCATTTGCGTTAGCCCATACGTACACTGGACGGCCACTTGGTTAACGATTACATCTATTTAGTAAGTACATTGACTACTTGTTCACAAGATTCACGTACTGGGTTGCTTCTCTCCGAATTGCAGAGCCTCAGCTTCGGCATCCTGTCGCGCGATAGGCTTTGACAGGTATGGGTATGGCATGTCCTTCATTTGTCCTGTTGCCTTCGCTCCGGGAGCTCAACTTGTTAGATGACCCGGACAGATGGGCAATAACTTGACTCACGAAGAATGGATTTGACACCGCACAAATGGTTTTTGCTCGAATTGTCAGCCATGTCTGATCTTGACTCGAAGAACCACGCTCGCAGCACATCTCTATCTGGAGTGCACCCCAACGATGTACACTTGTCACGAAGAGGTTCAAGTTGAATGATAGAACACGCCCAAGTGTGGCAGCCTCATCGAGGACTATGACGCAACTGCTTCCGTCGATGTTCACGAAAAGGAGGCCTGCGCTCGACGGCTGTGCGGTTAGAAAGCCGTGCACTGTGATCGGATCTTCACCCCCTCACTCATAGCGAATTGGAAGGACCCAGAGATTAGTACTGCCAGTGCGTTCATATGTGATATCCCTACAACAACAGGTATCCACGCGTCCCTCGGGGGGCTTACCGAAACTATGCAGTGTCAACCCTGAAATCCATGTCCATCCCATGAACGAGGAAATTGGCGCGGAAACGTCCAGCAGCCATGAATCATACTGGGGTCCGTGGCTCTCTATCCACCTCTTGTATACCAAGGGAGGCGACCTGGTCGTTGAATGGGGAAGCTGTGCGATGTCTCAATCCCTTCACACGCCGCAACCATGTAGTATAAAGACTCACTTGGCGTTTCCAGACCACTCTTTTCAGAGTATGGCCTCCCAGAGTCAACGCTCGTCCGCACAGGAACAGGACTCGGGGTACCACGGGCCCCTGCGCCTGGGTTCGTAGCCAGCTCTCCGACGAACCGCGATTCCTCCTCCTCCTCCTCCACCCCCTCCTCCTGCTCCTGCTCCACAGCGACGGCGGCGGCAGCAATACCGACACCACTACCGCCACCACCTGTGGCCCCAATACTCCGCAAGTACTGCTGGGAAGGCGGAAGGCGCCTGTGCTTGTACCGCTTCCAGTACCTTAGCGCGAGCGCGATCGCCGCGGTGAGGACCAGACTGCCTCCGATGGTGGCCCCGACGGCGATGTAGGTAGTGGCATTGTGGGTGGATGAAGCGCCCGGATGGCTGACCGGCTCCTGGCCGCCTAGGTTGGGGGAGGCGGCCCCGGTCAAGGTCGCTTCGGGGCTGATCGTGCTCGTGAAGCTCGCTGGGATCGGCTCGATTGCGGTGTCTCTCCTGTTGGCAAAAGAGCGGACGAGTCAACGGTGGACGGGCCGGTGAGAAGCGTCAGCTCGTCAGCAGGAAAGATTTCGCGGTGTGGAGGGGGGAAGGGGACGGACGTGTAGACGATGTAGTCGAGCAGGGCGAGCGACCGGCTGCCCCCAAGGTATCTGCCGTTGTGCACCTGGATGGAGTGCTCGCCTGCGGGGAGGGAGGTGTTGACGTAGACCGGGACGCTGTACTGGTACCCGGCCGCACCGCTTGGCTGGTAGATGTACGAGCCGGCTTCCTCGCCGTCGAGCACGAACCGCATGTCGGCGGTTCCGTCTGGCGAACTGGACGATGTGGGGAGGATGGCGAAGACGTAGACAGCGATGCCTGCAACGCAGGGTACGTGAGCGGCCGATCGCACAGGCTATCAATCAGCAGATGCTCGCAAAGGTTGGATATGGAGAAGGCAGTGAGAGATCGACGCATGAGCGAGGAGACTCACCTTCGAATCGGAAGGACGCGTAGCCTGTCGAGTTCTCGGGTCCGGTCGTATTCGGTACGTACAGACTCTCGTGCCAGGTGTCGAGGAAGGTGCGCGACAAGTCCGGTTGTGCGATGCATTCGTCGCAGGGGCCGAGCTTCCATGCGCCCGGGGGTGCATATGTCACCCATGTGCTGTCCGTCAGAGGATCTCGATAGTAATCATCGACGGTGATGTTGACGAGCGCGGCCAACGCGAGAGGGAGGAGGCGTAGCCACGCGATCGAGAGGAGAAAGAGGAGGGGCGAGGAGGACTGCTTCCGCACGACCATCGTGGCAGGCTGGGTTGGTCACTTGTCGAGATGAAGGGAGGGAAAGGGAAGAGACCCGCCATACTGCTATGTAGATGGGCTACATAGTACTAGCGTGACAAATTGCGCATGTCGACTCCCAAGGCACCCGGCGGAAGGGTGTTGGGTTCGTTCCTGTTCGTTCTCACTCGGTCGACACCGGCATTGATCGGATATCACAACAATTTGTTCGCATGACTTCCAGCGCCTGGTACCGGTACCGAAGCTAGACTCGTCAATAAGTATGCTCTGTTCTCCAGTAAAACAGACACTGTCTATCTATGTTCTGAGAGCTTTCCCGCACGATGACAAGGAGCTGTATCAGCTTGTGACCGGACTAGCGGGGAGCTTGTACAATGATGACAAGGAAGATGACAAGGAGCTGTGTCAGCTTGCGACCGGACTAGCGGGGAGCTTGCCACGCATTATACTGGCCAGGGTTCCAGAGCCCATGCAGGTAGATTAGGCGCTCATTTGACTCTTGTGAAGAAGCGAACCTTAATGAAGTACATACATATCTCTGATTTCTTCCAGATGTTCAAGCTCAAGTTCCACTTCTGCACTGGTCAGTATAAAACGCCTCCACCCTCTTTCATCTTCTTACCTCACCGTCCAGAGTGCAAAACGAACACCTCAGGCGGCCTCAAACCCCAAGTAAAGACATGGGGTGCTTCAAGTAAGAGGGAATATTGCATTCAATGGAGTGGGACTTGATTAGACGCCCATAATCGGTATACGCGTCGTGCCATCAATGGAGTGGGACTTGATCAGACGCCCATGATCGGTATACGCGTCGTGCCATTACACGATCACGTGCGGTGAGCGAGTGACGTCAAAGAGGGAATGGAGAACCCGAACTCGGAGCTGCTCCGCATTGAGCGTAATGCGAGCACGTCGTCGACGTCATGATTTCCAGCGACCAAGTACTGGTACTTGAAGCTGTTAGCCCTTTCCGCACCACCATCTTACGACTGAACCACTTGCCTTGACTCGTTTCTTACCAGCTACCTTCACGCCCTACCATCATGTCTATCTTTCGTACTGCGTACACTACTACTGCCCGTTCCGCCCTTGCGACGAGCTTTCGCAGCTTCCACGCGTCCCCTGCCGCGCGAACCGTCACCGAGAAGGTTGCTGAGGTTGCCGACAAGGTGCGGTGCATATCACCGGCCTCTCTTTTCGAGCGACTCTTGGCTGATATCAACACACCGTCGTTTGCAGGTGAACAAGTCTGTCGGAAAGACCCTCGCGTCTGCCATCGAGAAAGGCGAGGAGGCCACGGAAAAGACCAAGGAAAACCTGGGTTCGTTCGCTCGACGTTCCCATGTCCCAGCAGATGAACTGACCCGCGAGGTTCCTTGCTCAGGTGTGGCGAAGGACAAGGCGTCCGCCGCGTCAAATGTGGCCAGTCAGAAAGCAAACCAGGTGAGCTCGCTTTGAGCAGCATGAGGTTGGTTGGAAGCTGAACCTGCCTGCAGACTGCTGCTGGTGTTCGCGAAGGCACCCGAGACTTCAAGCACGATGTCCAGAAGGAGGCTCGCAAATAGGTGCTCATATCTATGCTATGAACCGGCCTCTACCAATTGTTGCCTCCATTGTGTAATCTATGGCAATGTATAATAACTCATCACCAATCCATGTCTTATGACACTCTTTTTGAAAGCCAGCAGACGCGAAGGCGATATACTGATCGTGTATCGCATGGTGTGCGGTCCCAATGTGCAGTCTCGATGTTGGAGTTACAGGCTACATATGTGGTTGTTGAGGAGGAATTGGACACAGTTGAGCGTAAGCTCTGGAGGGAGCAGCGCTGGCCTTCGTCGCTAGTGGCAAGTGCTCTCGTAACGTTCTTTGCCCTTCATGCACACCATTTTTGTTGTATATAGCATCAGCCTGTCTGGTGTATCATCTCCCACTACTCATGAGATCATGATGCTCCCTGCTCAAATGGCGTCAATTCGCACTTTCTCTGCTCCCGCTATGTAAACTGACCGGCAATATCACACGCGAACATGCCCGTCCAGGGTCACAGCGCACCACAGGCTCAGCCGTGATATATTAATGAGGGAGAGACCAAGACCTGTTAAAAAGGAAGACATAGACGTAACTGGCCGTAATATATAATGAGGGAGAGACCGAGACCTGTTGAAAAGGAAGACATAGACGTAACAACGTTGACGCCGTAAAGAATTATACATCGTAAGCTGGTCTTTCCTTTGTTCTATATTGCCGAGCCATATGCATCGCCCCCCCTCGCCAGCTTGCCGACACGCCGATCCGTCCATCACCCGTCACTCAGTACTCAGTGTTCAGCACTCGGTACCCCCGTGTGGAGATCCGAGATGAGGAAGTGAACGTAAGGATGAGATTAAGGAGGGCAGGAGATAGAGAGATCGAAGCCATGGGGAGGTATGCGTCTACTATGGTATGCGAATTGACGAAATAGAGAGAGATACAGTATTTTCGCCGGGAGCCGCAGGTACTTACTCCACACCGTCCACGGTCCGAGAATTGAATTTGGAGCGCGCAAGAGGCTCATGCGCGCGAGCGAGGGCGGAACTTCATCAAGCAGCCGTCCTTGGGGAAGAGCGTAGCGATGATCCTGGGGGTGCAATCAGTCTTATGCGTATGTCTCAGGAACTGGACCAGGTCTTAGTACTCACTGAACCTCATCACTCTTTACTGTCCGGACGTGCTCCCACTCCATGAGCATCACCGCGTCTGCGAGGACGAGGGCGATGTTCATCATCGCGTACTCGAGCCCGATGCACTTGTGGGGGCCAGCGCCGAATACAAGGTAGTTCTTTGGGTTCTGGTTCGCGCTGCTCTGAGGGTCGAGCCAGCGTTCAGGAAGGAGCGCATCGGGATCAGGGAAGACCTCGGGGTCGTGCAGAGAGTTATAGAATGACGGGATAACCATGCTTCCGACGGGTACAGTGTAGTCCTCGGCAATCGGGAAAGCCTTCGTCGTCCTGTAGGGCACCATGGTGACTGGCGGCTTCACACGTAAGCTCTCGCGGACGAAGGCGCGCAAGTACGGCATTTCCTCGAGCAGCTCTAGGGTGATCGGACGGTCGGGGTCACCACCACGGACACGGTCCTGCTCCTCAATGATCTTAGCGAGGATGTCTGGATGATCGGAGAGGTGTTGGAAACCGTAGATGAGACCGGAGCTCATCGCATCCTGAGACGCGAAAAGGAACGAGAAGACGACCATCGCCATCTCCAGATCCGAGAAATCCTTCCGGCCCTTGTAGCTGGGATCCTCCATTGAGCGCACCCAGTGATCGAGCATACATTCAGGCTCCTGGCCCGCTGCCATGGCCTTCTTGCTCTTCGCGGCGGCGTCCTCGAGATGCTTGAGGGCGATTTTACGGCATTGGATCGCACGATAAACCTTCGTACCGGGAAGTGCCAGCGGGAAGTTGACAAGCTCGAGCGCCGTCGTGATATCCCAGTACTTCTCGCCAATTTCGCGCGCCGCATCGTCGTCTATGTGGGAACCACAGAAGACGCGCAGCGATGTGTCCATGTTGAGGTCTCGGCATGTCATCATGATCGGCTTGGGAGAAGGGTCGGCGGCAGCGACGGAAAGCCATTCCTTGAAGTGCTTTCTGGCAATCGTGTCCTGCACCCCCACGTAGATACTGAATGCAAGTAGTCAGCGTCAACCTTGACGAGGACACACACGCCAAGCATGAAACGAGTGTACGTATAATGGTGCACTTATTGGAGCGCCTCCGATGCCATCAGTTTTGGTAATACTGTAACGCCAATCCCTGTCCAAACAATGCGGCTATTCCGCACATAGAGCTAGTGGCGTCCATCACCTAACAGGAGTAGTCCGATCTGCGAATGCGGTGCAAGTTGCGCGTCGGACATCGTTATAAAGACAGTTGCTCGAAACACCATCTTCCAGACGTCCACTCTGTGTGTTGTTTTCTGCTCTGGTGCAGGACTTAAACGCCGAGAATCACATCAGCAATTTCCACGGTGTTTCCAGGTATATTTTCCACCCTCCCTGAAGGGGATGCAACATGTGCGCTTTCGCCAGAACCAAGACGGAGATATGATAGACGAAGAGCATGGTGACATACCCAAGGGCCTTGCGAGTGAAAAGAGAGTTCAGAACCTTCCGATACTCCACATGCACTTTTCCAGTAAGGAAGACCCTGGAGAGACAGAGGTAATTCACGGTTCATGCATCACTTGACTGAACGAAGCAAAGAGAGACAGAGGTAAATCATGGTCCATGTATCACTTGACTGAACGAAGCAAAGCCTTACCAATTGTCTGGGCGCAGAATCTGCTTCGCGGAGTGGACGAGGCAGGGCTCAGCATGGGTTGGCGAGTTGAGGATCTTCCGCGAGTACTCATTGGACGAAGCCATGACGATGAAGCTGTATCGGCAATGGTGACCAGGTACGATCGGAATCGGTCATAAAGGTAGATTGTATGACGGATCGTTGGAATCGTGGCGAGAGCGCGCATACACGGAGGCAATAAGACGACGTAAATGGTCAGACACTAGCCATAATTGGGACACATATGCGCCAGCAACAGGAAGGCACCTCACATGTTGAACACACTGATCGCAGAGAGTGCACCGGAGTTCCACTGCTTCATGTAGCCTTCCATCGTGGGATGCAACGAGTCTTTGAATTTACCGATGATGGGGATAGTCCACCTATCACCGGGCAGGTGACGCTTCTTGTACCGCCATATGGATTGCTCAAGGGCGAGGAGGGTGAGGACGATGGCGAGGGTGGTGTAAAGCCATCTTGCAGTGCCAGCTGGGACAGAAAGGAAGGAAGAAACCGGGATGCGCTCGAATGCATCGGCGGTGAAGGAGGGAATGGAGGCAGACGCGGAACGTTCTCTGAGAGCGGACGCCATGACTTGGGGGACGTCGGGCTCGAGTAAGGAGATGAGCAGAGGCTCGGAGGCGACCACAGAGGCGACCAGCAAAAAACACAAGACAAACGAGCGAGTCGGTTGTCAGACACTGCTTGAGCAACCTTTAGAAACGTTACCCGACCCACTTCACACCCTCCCATTCCTGCTCTCTCATTGGCTGGACAAAAATCAGTCGATTTCCTCGACCAATATCACGTCACGCGATTCCAGGTTATAATCACGTGGCCGCGTTCCCCATGCGTCTCGACCCGACTTCCCTATTCCTTAGCCTAGCTTCATTATATGATGACTACGATTCAAACAAGTACTCAGACGATGCGCTGCAACTACAGTTTATAGATCGATTGGTATGGCGCACAACTTACAAGTCGTGCAGCTCTGGGAGTATGTACAGGCCATACAGTAGTACGCTAAACCAAGCCATGCTCTGATCAACGTCCAGCTTGGGCAAGCACCTGCCGTTTCGGCATCCTTGCCAACTTCCTCGCAGTCACAAACGCGCGGCTCCTCACTTCCAAACTGCTCATATCTTCCATGAGCGGCAGAGGCAACAGACTGGGGTAGAAAGGCGTCGGCGAGCCCCACATCGGCCGCTCCAGGTCGCCACCTTGGTTGCCGATTTCATCCCCGCCACGGTGCCTAGCACGGCTCGGCCGCTCCAGAGGTGGACTGGGCGACGGTACTGCGTCTCTGCTGGCAACGAGCGGCGTGTAGCTGCGCTCGCGTGCGGTGTCTAGGGCTCGCCGCATGTCCTCGTCGAGTCGTGCAGCCGCCGCTCGGAGGCGGACGCGGACGCTCGAGTCGTTCCAGAGCGAGCCTGGCGTGCCCTGCGTCGTCGGCACAAACGATAACGGGCGCGTCGCTGGTGGGGGCGGCGGAAGTGTGGCGCCACTGAGTGTACGAGGGAGTGCGTTGGCTGAGACCAGAGACCGTGCTCGGGCACGCATTGCTGCCAGTCCTCGTTCGTACGCTTCTTCCTCCGTTAACATCTCGTCACCCCGCGAGTTGAGCCGCGCTTTGCGTATCATCATGTCAGCATGATGAATGGGCAGGCAGACTCTGTAAACACTCACGCCAGCCTTGTGAACCCCGTCTTGCCAAGTTCGTGGGATACAACGCCGATGCTCCTGTTTCGGCATTCACAGTCGCCCCGGCCCTCGCCCCTCGCCTTTCCATAGGCGGTGGTTCCCATCTGGAAAGAGCAGTTGTTGGGCCATGGGCCGCCAGCTCTCTCAATAAAGCATCGACTCTTGAGCGTGCCTGAATCCACGCTCCGTTCGCCTCTTCCTCCTCTTCAAGACCATCGGTCTCTTCTCGTGTTCTATCGTCGGATGTACCACCAAGCCCAGGAGACAGCTCGGGCCGAAGCGCCACACGAACGACCTCTTCATCACCATCCGCATTGTACCGGCGACGCACCCGATAAGTGCGTGATTCGGAGACGTCATCGACATCGTCGTTCTCTCCAACCTCTGCGCCGCGCGGTGCAGCCCAAGCCCGTGCGATGGCCGACCGCAGCCGGTCCGTAGCCTCTACAAGCCTTGCGCCCTCAAAGGCGCTCTCAGGTTCGAGTTCACTTCGCCGCGAAGGAAGTGCCAACGGTCCATCCTGTTCATCTTCACGCGCGTAAGAACCCCAGATAGAGGTAATGTCTTCGCGAGGAGTGGCAGGTATGGACGAGACTGCACCCCAACCACTTGAAGCGTTCTGACTCAAGTAACGCGCGAGATCTGCAGCCTCAGGCGTGCGACGTGGCCTGGCGGGGACGATTTGAGAAGCGGTCCCCCCCTCATTGGGTACCTCCCTTGAACGAGAGCCTCTTTCACTCGCTCTACGCCTCTGTGTTGGGGCAGTAGGGTCTGAACCAGGGTTATCGGGACGGGGAATGGACGTGATTGACAATCCTGGAGTGATTGATGATACAACATCCGAACTCGAGGTCGTAGGGTCGGGCAACAGTGGAACTTGAGCAACTGATTGCGTAGCAAATGTGTCTGGACTCGTCGCAGTCCGTCTTGCAGTAGCCTCGGATGTTATTGGGAGGACAGGTAAGCTAGAGGAGACCGCAGACGAAGCCGCGTCAAGGCGAACACGATGGTCATTGATCCAAGCCATGAGTGATTCGCTCTGCTGTGTGATACGTGCAATATCCTGCTGGATGTCATGCGCAAGTCGGGTTACCCGTGACGCAATGGCGGTGGGTACGACAGGCGGGGGCGACCGGGCGGTTGCAGCCACAGGTAAGGCAGTCGGGGCAGGGTCGGCGGCAATTGGAGTAGGAACAAAGAAAGCGCTGCCAGGAGAGGAATTCGCTGCGGCAATACTAGTATCTGCCGTACTAGTGGAGTTTGAGGGTGAAGTCGATCTTGCGGCCACCATCGCGCCCAATGACGTCGCAGACTCGTTCGCAGAGCGCTGCGGCAGAGAGTAGTCGAGCAGCGTCCGTCGACTAGGACCTCGCTGGTACCCTGAAGTACGGCCACTCTCGCGTGCAACATGGGCCGTCTCAGTAGTAGATGAGGTCGTCATTTCCGCCAGTGCTGAATTTCGTTCCTGGGCATACTGCATAATAGAGCGACGGAGATCCTCGAGTTCGCTTGCCCGTTCGCGAACACTTTGCGTCGATGCGAGAAGCTCCGTACGTAGGGAAACGAGAGTGGACTCGGAAGGACGTGTGCGTCGTGAAGAAGTATCTGTCGTACTTGTGGAGGGTGGAGATGTCGATGCCGACGTCGACGGGAGGGAGGACGTATCTGAGGTTGAGATCACAATGATGTTATGCCCCGGATCCATGGTCCTTCTGCTCATGCCGTCCTCCATGACTGGTCCAACGGAGTTTGCACGTCGAGGCATGGGAGGTGGAGGAACAGGGAGCGTTGAGGGTTCGGCGATGCGGTTGTGCAACGTACTAAGTCCTTCGAACGCGTCCTGCATGAGAGCAGCCGATCTTCTGAGGTGTTGCTGAGTCGTCTCAATCTCGTCGTCCATACTTGGCATCGATACGTGCATGCGCGTGCGAGCCGTGAGGGACTGCGTTGAGTGTGGTGTAGGATGTAGCGAGCTACCTTTGACAAATAACACAGGCTACGCGTACCACTGCGATCCCAGAAGCAGGTCTCACGCAATACTCCCAGGGCCTTGCAATTGAAGCTGAAGCGAGGAAAACCAACAAGGAGACGGATGAACGTTCAAGACAATGAATGTATCGGGTGTCAAAGGGCAAGGCGTCGATGCTGTTCGCAATGATTAGAGCAGTGATCGCGAAATTGACAAGAGCGTGATGAGTGTTGTTTACAGTGTGTCTCAGTATCAATGGGCAGGCAATGCAGATATGCTAGTCAGTGTCGCAAAGGTCCAAAGTTGTAGTATCGGGTCAAACGCGACGGATATGTGTACTTCCCGCTTATGGCAAAAGCTGCGAACCGAGCGTCTCATAATGATATACTAAGTTCGGATCAAACTCTCAGCAGGGTCTTGATATGAGACTAATGATATACTACTGTAACCTGCAGCTTGAGTGCAAGCTTTGGGGCCCACAACAAGATCGTCATCATACAAACTATGTAAGCGGATCCACTGTTCACAGTGTCGCAGAACATCAGACCGACCAACTCCCCTCGGCCTCGACCCATGGGAGCAAGAAGCCTATTCACTCTCGTCCTCGTCCTCATCGTCGCTATACTCCTTCGCTTCATCGTCAATGAAACCGCTTGTGGTCAGGTCTCCTTCATCATCCTCGTCCTCTCCCTCTTCATCCTCTTCATCCTCGTCCTCGTCCCCTTCCTCACTTGACTCGTCTTCACTATCCTCTCTCCCGAGTTCAACGTCTTCTATGCTCCCCTCTTCATCTGCGCTCTCGACTTCGGCCTCCATCGATTCATCGTCGTCATCGCTCAGCCCCTCGACATATCGTCGCGCCTCCCGTGTCTGGGTAAGCTTATTGCGATTTTGCTTGCCCTTTGGCACAGAGAGCGGAGCGGGGGGGCCAGAAGAACGCATCTCAATCTGTGCAATGACCATGTCAAGTCGACCACTCAGTGACAGGAGGCTCTCTTGCAGGGTGAGGCGCTGCGTTAACGTCGCATGCAGGCCAGACAGTCGTGCAACTAAATCTGGCATCTGAATATTGTGCCAAAAACCGTCAGTCACGGTCAATTAGGAAGTTCAGAGAAGACGTACCGTCATAAGATGACCACAATGTGTCGATAAGACAGCCTTCACCCAGTTGACAAGTGCTGCTCCGCGCTGGGAGCTCGCGCCACCACCGCCGCCCTTCAAATTGTTGCCCCTCGCTCCTCTGCTCAACCGCTCTACGCAAGCAGTAACAAGCGGCACCGCGAGCTGTGGCGGGGGGCGCCGTACAGTATTGCGGATTAATGTCCCGTCTGAGTGCGCGAGACAAGTCTCTAGAAGCCGTGTGTCGGAAGAATGCAAAGCTTGGATGAGCGTGCGCGTGAGCGAGCTGGCGGGCACTGCGTCCACCGGTGCACCCTTTCCCGACTTCCCATTGGATGTCACTGCGCCATCGGCCTCAGAATCGGATTCGGAATCAGAGGCGCCATTAACTATTCCTTGCACTGCGGCGAGACGCTGCCCAAGGCTGAGCTCTGCCAAGTCTGCATCGAGCGCACCTTCGACTGTTCGAGTCATAAGATCGTCCATCTCACGGTCCCGGCCGAATTCGGTTCCAGTACTGACAGCGAGCGAGGCCGACTCGTTATACCGTTTGTTCTACGCAGTTGAACTATATATGAGCAATGCCGAGAACATCACATACAAGATACCCACAGTGGCTTTTGCGTTTGACTGAGGGACTGCGACCCCCGGCGTTGCGACAACAACAGAGAGATCGGGGATGAAATTGCCAGACGCATCCCGATAGTCCTGGAGGATTATCAATGAGACAAGTCAACACACCAGGGGAAGTGACATACCACTGTGTCAAACGCAGCCTGAACTCCACCTGTCACACTGGCGATGTGCAAACGACTGGCGTGGTCGCCCAAAGAGGATACTCCCAGGACGACTAGCGCTGCCGCGTTCGTCTTCGACGAAATGGAGACAACAGACTTAGGCCGTAGGGTGGGTATTGCGCTCTTGCCTTTTGCTGGACTGGGATTTGTTAAGTCAGAGCCAACGGTGAAGATGAAGACCTTGCCGGCAGCAGATGACGTGAATAGTAGACGTTCCGAAGAAGATTCCGATGACGGCGACTGGGAGAGGTGGAGGGAACGAACATCGGAATCCAGTGGGACGGTGGCAACAATCTTGCCATCTGTCTTGGGTGGAGCGGGAACCTCCCATATATTCACGAAACGATCCGCGGATGCCGACGAGAGGAAATGAGACTTGTCCAACCACCGCAAATGGCTGACGGGGGACGCATGCCCAGTGAATTTCGCAAGGACTTTGGGTTTTTGGGAGCCGGAAGATACGGCAAGGAGGTATATCGAATGATGTGCTGCCAAAACTTCAGTCACGCCCTCCTCTTCGGATGTTCGCATCGCAAGGGAGGTGTAGGATATTCGATCATCACTGAATATTGGTTGTAATACCCGATTTGCCCATGCGTCCCACAGTCGCAGTGCGCCGTCTGCGTTCGAAGTCCATAGACAATGTCGGTCCACAGAGTCAACGTCCTGAGCAACAGCAAGAACAGTAGAAGAGCTTGAGGGGTCGGAAAGCGTGCGAAGAAGCCTCCCATGAGTTGGGGAGAAGAGGAGCAGTGAGCCGTCAGTGAGACCAAGCGCAACGACTTGAGGTGCTGCATTGCTTTGAATCACAATTTCCGCGCCAGAATCACTTCTCTTTTTGCGCTTGCTCTTGGGCGTGCCGACTTCGTCCTCCGCACCCTTCCCTCCGCCCTCCGCCAGATCGAACCGGGCCCAACAAAGCGAGGTTACGCGCCTCGCTTCTACTACATGTTCTGCTACAGACCGCTGCGTAGCCGTGTCGTAGACTTTGAGCACGTGCTTGTCTATTGCAAGAGATAAAAACGCAAATAGCTTGCCATCCGGGGAGAAACTGGAGAGGTAGGTAGTGGTTGTCGCATCTTCAACCGCTGGTTGGGAGATGGCAGACGAAGCTTGCGGACGACCGTGCGGCGGTTTTGTGCGGGATTTTTTCGCTTTTGATGGGGTGGGTGCCATGTCTATTTCTTGGGATCAGTAGAGTGTTTGGTGAGATAGATGTAGAACCGCGTTCTGTACACATACAGTTGTGTAGGTTAGAGGACTCTGAGGAGACATTTACAGAGCTGTGAGCAAAAGATTTGCTTCGCGCCTACATATCACGTCACATGACCGGCCTCAACCAACCAGGTTCTCGGAGTCGTTCTCTCCATCCTGAGAGCTTCCGGTTACCGGTTTGTCTTCTTCTCTCTCCAACCACTCCATCTCCCTACCCTGCTCGCCTCGACGCGTTATCTGCTCTTCAGTCTCTCGCGACGCCATCCGGATCTTCCCAGTCATGAATGCAGAACATTCGAACTACGTCCAGGTCAGTCTCCACACTGTTGACGCTCGCAATGCTCAACGCTGATGTGATTGAATCAAAGCTTGAGAAACTAGGTGACTATATCGCGTAGTGACAATAAGTGTGGTCCGATTGATCATTCTGTGTAGGCGAGGGTACATATGCAACTGTCTACAAGGTAGATGGTCATCTGTCTGGATCCATGCCGATATTCATCGCTCGCTGCTAAGGGGCGGTCACGCACCACCAACGAGATTGTTGCGCTCAAAGAGATTCATCTCGATGCGGAGGAGGGGACGCCATCCACTGCTATTCGTGAGATTTCCCTTATGAAGGAGCTCAAGCACAACAACATCGTCCGCCTCTTCGATGTCATCCACTCGGAAACAAAGCTGGTCCTTATCTTCGAATACTGCGAGCAAGACCTCAAGAAGTACATGGACACACATGGCGATCGTGGCGCTCTCGATCCTGTGATTGTTCGCAGCTTCATGTACCAGCTTTTGAGAGGCACAGCGTTCTGCCACGAGAACAGGGTTCTGCATCGCGATCTCAAGCCTCAAAACCTGCTCATCAACAAGAAGGGGGAATTGAAGTTGGGAGATTTCGGTTTGGCCAGGGCGTTTGGTGTTCCTGTCAACACCTTTTCGAACGAGGTCAGTATAGACTTGTCTTGTTCAGCACAACCGTTGAGTGTTACTGGGCATATAGGTCGTCACACTGTGGTATCGTGCGCCCGATGTCCTCATGGGATCGAGGACGTACAGCACCTCAATTGATGTGTGGTCCTGTGGATGTATTTTTGCTGAGATGATCTCTGGCACCCCTTTGTTCCGTGGGCGCGACAATCAGGACCAACTTTTGCATATCATGCGTGTCATCGGCACACCGGATGACGCCACGCTGCGTCGTATCCAGGTTAGTTGGTTATATGCGTGTACCAGGAATAGAGCTTGATGCCAGCCCTTCGTCAGCCAACAGAGAGACAAGTACCAGCCCAATTTCCTCGGTACCCCAAGATTCCATTCGCTCAAGTCCTTAGAAAAGGTTGTCCACCACAAGGTACGGATCACTATCCCTAGGATGTCGCTCAACGGTTCATGTATCCTTGACTTAGCTATCGACCTCCTTGAGCGGCTCCTCCAGTTCGATCCCAGCAAGCGAATATCTGCTGCCGACGCACTCCTCCACCCATACTTCACCGATTCCCTCCCTATTTACCCTCAGCCTAAGCCTTTCCCCAGCACGTCCGCCGCGTCTCACCAATATTCATACCAAGCGCCAAATAACTATCCGTACACTGCCGCGGAAAATGGCCGCGCAGCCGTTCAATCACAAGGTGCCGTGGCTCAGCCCCAGGTTCCTGGTGCAGCGTACGGCCTACCGCAGTATCGTGGATGAGTGGCGTGGGACGGACGTATCTGTTAAGCGCGTACCTGTGTAGTATGTATCATGACCCGGGCACTTGGTCTCGAATCCTCCGTATCGTATTGTCAATGTTGTCGACTCAAGTTTTCCCGCAAACGCAGAGTACTCTTTGTAACTTGTTCTTGTTCATTACCACCGCATAGCCTCAATCATGATAGATATGTCGCCGAGGAAGTACGTAGTGTTGTATAGCTGGTACACGATATACCATGATGTATCACACCGGCGCGCCATATGTGACAAAGAAGTTGGATCGGCTTCTTCCCTCCGATGAACGTTCGTAGCCATGTAGTACTAGGGACGTATGATGTGGACTTGAACAAGAGCATGCAGGTACGGCGATGTGCTGACGTGTCCGGGCTCCTGTATGGAAGCGAAGTCAGGTCGTCGGGCCTCATGCGCAGGGAGCTTTCGAGTGACTTGATCTTCCAAAGCGGTCGACGCAAACTGGGTAGTCCCTCAAAACTGGCAGTTATCTCTGCTACGGTTCACTGGCGTTAAGACGGACCGATGAAGGTTGTCAATCAACATACATACTTAGCCGGACGTTGACGCAGCACAGTTCCCAAGAAGGAAGAGATGTCTTCCAGCCGCAAATATTTGGTGGTTAGAATGGCACCATCGCCCCCAGCGTCTTCTGTTTTTGTGATGCCTCAAGGTTGTTATGTCATGAAAAGTAGAGAGATGAAGTTTAGGTCCTTTTATGTACACTCATTCGATGTGTCTTGGATATATATTCCTGGCCTGCTCGTCTTCATCGAGCCGTCGTGTGCTTGGAACGATGGTTCTATGTGGCGGAACTGCACACAGAGAGCAGAATCGTGACACGAGCCACGAAGAAACACGCACAGCACGCACCATAGCATGGCCCTTGTGTGATTCCTAGGGGAGCTCCGAGATTCTAAGCAGTAGTTGCTGTCGTCTCGAGCATTGAATCTGTGGCTTGAGGTTAACCTCGTACATAGGAGCGTAGTCACCCACTGAAGAAGCGACCATGATTGATGGGGCTGCAGACGTTATTCAAAGGGGTGAGAAATTGAGTGGTGTCACGCCGAGCTACATGGAAGCAGATAAATTGAGATCCTTCCACGATAACAGGGTCTTCCACGCTTAGTAATACGTGAGCTTGGGAGCGCATTCACTGTGTGGTTACACGGACTGAACTGGGCGGGTAGGAAGAGGCGAGCAACGGAGAGAGACATGAGCCCATCATATCCTGATGGGCTGGGGGAGTGTGGGGTCGAAGATGAGAGAAGAGCAAGAACGTTACCTGGCGCCCTAGAGCTCTAGTGAGAGACACTCTCATACAGTCCAGGCGCGATGTCATCCTCCGTCACCTTGCTCGTCCAGTTTTAGATCCCCATGCTGTAAGGCCTAGTTGTGGGTGCCAGTGTACGCCCGATCCGCTAGTCTCACCGCAAGTAGTGGACGTGGGTCTGGGAAGATCGACGGTCGTTCGGATGTGCAGTGCGCCAACTTGACGGCAGTCTGAACGGGCGACTCCGTCATTCTCCAGGGCATCTGAACTGTTCGAACCGTCATTTTGCCCGAGATAGACAAAGATGCAACAAGAATACTAATTTTAGCCTGTGTGTGCGGAGAAGGGAAAGAGAAAGGGAGGATAAAGAGGGAGAGATGCGGGAAGGTGGGGATAGGCTAGGGTGGAACATGGCGGAGAGGAAGAGAGCGGAGGCAAGACGATTGCTCAACTTTACTCGGATGAATGCCTTTTTCGGACCGCCTCCTCTCTTTGTCTGCACATACTCCTTCCAAGTTGCCTCGAGCTCCTCTCCCCGATACGCGATTCTCAACTCTACTGCCTCTTCGCGATTTCCATCAATGTCAGCAGACCATACGCCGTTCTCCTCGGAGTTTGCTTATGGCACAACCCCAAGTAAAACTCCGCGGCCCTACATGAAGAGCTCCGAGAAAACTGTCATCGCCCATTCGCTCAAGAACGTTATCGACACAGCCTTAGGACCTGCAAGACCAGCGCGACAGGCGAGCCTCAAACAAACTCATCGCGCTGTTCTTCACAGGTGGCCTTGATTGAAACAAGCCACAAAAAAGAACTCGCTCACGCCCTGCTCGCCGTTTACTCCGCAACATAGCCGAATGGGTTTCCACGCCCCGCATATCTGCATCTCGCAACATGACAGAGTTTGCGTCAATCTCTGTGAGTGCTTGCTTCTTCTGTCGTCGACGAGTATCTGTTATTCGGTCCGCGTCAATCTGGCGAATTTGACCACTTGTTCATTGTGGCGAGCTGTCAGCCCAAAGTCGAATCTTGCACTCTGAGCTTGGTCATATTCGTTGCTGTCTTCTTCTGTTGCTGCGATATGCTCCTTCTATCGCTTTGATGTGTTGAATCAGGTTGCGACATGCATTCATTATATGACACATGAAGATTTGGTTCAGGGAACGGCCCAATGAACAAACGGTCGCCCTTGAACCACTCACCTCGCTAGTCGGCAGGTTTGGCGCCCTCATCACGTGATCTAGTGGTTTTGTCCTTCAGATGGGCTCCAGTGTTCTACCGTCTACGTGAAGTATGTCAGCAGATTTTCCATCACTTGTGTAGTTGCAGTTGAGATATGTTAATGTTGAGAGCTCAAAGAGCTTAAAGCTTACTTGGTCGCGATTCAAAGTGGCATCTAGCAGGCTCCGATCGTCGTCCGATGGCATCGCGCGGGCCTGGATGTCTCCTTCTCTCACATCGAGCGGGAGGAAGGTTCGGGGGCTGTCCAGTGCACATGGAATCAGTATAGTCCGGCAGAGAGAGTATTTCAGGCACCTGAATCTGAGGGTTTGCTCGAGAGTCATAATGGCTATCATGAAATTCGAGCATACTCTCAGCCCGGACGTGGGTGGGAGATTTCATCGTGCCGGCAGCGACCGCGCCTTAGCCTTCTCTTGGAAATAGCCGAAATACACACCCTTGTATAAAACCATACTCTGCTTCCTGCCTCTTGCACAACCAATGAGCATCGTGCCGCGCGATCATGACCTGCCCGTGTCTGCTGGCTATGCTATCGACAATCCATGTTCCTGCGGTCGACTGGCAGCTTGAGGTTGAACCCCCCAGGGGCACGATGATTGGGTTGCGGATTGCGAGCTTTTCAGCCCGTCGAATCCAGGGATATCTCGATGAAGCGAGACATGAGACGACGGAGAAGGGCGGCGAACATGGTTCTGAGATGGCGCGTTCCTCGGCGTGGTAGAAGAAGAGTGAGCGTCTCACCAATCGTCCTTAATTTCTCTCGTTTTTTGCCGTCATATATCTTCTTCTGTTGCACTATAACATGGCTTCGCGATTCTCTCGTTTTTCGCCGTCATATATCTTCTTCTATTGCACTATAACATGGCTTCGCCGTCGTGCAGATCTAATTCCCCGCACCCCACCTTTCATCCTCTTCGTGCTGCTCTCTTCTGCCATTTGGTGACCACCCACTCTTCGGTCATTCCCTCCCTTTCCCCTGGTGTTTCCTGGCCACCCGTGGTTGGGTATCCGCTTCCGGCATGCCACCACTCTACACAAGCCGCCTCCCTGCCTACCGGACCTCGCACACATCCCGGTACCATCCCTACCGCTATACCACTCGTCGACAGGATGAGGATCATGCCATGGTCTGTCTTGTCTAACTCTGACATGTACCCCTCACGCGTTCAGATCATACGACGGGTTTCGCGCAGATCACGGTCGATCATCGTGGCAGTTTGGAGCCCGCATTCGGGCCCGAACAAGGATGTGAGGTACGTTCCCTCACCGCTCTCTCATCTTCGACCTGCTTTCAATCCCTAACCGCCGCCTTCTGCGGCAGCATAACACTCCCTGTGACTGTGAAGACCCGGACGCGTCGCCTTACCAGCTCGACCTCCCCATCGTTGGCGACGAAGTCTTCTTCGGGAATGTACAGGAGGCCGATAGGCAGGCAACGTGCGCCACGACCAAGGTTGCGGCCGCGTTTGTAGTACGTCCTACTGTTTGTACTACATCGGACAGAGCGAGATTAACGGCCAACACGCTCGCGGTAGAACATGATGTTTAAGCTGCGACGCCGCTACCTCGCGCTGCTCGCCGTCGCGGACTTCCTGCGACACAGGCAGGCGTGAACGTCGCCGTGAGTGCCGTTGTGCTCGATGCTGTCTGCGCCTGGGTTCTGGCATTGTGCGTCGTGTGGGATTATCCCGCGTCTTCTTTGCATATGGTTCAGGCTTCCACGACAGGGTTTGTGTTACATCAGAGTGGTTGCTGATCCGACACGTTCTTGAAACTCGCTTGGAGCCCCTCTTCCCAACTGATATTACTGATACATGGGGTCTCCCCCTAATCGCCGATTTCTTGAGGCTCACTCACGATATTGCAGGGTTCAGTTAGTTGTAGATATAATTGTACTGTATATTTGTGTCTCTAGTACCGCCCGTCTTGTCTTGGATCGTCCCGGCTGAAATGTATCATACGTACCGTGCCGCTCACGTAGATGTACAGAGCAACGTTGCAATGTAACCACACTTGTCGACAACGTACGCTGCCAGTCGTCCTCAAGAGTGACTCGGAGGCCTATTACGAACGAGCGTAGGGCGATATAGCCTTCACTGCTCAACAAAATGCGGAGCCTTTCCTGTCCGAGATATGACATGAGTGAGGCGAGAGTTCCAAACATCGGTCTGTTGGCATTGCCTGGCAAGAGGCCACTAATACTATCGTCGTAGCATATATATGTCGCTCCACTAGTACATCGAGGGTTGTAAACTACCTATCCGCGAATGGCCATCATTGATCACTGCTTATCGGAGGACTCACGTTGCCTGCTTGCGCAATGTCCTCCGCCGAGTCGAGCGAGCAGGCGTGTCCTCTGTCGTCTTGCGCTATGCAGGAGTTGGCGTTGTGAGCAGCTGAGGACTTGTTTGTTCGTCGTAGACCCACCTTCCGCGCGAGCTTGCGAGCGACCTTCTCGACTTTCGTCTCTTCCTCCCCTTCGCTCGAGAGAGGGGTCAGATCGCTCTCGTCGGCTTCTTCCGCCTCGTCCTGCGTGAGACATGTGGTGAGACGTAGGATTGGGGGTGCAAGGACAAGAGGACTGACGTTCCTAGAGTCGGACGCGATACCCCGCTTGAGTTTCTGGAGCTGCGCCACGTAAGCCGACGTGCGCCCTCCTACCGTTACCCACTTGATGGTCGCCGGTCTGCCATCAGCCTGTCGTGGAGGGGAGATAAGATGAGAGGTGCACTGTTGTCCAGAGCACGAAACGCGAGGACCAACCAGTTTCAGGGTGTGCTTCTCCTTCTTGCCCTTTCCCTGTTGCAGGAATGGCGGTGTGAAGACGGGGTTGCGTTTCGCAGCAAAGAAAGGAGAAGAAATAATGGACCGACCCATCGATGCTTGAACAGCCAGTGCGAAGGGAACTTGGAGTCGTCGGCGTTGACGGAGACGGCGAAGTGGCAGACCTCGGAAGTGTGCTTGTGCAGAGCTTCGAGTTGGTCGTCGGTCAGGACATTGCAGCGCTCTTCGGGGTGTACGTGTGCGTGGTACAATATCTCGTCTGAATCGCAGAGGCCATCAGTCAGTGGCAAAGGGCGTGTGTCACGGAGCGGTGAAGAGGGCGTACCGGCAACCCAGTTTCCAACACCGGCACTGAACGACTGGTCAAGCAGGAGGGCTTTGATGGGACATGTCCGCTTCAGGACGCCTTTTTTGAAGTCCTCGAGGTCTGGCATGGAGAGGAGTGGGTCGAAGCCCAGTGTCGAGATTGGTGGTTCAGCCAAGGGTGTCTGGCAGAGACGAATGCGGCCCAGTCGACGAGCATCGAGGAAGGCGACCTCGGTGGCTTCCGTGTCTATCTCGCCTTTGATGTGCAGTACGAACTGTGTCGGTCGCGGAGGGCGCGGCGCGGTGATCAGCGTTGCAGCGTTGAACGAGGGAGAGAACGAACCTTCATGAACCGCGGCGGCCAGTCTGTCGAAGCTTTGCGAGGAGCCTCCCGGTAGTGCATGGGGAGGTTCCCTTTGACCTGCCAGAGCGCAGAGAGGTGAAAGCTGGCATTGGTACTAACGGGCAGCGGCGAACCTGTAGCATGCCAGTCATGCCGAAATGCATCACCGGATGTTTCCCTTCCCCCTCTAGCTCTAAGTAGAAGACCTTTCCTAGGTACGACGAGACGAGACTCAGTTACAGGGATGATCGAGGAGTGACGAAACACCTTACCATATCTGTGAACGTCCTTGACCACTCTCCCGTGAATCTCTCTAGCCTGACAGAGCAGGGGTGCGTGAGTGAGTGAGTCGCCACCCCTGACGAGGTTCACAAATGGCGTACAAATTCTTCGTGGGTCGTGCCAGTGTAGACAATGGTGTCCTCCGTTGTGTCGACTTTGACAATCGTCTTCCCGGAAGCTATGTCACGCAGTAGCTTCGCGGCACGCTCAACCTCTGCGAAGGATGAAAAACACAACCAGATCTCATGTGAAGACGGTCTCGTCGGAACGTCGAATCGAATCCCTCACCTGGAAGCTCAGGCATGTCGTACTTCAATCACTTGAAGTTGCACCACGCAGGCCCGAATGTGGCGGTGAAACAAAGGGGCGGGACTCCCGGTTTAGTCCAACGGTCACGTCCACTTGAGGGCACGATTCCATCAGCGCAGGATTTAGGATCACATGCGAGCCCGATTGAAGGACCCGACGATCGAACACACTGGCTCGAAGAGAGCCTTTTAGAGCGGGTTCCGAGTCGAGTAGTTCGAGCCTCCAACGTGGCTCTCGGACGCCTAAAATCCTCCAATTACAACTGCGTTCACAGAGAAAAATTTTCACCTCTTGGGTTCAGCCAGCGCCGTCGCACTCAGAAGCACACCTGTAATTTGACCAAAGGAAGCCCTCAGGCCTCAGCTGCAGTACTATGTGAAGTTCCACTTCTGGACTGGAACCTTCAACTTGAAGTTGCAACAAGGACGAAATCATGATGACGCGAGCGCACAACTCGGCCAACTCCGACCGGAGTCCCAAAGTTCCTGAACCTTATTCTCCAGAGGGACTATACAGGACAACACACCCTTCATCGCGCGCTCACCGACATCGACGGCAAAGCAGCAGCAGCAGCCTCAGCCTCAGCCTTTCCCTCAAGCCCCCCTCCAGACAGATAACTGTGCGATTCCTTGCTTTCCTACTCGTTTCCTTGCGCGTTAGACTCACCTCTGGTACAATGTTTGTTTGTGTATCACATAGCTCGCCCCCCCGCGCTCTTCACAAGACCGTTCAAAATGACCCACGACGCTGTCTGGTTTTCTCGTCCCCGCAAGTACGGCAAGGGCAGCCGTCAGTGGTGAGTGCAGCATTCCTCTTCTCGCGGGGTGTTTGTGGTCCGCAAAAAGGGAACGGAAACGCGGGAGCATGGGGAAAGCAGGTATTGCTATAGAGAACGCATTGAGCTGACCAGCCCTTTCACCCCCCCCCCCCCCTCCCCCTTCTCCCCGCGGACACACACAGCCGCCTCTGCGCACACCAGGCCGGTCTCATCCGCAAGTACGGCCTCGACCTCTGCCGCCAGTGCTTCCGCGAGAAGTCGGCCGCGATCGGCTTCCAGAAGGTGCGCGTGCCCTATGTGGTTGTGTGGTGTGAAGAGCCTCTGAATCGCTTTCTGACTCTCTCTCTCTCTCACTATTTGTTGGGCTGCGACAGACCCGATGAGCTTTGTGCAGTGTCCAGCGTCCTGGCGTTATGGGTCTCTGCCTGTTGTTGCTGCTGTCGGTTTTCTCCCTCTTTTCGCGGTCCTTGCATGCATCGTCCCCTCCGCGGTCGTGGCGCATCACAGAACGGGCCTTCTCATGTATGCAGTAGTACGTGTGTATGCTATGCCTAACATGACTCTCATAGTCTACACATGGGATACACCTGCCGTATACCCCTTGACCCGCGTGCGTGCACTTGTCGACCGAGATTCCGGTATTCCGAGCTGCTGTAAGACAGATATTACGCTGGGAGCGTAGATGGTAAAAGGAATGGCTACATGCATGATTGATGTAAGTAGTACAAGTACACAGTGAATGACAGGTGTTACACCCGGACGCCCGTTAAACGTTAAGATGCCGTTAGATACTCAATATTGCCGATCTACCACGGTATAATATGCAGATGTGTATGCCCTTGTTGTATGCCCCTTCGAAAGCAAGCTGCAGAGGACGGAACCGAGACCGAAACCCCCAAGAGGAAGAGGAAAGCATGGACACGAGACGTACGAACGCAAGAGCAAGATCCCCCCCAGGTGGATGACTTACAGCTCGAAGATCTTGACCGAGTTAACTTCCCAGTCTGAAACATGCCACAACGTCAGCGAAACTGCGCGCGCTCTCTCTCTCTCACACACACACACGGGCGCGCGCTCTTCCCGTCGCCCGTCACCAAATTGGTGGTGGCGTAGAGACGGTGGCGGGGGAAGGGGTGGCGGGGAGTGGAGAGAGGAGAGAGGATGGGGGGGAGAAAGGGGGATAGAGTTTACTCACAAGCCTCTTCGAACGCGGAGCCGTGGTTCCGCACAAAGTCCTCGCAGCTCCCGACGCCGACGCGCGCGGCGCAGCTCTGCTCTTGGCCAGGGCCGCCTGCGCGGTCCCAGACGCTGCCCGCCCAGTCGCCGCTGTGGAACGGCAAAAAAGCAAGAAAATAAAGAAAAAAGAGAGAAGTCAGCTGATGTTCGCTCGTGCTGGGGTTGGGGGGAGGGAAGAGAGAGGGAGAGAGAGAGGGAGGGAGAGAGATGGGAGGAGATTTGACGCACCAGAGCGTGGTGTCGAAGATGGCGGAGTGCGAGCGGAAGAACTTGAACGGGTCGCAGTTGTCCGCGGGCCAGAACGCCATGGGCGTGCCCCACCCGTCCGGGAGCGGGGTGCCCGCGACGATGTCGTCGGGGATGTCGTTGCGGGGGAAGAACCAGACGCTGATCCCGGCGTCTACCCATTGCACTGCCGCGGCACATTAACGTTAGCGCATTTCTGGAACCCAGGAGGACAGCGGTGGGGGAAGGGGAGGGGGGAAAGGGGAGAAGTAGAGAAAGACCACGTACTCGCGTAGACACCACCGCCGTTGTTGTTGAACCCGACGCCGTAGGTGTTGCGGTCGTCGGAGACCATGCCGCACCCGGCGTTGCTGCTCTCGTATGCGGCGCAGTTTGTGCCGCCGACGACCTTGCCGGTGATGGAGAGGGAGCTCGGGGAGGGGATTTTGCACCCGGAGCCGGTGTGGATCGTGGCCTGGTTGACGGCGCCGTCGTTGACGCCCTCGAGGATGTCGATCTCGCCACCGTTCGGCCAGTCGGGGCCGTTGCTCCAGAACGCTGGCCAGGTCCCGCAGCCGGTGGGCATGTGGACGGCGTCGAGCAGGACGAGGCCGCCGGTGTAGGTGTACTGAGTCGTGATGCGGACGGACCGGCGGTTCCCTGAGACTTTGGGGGTCGTGTCGACACGCATGACGATACGGCCGGCGTTGTTGAGCTCTATGAGGTTGGCGGATTCCTGGAGAGCTTGTGAGGATGGAAGGGAGGGGGGAGGAAGGGTGTACGTACTGCAGTATCCCGGTCGACATAGTCAACCACGCCATGGGTGGGGTCACCAGCAGTGAAGAAGTCCCATCCGTCAAAGAAGGAATCACCTTGCTGATATGGATGATGATCAGGGATGGTGGCAGGGAATGGTAAACGAATGCACGTACGTAGTTCTGCGAGAGCTTCCACGGGGATGAAAATTTGGACCCGGTGTTGGTGGGCGACGGGCCAGCTTTACCGTTTCCTTTGGTACTGTTGCCCGAGGAGCCGCTGGGAGAGCAGGAGGCGCGTTTGGAGGGACCACCGGAGGCAGCCAACTCTCTTTCGTACATGCCGATAAATGCTTTGCGGAGGTCCTGGGCAAGACCGGCACTGCCCTTTGCGGCGCGGACGTGGAGAGTATTCGCTGTGCGAGCGACAGACTTGGCGCCACGAGTGATGAGGCCTGCGTCGGACGGAAGGGTGTTCACGAGGAGGAAAGCGAATAAAGATAGGTGGATGCGCATCGTGGCTGGGGTCTAGAGTCGGAAGTTGCTTAAGCTAAGGAGCGACAGGGAGATATAGAGCTGCTAGAGAGAGGTAGAAAGCAGAAAGAGAGGTAGAGAGGGGGGCCGAGGCGCAGCCCTGGCGGAGGTGTGGTGTGAGACGGAGGACGGGCAGAAGGCTCGGTGGTGGAAAAAGAGAGAGGAAGATGCCGGAGAAAGCGAGGGGGCGTCTTATCTGCAAAAGCGGAGGTTGTTGCAGAATGGCATTGGTGAGGAAACGGGGTGGAGCGATTATAATGCCTCGGCGCACAAAAGAAAGGACCAGGGTGGGTGGCCCGTACTATGCTTGAGCACACGAGGCGTGGCTTTTGTTCCATGGCGAATTGCTGTGATCTCCAAGTTCTCCTTGGCTACCCATGCCTATCGTCTGTGGCCATCGAGGTTGAGGCCTTGAGCACTTGAGCAGTAGTAAGCTGCGTGGAACGATGCATCCTCAGCTGAGCGTCCGCAGTGGCGGTTGAAAGAAAGAACAAGCTTTCCAGTCTACTTCGGTGGCGGCCGGGCGCTACAGTCCAATTCTCTGCCGGGCATCTGCGTTATCCCGGCTGCTCACACTCACACTCACACTCACACTCAGACCGAGACTCAGGACGAGCTCAAGGCCGACGAAGAGTAAGTGGTGGTAGCGGTATCCATTGCAGACTTTTGGTCAACGTTCATTCTCTTTCATTCGCAGCACTTGTCTCAACCTTACCCCGCACTTCTTGAGATCGCGTGCAGCAGATTCATCCCATTCTCGCTTGCACGGACAGCTTCCTCCGGCCTCTGATGACAACTCTGGTCCAGACCTTCGTTCGCACATCCCGCCAAGTCGCGTCTCACATCCCAAATCCCTCCCAAACCCCTGCCGTACGCGCAACACGTCTCTACCAAACACGCACATTCACGAACATCCCACCATCGAGCCATCCTCTTCGTACCCCCCAACCATCCGCCCCGCCATCCACAGATGTCCTGCATCGCCCGTCGCACACACGCGCTTTCCACACTACCCCCGGTATGCTATGGAGAGTATATATGAAACGCGTATGCCTTCTGACCTGACCCAGTCGCTTCCCATGGCGGAATCGACCGACCAGAACCGGGGACAGGGTACGTGAACGCACGTTTCGCCTCTCCGAACCTGCCCCCCTTCTTTTTAACACGCAGCCACGTCCAGAATAAAAGTCCACTTCAAGGACGCCAAGGGAGTCCTTCTCAAGACCGTCGAGGCGAACGAGGGGGACGACATCTTGAGCATCGCCCACGAGTATGACATCGACCTGGAAGGTATGTACCTGTGTCTCCACCGTCCGGGCTCGTCCGAATCATAACCTTTACCGGTCCTTGTTCCCCCACTCCCACAAAGGCGCATGCGAAGGCTCGGTGGCCTGCTCAACGTGCCATGTCATTCTGGACCCCGAGTCCTACGACAAGCTCCCAGAACCGGAGGTATGACTCCTTCCCCTCCCCCCTCCCCCCGCGCGCCCCTCTCACTCTGACTCCCGCACCCACACACACACACACTTACACACGCACACGCACGCACGCCCACAGGACGACGAGAACGACATGCTCGACATGGCGTTCGGCCTCACCGACACCTCGCGCCTGGGCTGCCAGGTCCGCCTGACGCGGGAGCTGGACGGCATCGAGGCAACGCTCCCCGCAGCGACCCGGAACATGTTCGTAGACGGTGCGCGCGCTGGCGTTTAGGCTTTAGGGGGCGGCGATTTCTTCGTTTGCCCATTTGCCCCCCACTTGTGGATGCGAGATGGGATGACTGACCCCGCGTTCGGTGCAGGCAAGAAACCGGCCCACCATTGATCGACGTTCAAACGTACAACGTTGACGGATATGTCCCCGGTCCTAGTAGTAGTAGGGTCGACGTTCATGCGAACGGCCGCTCGATAGAACTCGCCAAGAAGATCCAGTGGCGACCTACATGCCTACAATACAGTATTGTACTTAGTCTTTTCGTGCTAATTAGCTTTCTCTTGTTATGACATCATCACGCTTCTCTACTCCGTCGAAAAGATCGGCCCTGCTCAGTGCGCCGCATCGCATCTCCGGATCTCAAGCCCAGGCATCCCCCGCTCTGGATCCGGAAGTCTGGTTTTGTCTTGCCCTTGGGTGCATCTCCACCCTCGCGGGTGCTTATTGTCCCACATGCACGGTGGCGAGCAGTGCGTGTCCTGAGAGCTACTACATCGTACAAGGCTAAGTATGCATATATATATTAGGACTATGGCAGTCTCCCTCTTTTGCCGACATGCACGCGACACACCGTCTCATCATCTTTCGCTTCGTGTAAATGGGAGGGGGAATGCACATCTGACGACGAAGACACCAAATGATAGTCACCCCCTCCCCTTCCAATACTGGATTGTCTCCCACGCGCATCTCGAACCGCTCGGCGTACACTGGAGACATCCCCCTCCCCTCCAATACTAGATCGTCTCCCACGCGCATCTCGAATCGCTCGGCGTACACTGGAGACAGCACAGTCTATTGTGTGTTGTATTATTGATGCGTGGCGGTTTCAGCCTGAGGACTGTTCCATTTCGTAACTGCCACAACAACTTTGACACCGTTACAGGAACCGAGATGCGTATGCAGCAGCAGCGACCGATGGATGTCGCAGGAGGGAAGAGATCGATGAAGCACGAAACCGGCAGGATAATACATACGATGGGTGGCGAGCTCGACCAAGATCTGGCATTTTGCAGACCAGCAAATAACGGTAATACGCGCTCGTTCAGATCAATCCTCCCATGAAAACCTCAAGCTTCAAGCTGCGGTGACGGGGTCCGCGGCGGAGATCTGCACCGTCCTCAGCCCACGCGCCAAGAACTCCATGTCCGACTCTCCTTCACCATCCTCGGCCTCAGCGAGAAGCGTGCGTGTGCGCCCCGCCACCGAGACGCCAGACCCACCAAGCCGAGTTTTGGCGGGGGTGGTGGACGGAGGGAACGCGCCAGGCATGAGCAGCGGAGAATCTGTGGGGCGCGCGCGTGCGTGTGTGCGGTTCATGCAACAGTAAATAAGTGATCGCACAGCGAGGAAAGGAAACGTGAGGCTCTGAAGCTCGCAAGGAGAGAAAAACGTGGAGGCACGCACCGCGCCTGCGCGCCGCAGCGTTCTGGCTGGAGTCCGCCTTGGGTGTCTTGGGGGGCGCACGCCGGGACGCGAAGAGGGGGACCAGCTGGCCGACTTTGCACACGCCGCAGACTGGATTTTTTGGGGGGTAGGGGGGTGAGAAGGGCATGTGAGCATGTGACTTGGAAATGAGAATGAGAATTGGAAAGGGGAAGGAGAGAGGGGAAGAGGAAGGGAAAGGAAGGGAAAGCGTGAAGAGATGGGACGAGAAGTGTGCGGACACGGACCATGCTCTTCGGGGTTGATGGACTTGGAGTGGCGGCCGTAACTGCAAGGTGCCGGGGGTGTTCAGAACAGAACAAGGGCAGACAGTTGGGTGTTTTGGCTCACATCTTGCTACAATGTGCGCACTCTTTGCACGATCGTGAGTCACTAGTCAGCACCGGACGCGGGGCACGCTGCATGGTGTGAACCTCGACTCACTCCATTCGTACTTGCATTTGATTTCGTAGCTGTGCCTTGTCTACCAGTGAAGAGCGATCGTGAGCTCCGAAGGGGTAGACAGACTGGCGCATGAAAGGACCCCAGTGCGTACCGTCACCTCGACCTCGGGTCGTTTGCGCATGACCTTCTGTGCCCTTCAAAATACAGTTTCGTGAATGAATACCTGTGCGGGTTATGATCAGGCATCCATACCAGCTCTTGAACAGGGAACCGTGGTTCTCGTTCGGGGCTCCGTTGATGATCCAGCACGCGAGGTGGCACATCTCGTGCGACAGTGTGTTTCTGATCCGCTCTAGTACATATGTTGGGGTAGAGTCAATTGAGCCGCTCCATGGTCCACCTGAACGCGCGAACGCGATGACCTACCGTCCGAGTCGAGGATCTTCTCCGCCAATTGTATGGAAGTGATATTCACGCCTTCCCGAGTCCTGTCGTCACCCAGTCACTCGACAACGTATACAGAGGGAAGTATCGCACACACCTGCGCCAGTGCGCGCGCCCGGCCGTGGTCAGCAGCCGCTTGTTCCACTCCAGCTTCGTCTCCGCCGGGATGCCGCCCTTGAAGACCGCCTCGTTCAGCTCCGCGAAGAAGGCTTCTGCGTACGCGCGTCTCCTCTCGAGCTCGCGCTGGTGCAGCGCCTTCTTGGTCATTCGAGGGGCCTTGCTCGCGAGCTTGGGCGGGGCGGGGCTGCCAGTGGACGACGTCGGTCGAGCGGATCGCTGCGACCTCGTCCTCGTCCTCGGAGCCGGAGCCCGAGTCCGAGTCAGAGTTGGGGAAATGTGACAGAACGGTCGTCCTTGCAGGGCCACGTCGTGGTGTCCAGGGACCAGGGAGGCTGACGTGACCTGCTGGAGTGGGACGACGGATGGGCTTCTGGGCACTCCGGGGTTCGTTCCTATATTAAAAAATTCGGTCAACGATGCGAAAAGAGAGATCGATGAGACAGTGCGTACAGGATCAGAATGGCGCCGTCGTCTGCTGAGAAAGGGTCGCCATGCACGTCTCCCTCGTCGCCTGCCGAGTCGTCTACGAACAGCGGCATGATCTTCTTCTTTGATGTGGGCTGAGAAGGCTCCTTCGTCGGAGTCCTTTTGTCTGCAGTTTTCGATGGACCGCGAGTAGGAATCGCGTCCTCGCTCTCCGGAGAGCTCAGGGTGAGGTCTATCACGTCGGACTCGTCGATGGGGTGGCGTCTGTTGCTTGGAGTCCGCATGACTGCTGGCTCACCTTCAACAGGTGCTTCGTCGGCGTTCTCAGACTCGGACTCGGACTCGGACGAACTGGAGCTGAGAACGACGTTCCGCGCCCGAGCGGTCGGGCCACGCTTGCGTCTGGGAGTGACTGGAGGTGGTACTCCTGCCTCAGAGTCGCTAGAAGGCGGACATATGACATTGCTGATGAGGGCTCGGACTCCGGTACACAATGGAGCGGGATGATATCTCACCTGTCCGAGAAGCTCTCCTTGCGCGTAGGAAGCTCTGTCGTGTTGGTAGCGCAACCAGCTACCGTCTGGGAGGACTGGGAACCCTTTTGGGCCGTCACAGACACACCAGAGGTGCTGCAGCACGAACGAGCGAGTAAGCGCATGGAAACACAACGAAGTTCGCCTTAGCACCCACCCACATCCGTTCTCTTTTTCTTCTTCTTCATCATCGTCGGAGGAAACCACGATAATCCGGAGTCCATTCTCGCTCACGGTGGTCAACGCAGCCTGAGCTCGTTTCAGCCTCAGCCTCAAGTTGATGCGTCTGCAAGCACCCCAGCCAGCTCTCGTGAGACGAACAGGCGATGGGGACGCCTAGTAGCATACTAGCACTCACCGTTGCCGCTCTTCTTCGCTGTCAGACACTTCGCTCCTGCTGGAATGGGCCTTGAGAAGCCGGACGTCGGGTGGTCGTGCTAGCCTTGCTACTAGCGGCACGCCGCCCGGACGCCGTGGTTTGGATGGAGAGTCGCCGGAGTCCATTCACTGCTCGAGGTCGAAGACGAGTCTTGCTCTTGCTCTCGATTTCTGTTGTTCAAAGCAGTACAGCTGAGCAGTAGGTGGAGAGGAAAGATGTAAGAGCCACTGTGGCTGCTGTGGTAAAGCTGTCAAATGCCAGTACTGGGGACTCCTCAAGGAACCTGACCGGCCAATTTGGGGAAACCAACATTGCAGGCCGGCGATCAAACCGGTCTCTTACCTCTAGCGCCCATTCCCGATCACTCGTTTTCGAAGGGGATGGATAACCAGTCGATGAATGTTGAGAGACATTGCTCCTGCTGGAATGGGCCTTAAGAAGTCGGACGTCGGGTGGTCGTGCTAGCCTTGCTACTAGCGGCACGCCGCCCGGACGCCGTGGTTTGGATGGAGAGTCGCCGGAGTCCATTCACTGCTCGAGGTCGAAGACGAGTCTTGCTCTTGCTCTCGATTTCTGTTGTTCAAAGCAGTACAGCTGAGCAGTAGGTGGAGAGGAAAGATGTAAGAGCCACTGTGGCTGCTGTGGTAAAGCTGTCAAATGCCAGTACTGGGGACTCCTCAAGGAACCTGACCGGCCAATTTGGGGAAACCAACATTGCAGGCCGGCGATCAAACCGGTCTCTTACCTCTAGCGCCCATTCCCGATCACTCGTTTTCGAAGGGGATGGATAACCAGTCGATGAATGTTGAGAGACATTGCAACTTCACAAAGACGGTGAGGTAAAGAGTCTGTCACGAACGCTGTTGCCGCCTGAGCGGATGAGAAAGAATATTTGCCTGCGGTCTCGTCTGCGTGTGGCCGTCGCCGACGTCCAAGCTTCACATCAGGAAATTGGACACGCTATGATAGAGAATGGTAACATGTTACGAGAATGGAGGGTTGTCCGACATCATGCATCAGGGCCCAAAGCCCCGTGCGTTGTGCAAAGATGGATGCATAAGGACTGCATCCAGAATTAAAATAAGCAAAGCATATGATACAACCAGGTCCGGAACAATACAACAACAACACGGGTCCGACACCTTGTGCGCAGCAGTAATCTCTAATGGAAAAATGTCCCTAACGTGCGGCGACGAGACTTTTGAGTACGTACATCTGAGCAACCCGCCAGAGTCAAGTCCGTATGCCGGGTAAGTAGTAGCGTATGCGGTGTGTGTGCGTGTGTGTGGTGGGCCTGAGCGTCGTCGTGCCAAAAGTCGTGAATATCGGTATCGGACGGCGCGCATCGGAGTTGGCGAGCGGAGAATCCTGATCCTCGGGTCGCGACTCGGCGCGCTGCCTCTAGTCCGGGTCGTGACTGGAGGAAAGTCCTCTTACAGTATTGTACAGCGAACGGAGAAGTGGTACTATGCAGTGGTCTGTGGCGGGCTGGAAAGATGAATCGGTCGATCAGGGATCGACTCGGACGATGGATCCGGAAGCGCTTAGGCGCCTGATCGGGGGCGAATGCGGTATGGCGTTAGGTGACTGTTCCCACTTGTGTATCCAAGAACGGATGTGTATACGTGTGTAGCGGCAGAGAAGGGATTGGGGGGATGTATGATTAGCTCTGGTAGATCTTGACGCTCTTGACTTCCCAGTCTACCGCGCGTGAATGAGTGTAAGCCGAAAGTGAAAGGAAAGGGTGACTTACAAGCGTCAGCGAAGGCTCCGCCGTTGGCACGAATGTACTCGTCACAAGTTGCCACACCCGTACGCTGTGCGCAACTCTGTTCCTGGCCGGGAGCACCTGCAGCGCTCCAAACCGCCCCAGCCCAATCACCGCTGCAAGAGTAATGAGCATTGGTGTTTATTCATGCATGTTGACTAGACATTGCACTCACCACAGGGTGTTAGTGAAAATCATTCATGCATGTTGACCAGACATTGCACTTACCACAGGGTGTTAGTGAAAATGGATACATGGTTGTAGAAATGCGTGGATGGGTTACACGTTGAGGCAGGGAATGACGCGACAGGCGTGCCCCATTTTGAGGGCTGCGGCTTGCCGTCGCTGATATCGTCAGGAATCGAGCCACGAGGAAAGAACCATGATTTGATCCCGCTATCGTCCCACAACACTGAGGCAAACCACTTTCAGTACCGTTTGGGAGGAGATAAGAACGGATCTTACTGGTGAAGACACCACCTCCATTGCTGTTGAACGGGGCGCCGAAGGAGTTCGACTGGCTGGCACGGATTCCGCAACCGTCATTGTTAGGATAAATGACTTCGCAGTCTGGAGATCCCGTGAGTGTCCCGCTGATGCCGAGCGCGTTGGGATCTGAAGAGGGCAACATGCAATTGGCGGTGGTATGTAGGGTCACTTGGTTGTTGCTGTAGTCGTGGACACCCTCAACCATATCAATCTCTCCTCCCTGGGGCCAGTTTGGGCCTGCGATTGGGTGAGCGAGGATAGAGAGATAAAGAGCGGCGGAGAACATACCATTACTCCAAAAAGCGGGCCATGTGCCACAGCCTGTTGGTATGTGCACGGCATCCAAGATGACCAAGCCACCCGTGTATGTGTACTGCGACTCTAGACGAATGGCCTGGCGGTTTCCTGAGACTGTAGGTGTAGTCTCGAGCCGCATTATGGCATTGCCAGCGTTATTGATATCAATGAGGTTCGCAGAACGCTGGGAGTGTACAGTCAGGTCATAATCCGCTTGATTTCATAGGAGGATTACTCACGGCAGTCTGCTCATCAACGTAGTTTACGAGGCCGTGCGTCCAGATATCTGCTGAATTGATGAAGTTCCAGCCATCGAAGAAAGAGTCTCCTTGCTGTAGATTCATCCAGTTGGTAGAGCGTCGGAAAGTGTTACACAGTGACGTACCCAACTTTCAGCAACCTTCCAAGGGGACGATGATGAGGGAAGGGAATTGCTCCCCGTGCCATTTCCAGAGGACCTGGTTGTAGTTGGCCCCGGAGCGGTGGTTGTGGCTGAAAAAGTAAAAGAAGTTGATGAGGGAGCAGCAACAGGCTCGCTCGTTGCGGTTGACCCACTCGACCCGCTCGACCCATCGGAACCATTCCCGGAGCCATTCTCCGAACCATTCCCCGAGTCTACTCCGCTGAACCCCGTACCCACATTGTTCGTGCAATATAACTTGGACTGCTCTTGCAGTAGCTGGGAATGCTGCTGCAGACGCAGGCCGGCATACGCGAGGCGCACATCTTCCCAAAGACCGGAGCTCCGCTTGATTACGTTACGGCGTGCATGTCGTGCTGCGCGGACGAGAGGCTCGGGGCCTCGTGAAAAGAGAGCGGCATCGGAGGGATAGACGTTGAGCAGAAGGAAGACAAGCAGGGGAACGTGTACGATCATTGCGACAGCGTCGGGGAGCAGCGAGATGCGCTGGATCAGCTTGGATGGGAGAGAGAGGTCGAGCGAGAATGCAGAGTGGTCGAGTGAGAAACCGAGGCGCAGCCTGGGGTGAGGGGGGGCAAAGTCTAGAGGGTATGTAAAGAGGGAAGAGACGGGGAGAAGAAAGAAAATCGGAGAAAGTGGAGAGGGATTGTAATATATGTACAAAGAGGGACCTTGGCTCAGACTGAAGAACTCGGCTCGGGTGGAGAGAAACAAGCGCCCATTCCCCTGCCCCCCATATTGGGCGCTCCGGGTCACGGCCCGTCCGTTCTGACCTCCGTTGAACGCTTGACAATGACCGAGCTTGAGCTTGAGACGTTGGGATCCTGCCAGTACTTGTTCCTGCGTTCCAGCACTTTCCAGCTTACACTATCCCAACAATATTGGACGCCTCTATGTACACATGTACTTCATATTTCACGACATCCTGGAGAGATGCGCAAGCTTGTAAGGGCTCTTTTTTTCCAGCATCCGCGTCTCTCCGGCCCACCATGTGTTCCGACAGAAGTCGCGGAACCCCATTCCTAACCTTCGGGCGATCCACCCACGACCCACGCTCGAAATACATGCGCGTCATCTGCCTAGACCCTGAACGAATGTGCACACTGCACAGATATCTATGAACCGCCTGGTTATCCGACCACCGTGGCAACAAATCATCAGCACATGCACAAATGCACCGAACACTGTGACTCAGTGGCCAGTGCAGCGTTGACTTTAGCCATCCCACGTACGTAGCCACCGAGATTCGTGTCTAGCGTTGACGTTAGCCATCCCACGTGCGTAGCCACCGAGATTCGTGTCTTGGGTGCGCCGCAGCAGCCACCGTGCACAGTCATACGGTCCCCGACTTCGCGCGCCGGAGAAGAAGCCGTACGTCTCAGTGCTCATCGCTCTGCAAGAATCTGAGAATCCCCCGTCACGGACTAGCATCGCATTGTGGCACTGGTGCCCATACTGTGCAAGACCGCCAGTCGGCACTGATCTGCGCGGCCGCCAGGCCTCAGGCCTCTGGCCTCGCCTGTTGCACGCCCGCAGCAGCTATGCGGAACGTCGCATACCGATGGCGCTGTCACTACTCGTGTTATCGGTGTGCCCCCCCTCGATGTTTTGCGGACACATGTGTCACACTTCGACACGATACTTGTGTGGTATGATCATTGGCCGAGGCTCCTCCGGGAAGGTTGATGTAGATTGATGTGCTGGATGCTCTGGGTGGGCTTGATCCATTAAAGAATCCTCCAAAACTTGACACTCCAGACACGTGGTGTATATAGTCCTTCTCAACATCACTATTCCCAGAACCTTACGAAGTCAGGGTGAATGCGATGATGGTATGCGTTTGTAGGATATCTACTACCATAAGCGTGGCTACTGTGCGACATGAGTGGATGGAGTGCGAAACAAGAAGCGGGCGGTGGCATATATATGTACATCGCGTCAATTATACCTCGTCCTACAAATATACACGAAGAGAGGATGGGAGGGTGTGAACGCGCGGGATGGCAGTCACAACACGAGAGGCGGCAGACAAGAAAAGACATATGGAACGACATGTGACAGATAACAAGCGGAGGGTGGAGGCCGTGGAAATAGACGTAATAAAAATGCGATACAGACGAAAGCTAGACCCGAGCCGAGCTGGACGAAAACGAACGAGAACAAGGGATCACGCAAGAGAGTCTCTGTCTCTGGCCGAGGGCAACCTGAAGCATGGAAGATGTAGAGGGGAAACGTCCCAGATTGTCCGTTGCCCACCACCCAACAGACCCTCGACCCTACGGTCGGGGGCACCCATGAGAGGAGTGTGGATTCATGAAGGCTATGTCCAGTGGCCGGACCCACCACGTTAATGCCCAGTGGAGCCACCTGCAAGCGCCTCACGCACGCTCTTTCGCAGCTCATCGTGGTCGCGCCCGCCCACGCTCTCGTCGCGTTGTGAATATGAGCTTGCCTGGATTTGCGACGCAAGCGCGCTCGGCGTCATCGCACCTTCGCTGTCGGTGAAGTCGAGAATGCGTCGTGCAAGCATCTGGATCTCTCCATGCCCATTGCCAGTCTCCGTGTCTTGGTATGAATGAGCCTGCGAGTGATGCGAGTGAGGTGTGCCGCCAAGGGACGAAGTCGGGGTAGAAGTGCGGGTCTCGGCAAGGTGACGGATGTTCGGGATGAGAAGGTTCGAATTACGGATGTTGCTGATGAGCTGAGGGTCTGCTCGCGGGTATCCATATTAGCACAGCATCCCATGCACGAGCAGGGACATAGACTAACCTCCAGACTCAAGAAGTTGGACGATGGTCCATACAGCGATGTGTTGGAATGTTGCGTCCGTGCTCGCGAGGAAACGATCCAGATAATCGTGCATGCCACCACTAGGCTTGTCCCAAACGTCATTAAATGCCGAATAATCGTCAGTGTTCATACGCCCGTCTATGCACGAGGAAACGAGTAAGCCGATGAACTTGCCGACGCATAGTGCAATCAACTCACCCTTGGAAGACAGGTTGCCCGAGGAGTAAGCCGATAAACTTGCCGACGTATAGTGTAATTTAGCTTACCCTTGGAAGACAGGTTGCCCAATGCAGCAGCGCTGTTTCCCTGTACTTCGGAGCTTTTCGAATCTGTGAGAGGAATCAAGACTTCACATATACCCATCTCCAATAATTGCCCCTTCAACTCATCTGTCGACGGTAGTTAGTCACTTTGGCGCAAGGTAATCTTGGCCAAACATACCACTCAATGCCAAAACCGCGATGCATGCCGTCATCTCACTTTGCACGTTTGTCGGGACCTGCAGTACCAACTCCTTGATGCTTTGTATTGCACCAGCCTTGACAATGGCCTGCTTGTTCTTCTCCGAGCTGGCCGCAAGATTTCGAAGAGTAGAAATGGCGTGGCATTGCACTTCTTCGTTATCCTTGAAAGACAACAAGTTGATGAGAGGTTGTAGGAAGCCAGACTCGATGATCGGCGACTCGTTCTGCGGGTGTATCGAGACGTTCCGGACACAAGCAGCAGCCGACAAGATGAGAGGAAGATACGTCGACTGCAGGAGACGGAGGAGGGAGGTGAGACCATCAGCCTTGACAATTTCGAGCTGATATTTCTCTGAAGGAATTTAACGTTAGGGCAGAGAACTGTCACACGAGGCATGAACATACCATCGCTAGCAAGATTGCGAAGCGCCAAGGCAGCCTGACACTGAACCTTGAGGCTTGGGCTATCCATGAGCTGCACGAGGCTCGACACCAACTTCGGCTCGGTTTGCGCGAGCTTCTTCCGGTTGTGTGCTGTGCGTCACGGGCATGATGAATGGATGGCTAATGAATGAATATGGGAAAAGCGCGTTACCATCAACAGCGATGTTGCTGAGAGCGGTTGTACAGTAATACTGCACATCTGTGTCTGGCGAGTTAAGCAAACTGACCAGAACTGGGATCGCGCCAGCATTCACAAGTTGCTGGCGATTCTCGTCTAATGGAAGCGATATGAAGGTCATAGCCGACAGGCGATCTCATGTATAACACACCTGAGTGGGTCATGTTCAGCAGTGCACCAGTTGCGTTGCGTTGCACCCGCATGTCCTTAGAGCGTGCCAGCCGAGTAAGGGGAACAAGGGCACCAGACTTCGCGATCTTGGTCTTGTTGTCGTCTGAAGGAAGCCGCCGCGCGCTTCAGTGAATGACAGGTTCGATGAACGACGTGCTATACTCACCATGAGTGGCAAGGTTGGTCACACAACCCACGGCGTTGCATTGGACTTCGACGTTCGGGCTGAGCATCTGGCGAATAAGAGGTTCGAGACCTCCAAGCTTCACAATGAGCAGCTTGTTGTCAGCTGTCGTCTGGCGTTAATACCGTCACGGAAGCACGCTCGGAGTACACGCACTGTTGACAGCAAGGTTTCCCAGGGCGGCACTGGCAGCCCGTTGCACTTCGGTGTCATGGCTGCTCAGGAGGAAGAGGATGGGGTCGAGGGTGTCCCGGCCGACGGGACGGACTTCCTTCTCAGTGATCTCGGCGAAGGCAAGTGCGGCGCTGCGTTGGAGGTCGACGTTGTCGGAGAAGGAAAGTGTGGTCAACGCTGCAAGGGGGGAGTCCCGGAAGAAATCAGTCGTAGTGCGGTCTATAGTAGGAGAGAGTAGATCGGGTGAGTGAGATAAATGCGGAACAGACGGCCTGAATTGAAAGCAGCGACATACTTTCCAGGTACTGCAGGAGGTCTGCCACAGCCTCCCGCTCGTTCTCCAACAACAACGGCTCGTATGTTGACCCCCGTGAGCGGACTGGACAACAGATGTTAGAACAGACGCTAGGACAAGCAAAATGTCGCAACGCAGGGAAACGAGGACCCACGGCAAGACTCGCAACAGCTGGAGACAACACCCATGTCAAAGACCCGTTATGGTGAGGACGAGCGGAGGAGAGGGCAGACCGAAGGAGAAGATGAGGGTGTTGTACAGAATGGAGGACAGGCTCTCGAACGTAGGCAAAACGCAGCAACGGCGGCAATTTGTTTGTCTGTGTTGTGGCAATTGCCATATACGGGCACGCACTCATCTTACAACCAGTGACTCTGTTCAGAACCTCAGACTGCTCACCGTCCGCGACGACGAGACATACAAGGCCGAATTCGCACAGTCTGCGTATGGGCTTTCAATCAAACCGAACGGCGATGTCTCCCCGCGATGTGCGCCCACGGAGACAAGCTCTGACATCCTAACCACGAAGCTCTCTGCCCTTGACTGCGGCATCCATGGGCTATGCAAAGGCCATGGCGATGAGTGCTGCGCAGGTGTTATCATGCTCGCCTATTTGTTCCACCGGCTAAACCATATAACATGGGGGTACTTGAATGGAGAGCCATAGGTGAACCCAGTCATTCGAATGGCCTCTGCAGGAGAGAGCTCCAGTCTTGTCGAACCCATTGTTATTGCTTCGACCGAAAAGCATACCGCCACAGTTATCTTCGTCCATGTGAGTATGGTAATGATGTCGAACTGTATTTTTTTGCTCACTATACTTCAGGGACTTGGCCAAAGCAATGAAGATTGGGTGCCCATGATTCGCCCGATTGTTGAACGACTTCCAGGCGTGAAGTGGGTCTTACCACAGGCGTAGGTCTTTCCGTCACTGCACGATCCTCGATGCACAAATACCTCATCATTGACATGAGCCCTCGGATAGACCCAATGCACCCGTCACTTACTCCCAAGGTCGGGTTGGCCCGAGTTGGTTCAACATCGTCAACCTTCCGCCTTGCAACTGTTATGACGAGCCAGGCATATCAGCCTCTGTGGCTAGGCTGGAGAGCTTGATTATATCCGAAGTGCGCCAGGGGATTCCTTCACCAAAGATTATCTTGGTAGGATTCAGCCAGGGTGCAGCCCTGTCACTGATGACGGCACTGACGACCCTTCATGATCTCGGAGGTGTCGCTAGTCTGTCAGGATGGATACCTCAACAGTCTCGACAGGTCTGTCATTTTTAGTGGAAATATATGAGAAATGCTTACCTCTGGTCACAAGGCGATGCAACAGATGGAACCAAGTTTGCCTGTGTTCTGGTCCCACGGCACCGCAGACCACGAAGTACCTTTATCCTATGGGGAGGAATGCACTTCTTTCCTACGTAACATTCTCCACGTCCCCGGTGACAAAATCGTCTTCAAAACCTTCGAGGGGCTTGAACATACAGTGAACGACGCAGTAATAGCTGACCTTGCTGCTTGGTTGGCTGGCATCCTAGTCTAGTTTCACTGTCGGTTGTATATTGACGTTGTCGCGGCGTGCACGCCAATCATATCATCGTCTGTGTTATTGGAACATCCTCACAATCTGCTCAGAGAACGGCGGGCCGGCGGGAGAGCCTACATAGCCATTGACGTGAATAGTCACTGAGTCAGTCAGATAGCTGACACCTGAGATCAACACTGCCACAAAACAGACCCAGACTGCGAGTCAGATCTGCCTTTCTGCAATTAACCTCGACCATCTCGCCCTAGACCTTGACCTCCGCAGAAAAAGCGCACTATCTAGGCCTCAAACTTCGATTTTTCACTTGACCCTTCATACTCTCCATACTTGTTGAGGCAACATACAGGTGTTGTATGTGGTTTGGGCGGCCTGTACTCCATCATATCCCAGTATATACACACCTCAGAACAACGATATCGATTCGCCCATTCTACTGGAATCGTTTTATTGTACCAGAAAAGATGGGAATCAACCTCACGGAAGATGAGGATACATTGTGCTCCCTTCTGGATCAGTGCACGCGCACGATGAAGGAGACCGAAGGCATAGTAACTTCATGTAGGATTGCCGGAGGGTGGGTGCGGGACAAGGTACGTCTAGCTTATGATATCCCATACATCTTGCTTTCGCAGTCTTCGTCCTTGCCGTGTGTTCATACACTATGGCAGTTGCTTGGCTCGCAATGCAATGACATCGATATCGCCCTTGAAAACATGATGGGTGTTCCTTTCGCGGAGCGATTCGTGGAGTACTGCAGGACGACAAAGCACCTGACTGTGAAGAATGTGGCAAAAATTGAAAGCAACCCAGATCAATCAAAACATCTGGAGACTGCCCGCACCACCGTCCTCGGGATCGAACTTGACTTCGTGAACCTAAGGAGTGAAGAGTATGCAGAGAATAGCCGTATTCCTACACAGGTGGTGAGCTGGATACGTCCTTCTATGTATAGGTATATACGTATTAAGCACGTCTACCATTCGTAGCAATTCGGTACACCCCTGCAAGATGCCATGAGACGAGATATTACCATCAACGCGCTGTTCTTCAATGTGCATTCAAGAGAGGTGGAGGATCATACTGGCAAAGTACATCCGCCGCGTCTGCACTCGCCAGTCCCTGCTTATGCTATTGAAGTAGGGATTGATTGATCTTGAAAGTGGGACGATTCGAACACCCATGTCTCCAAGAGAGACGTTCACGGACGATCCTCTGCGTGTCCTCCGGTGCATACGATTCGCGAGTCGCTTCGGCTTCACGATGGTGCCTGAATTACAAGACGCAGCCAAGGAACCTGCAATCCAGGTATATCTATAACACCTGATGAGGCTAATGATCGTATCCCTGACATACTGTGTAGGAAGCTCTCAGGATGAAGATAAGCCGCGAACGTGTGGGCGAAGAAGTGGACAAGATGATGGGAGGTGAGGCGACCGAGTTTCCCTCACGTTGTTGCATGATCCACTGATCATGTCGTGCTGGGGTATAGGACGCAATCCGTTGTTGTCTATCGACCTCATCTACAGCCTGTCGCTGTACTCTTCGGTGTATCACATACCAGACAATATGGGTATCAAGCTCTCGAGTTCTCCATCTTCCCCGAACTCTGCAATTCGCGCAGCATTGACTCTTCATGCGTTGACTAGTCCCACAGCTCCAACGATGACTCTCTCTGGAATCACCTTCCCTTCCCTGCCCGCTGTTCACCCGCTGCTATTGTCGGAGTTCTCGTCATCCACCGGCCCTTCACGTCGTCTATACCTTGCCGCCGCTCTTACCCCATACGCTTCGCTCACCTATATACAACCGAAGGGCAAAGTCCGCCCGGCGGTGGAAACCGTCCTCCGCGAGGGCCTGAAACTCGGCGCCCAATACCACTATCTGGACGGTATCCCAGCACTCTTTGCCGCCGCCGAGATCTTGCAGAAGGGTGTTTCAGACTGGGAGGGTGACAACGTCGATAAACCGGAGCGGGTCTGGATGGGCGTATTGTTGCGAGAGAAGAACGTGCACAACCCTGTGAGCGGGTCGAACTGGGCCTCTTCACTCCTCTTCGCCCTCGTCCAGGAGCTGGCAGCGTTGTGGATCGATGGGGCAAACTCCATTGATGGTAAGACGGGTTCTATCGGGGTTCATGAATTCGTCATCACATGCTCACGATCTACCTTGGCGACAGTCGAGATGGCCTCCCGCAGGGTCGCGGCGTACAATAGGTTCGCTGCCCGGATTGAGGAGCTTGGTCTCCCGGCTATTGTCGACGCCAAGCCGGTTCTCGACGTTCGTGCCTTCCTTTCTTTCGAGTCATCTCGCCTTTCACTGTGACTAACAGCGGTGCTTTTCATTTCGGCTCGGGACAGGGACGGGAGGTGGTAAAGGTGCTCAATGCGACGAGCCCAGGGCCATGGACCGGGCAAGTCCTGGCGCGCGTCGTGGAATGGCAGCTGGAGCATCCAAAGGGGACAAAGGAAGAGTGCGAGGCGTGGTTGCGCGCGGAACAGGCTGCGGGGAATATCAGCACTTCAACAAGCAAGCGTGTAAAAGACATGGACGCTGCTGCGAAGGCGAAGAAGGCGAAGCGGTGACACGACATCCGTCTCGTCCGACAATCGACCAGCTTGAGGAGCCGTGCTTGTGGGTGGGAGCACGGGATATGGTGAAAGATGGACCGGCGATAGGTCGATGTGCGCTCGTGGTCATGTTAATGTGATGCTATTAACTACGTCTGCGTATTGACGACACGTGCTATATGGACCAGCGGTGCAAGGTGGTTGGTAGATAACACAAGAATAGGTATTCAAGATGCGTTTGATGCAGCGCTGATACGGACTATGGTACATATGCAGCCGATTGCGGACTTCATAGAATTGGAGATGACGGCGTTGGAGGTTGGGAACGGGGCATAGGGTTCTGTACAAATTAGACGGGAGGGAGAAGATGCGAATAGATTGGTACGTGATAGTTTGGAAGGTGGGAACTGGGGTGCAATGCGGGAAGAGGCGAGAACATCTGTGAACATGGTGGGACGAGAGGGCTTTCAATGATGGACTCGGCTCAGTTTTCCAAATGCATCCACTCGGAGAATTCCGGCTCCGCATTGAAGAACTGGTCCGGGTTATATTCGGGAGATGTATACGAGTACATCGAGGAGGGCAGAGAGGAATGGCTGTAGTCAGACTTGAGGCCGTCGTACGGGGGCATATGAGGGATAGGCTTGACGTCGAAGATACCGATTAAGGCATCGTCGGGAGAGCTCAGCTCGTTATGGAGTACCTGGCAGGACGTCCCGAGGAAGTCGTCGGACAGATAGAGGAAGCCAGACATGGGGCTCATGGGGTCATGACTGGATAAGGAGCTGCTTGTGCTCAGCCCGGGTGAATGAGATGTAAACAGGTCGTTCAACTGGATCTGCAGCGTGATTGTCAGTGAGTGCTTCAGTGATCGCAGAATGGAAGCCTCGCGCACCTGGTAGTCACGGACGAGAGCGGGCTCCCCAATAGACAAGTCGGGGATGTCGTCTGTCGCCACGAAGCCGTTGGCTCCAGCGTCGGATGGTGAGGAAAGCGCAATTGCCATCACTGGTGAGAGAGCCTGAGAGGTTGGCTTCGGAGACGCGTCCTGGATGTCCACGACCATTGCCTCCAGGTGTTTCTTGTCAGAGTCCTCGTGTTGGATCATGACCTTGCTGCTGCGGGATACACGGCAGCGAAGTGGCGCTGCAGACTTTTTGGGAGCGGACCTGGGGGGGCGCTTGGTGCGGGAACCCTCGACGTACTCGGCGTCGTCAGACGAATAACCTTCGTCGCCTTTAGCGTCCCGCTTCTCCAGCTCCCTCTGTAGGTCATCGCCGACATAGCCGCGCTGCATGAGTCGCGCGACTTGCTGGCAGCGGTGAATCTTCTCGGACTGGTCAGGCTTTGTCTTGCGCTTCGCGCCTCGACTCTTGGTACAGACTGGTGTGAACTTGTAGTTTGGGTGGGCGAGCGCGTGCTGTCGCTTGGCCTCCGCGGCCTTAGCCTCGTAGGGAGCACGTTCGGCGGCCGACAGCTTGTGCCAGAGCTGCCCGGCGATGCGGCTGATCTGACGATGGTCGCGCTCCACAGTCTTCTTAATCTTCTCTGAGTTCCAAAGGTCGGAGCGGTAGATCATGAACGCGTTGGGCGGGCGCGGGATGTAGTTGGGATCCCGCTTACGAGAGTGCGACGAGCGTTTGCCGGTGAGGAGGTGGGGCTGAGAGGGAGGGCGTGGAGGAGATGAGGCCCCAACCTCGGACTCCCCCGCGTCGTTGTCTGCAGTGAGCGATGCATCCGCGGGAGCAGCGGGCGTGGACGGCGAAGGAGACGAGATATCCGTCGGATACATGAGGCTGAGGTCGTATATATCACATTCGTCATTGTCTATTACCAAATCAGGAAGGGTCAGTAAGTGGCTCATGATCGGAAGCGTGCGAGGGTGCGCGGTCAGCTGTGGATCAGGCACGAAGACTCACTTGGGTCGCGCGGAGGTTGTCTTGAGATGCGGCGGGGGGGGCGGATGGCGGGCATCGTCGAGCGAGAAATGTTACAAGTTGTAAGATGCTAGGAACAGCTTGCTCGAACGTAGGACTTGACTGTTGCAATGAACCCATTGCGCGCGTCCAGTGCGGGTTTATAGAACAGTGTGCCACCCGTAACGGTGTAAACAGACCTGGTACAAACATTGGCTGGGGGGCGAAGATTCGGGAGATCGTCCTCATGGCGGCCTCGCGGCCGGTGCGTCCGCAACCCTCGACCGGATTATTGCTTGCTCTCATCCAAACATTTGACTTTCTGCGCGCGTGGCAATTTCCTTGTAATTGCGCCTCGTGGAAGTGAATGCGCAAGCGCTCTGGGCTGTGCGAACAGGCGACGGAAGCGGCTTCAACTTAACCGACGTTGTCCCAGTCCCGACGCAATAACTGTGACAAGACCGTCGTCACCGACGCTGCCTCTGTCGTTGTGTATGCGTTGTGTATCCCCGTTGGGTACTAGATATTCACCGGCGGATGTCGTTAGTGAATACAAGAGATCTGGCGCCAGATGCACCGTGGCTGTTCCCGTGGTCCGGCACACACGCACCGAGTCAGGGAAAAACATCCACACAAACGCTGCTGTCGGTGCAACGTTGTCCATCAATGCATATGTCGCACATAGAGCAACCCACTGGCATAATGCATGTTGCGGGTCTGGCTTCCCATATATGGCCTGAGGAAGGTAATATGAGGGACAGGGCTCTCATCCTGCGAGTGCGCAGAAAGAACGCCTGGGAATTGTGCCACCCATCAATGAAGGATGCACCTAGAAGTTCGCGACTTCGTCCGCTTCTCTGGACACATTAGTCTTATCGAGGCCCCCCCTCCCCCCGGCATGAGTTCCAGCAATACAGAGCGAGTAGTCTTCAATACGTGGTTGTGCCACCCGGTAACTATACTACATAGCGATCACACTGTTAGTGCTACACGAAAAGCTCTGTACCAGCATGTTCACGCACACTTCGAATGCATGCACACTTCGAATGCATGCACACTTGGGGCGCTCAGCAGGTCAACATACGCCGTACGTTAGGAGAATGTCTACACATCAGAGCGTCGAACAGAACTTCATTTACGCCTGTCAGTTTGTTCCGTCCGCTGGAGAGGGTGGGGCATGATTCAAAGTATTCCTTTGTGCGCTCTTCTCCTGTCGTCGTTTCGAACCAGCAATCATGTCTCTGGGGTATGGTATAAACTCATAGATCTGCCCGATATATGTATTGATCCACTCACCTCTTCTTGATTGCGTCGCTCCGTCCGATACGTCTTGCATTGTTGACCTCCTCCGCGCGCTTCGTTTTTCCCATCTCCCGTCGCTTCATCTTCGATGGTTTCGGAAGCTTCAGGATCCATTCCGGCACTGTAGATCCAGATTGTAGCAACACATTCGCAATCCTAATCAGAGATAGTGAATGGTCTCTCCTTCAACACTTTGATGCAAGATGCACTACTTACGTCTTAAGGAAGGGCGCATCTTCATTTGTGAAATATGTGATAGCATTCCCTTCTCTTCCAGCCCGACCAGTACGTCCTGATATGCAGAACAATTGAGTCCGTCTATCCATTGTGCTCAATCTGTCTTGGCTTACCAATCCTGTGGACGTAGCTCTGGACGCTCTGCGGGAAATCATAGTTGATAACCTCTCGGACGCCCTTGAAGTCCATACCCCGAGCCATAACTTCGGTGCTGACCATGATCCAACTTTCTCCACGGCGCATACGCGAGACTGCGTCCTCTCGTTCCTTTTGAGTCATTCCAGCATGCAGACAGTCGACGTTCTGCACGCCACTGATGACGAGCTCCTCGGCAAGGGATGTTGCCCGTGGCTGTGTTGATACAAAGATGAGTACAGGTGGGTTATAAGGTTGCGACAGATATTGCAGTAGAGTCGGGAGTTTGGATTGGTCGTCTGCGACGTAGGTGAGTGATTGAGCGATGAGGGGAAGAGGCGTATCCCTATTGATAAAATTAGAGTGCAGATGATAGCTTCAGACAGAAAGGCGTACTTCAGTCCCACTACGACCCGTATCGGATCGCGGAGCATAGACAACGCCACCTTCTCCGCGTTGGCTGGGAGAGTTGCGCTGAACACTGCTTTCTGCACATCGTTATGGGTGCACGCTGCGATAACTTCTCGTACTTGCTCCAGAAACTCTGCGTCGAGCATGCGGTCTGCTTCATCCAGGACCAGATGGCGCACACTGCAATCCGGTATGAGATGGATGCTGCGATGAGAAGGCAGAGACCGCTCACTTGTCTAACTCTAGGTTGCCTGCCTGTAGTGCAGCCAGAAGTCGTAGGGGTGTACTGATGATAATATCTATGATATACGAGCGTGAGCGGATGCGCGCCCGATATCCGGGTCACACTCACCGATCTTGTCTCGCACCTTCTTGTCGGCAAGTGTCGCAGCAGTGGCCTTGCTAAATAGCACTATTCGCCACTTCCGCCCCTGCGCAAGCTTCAGGCACTCGTTGTGGATCTGGTGCGCAAGCTCACGCGTGGGCGCGAGGACGATGACGCGAACGCCTGGGCCGGGATCGGACTTGGAGCTTGAAGCAGGCGCACCGAGCGCGGACATAATGGGTAGCAGGTACGAGAGCGTCTTACCCGTACCAGTGGGGGAAATGGCAGCGAGGTCCCGACGCTAACGTACGATCAGGGTCTCGTGCGAGCACACAGGAAAGGGTAGAGTGCGTACTTCCATGAGTATGGGAATACCATGAGACTGTATCGCAGTCGGACGCTTGTACCCACTGTGCGCGAGGTTCTGAAAGAGGTGCGACGAGATATTGTATCGCTCGCGCAGATCTTCGAACGTCTCTAAATGCTCGGGTACATTGTTGCCCTTAGTCGTGACGCGATGTCGGGGCATAGGGGGACCGTCCTCCTTCTCCTGCACCTGACCAGCGTTCTCTTCGTCTTCGCCCTCATCTTCGTCGACCTCGTCAACCTTCCGCTTCTTTCCCTTCGGGTCTATGTCACCGCTGGCTTCGGACGCCTTACGTTTTGCCGGTCCACCTTGAGCGTACTTGAAAAAATCAAGTTCGGGTGGGAGCTCGCCTTCTCGCATGTGTGTAGAAGTAGACGCTGTGAGCTGCTTGCGTGTCTTTCCCTAGTATTCGCATGAGAAAAAGAGCAAGTAGATGTAACTCAATGGGAGACATACATGAAATAGTTGAACGTCCGACTTGAATCTCTGCTTGTCGAACTTTGCCCCTCCGCGAGAAAGTAAGTGGAATGCCTCCATTATAACAGAGCCGAGTCCTAATGTTAGTAGTGGATCCGTCGTCGAGGTGCCTCAGAGACAGTGCGAGTAGTAGAAGTAGGGAAGCAATCCTGATTCCTGAAGCAACGCCGAATCGCCGTGAGCTGAGGGCCGCCGTATGCGAAGCGCTGGGGCACAGTACTCGAAAAACGCGATCACGCATTTTTGGGGGAGAGATCATGTGATTTCCTTCACTCACACTCGCATCTCAAGTTGCAGGCAGTGACAGCGGAGTGACCATAATTCTTGGTGAAGTCTATGTTGATCCAGAGGATTGATAGTGCCACTGTGGAAATATGTCGAAATGACGATGCGTATTGTATATAAATATCGGTACGAAAGCAATTAATTACGATGATGAGGGTAGCTCTAGCTATTGGCGGTCCTCTACGATCCGTCTAGTCTACGAGCTCAAGTCTCCCAGATTTAATAATGATAGGAAGTGAACGATATGTCTAGAGGGTGTGTCTAGAGTATGTACTCTGCTGGAAACAGGGTTCTCCAACCCTTCTTCAATTGCTATAACGGGTTGATCAGGAAGAGGCGCACAAGGTCATATTAAACAGAAGCCTACCTCAAAGAAGACGAACATCAACACTGTATTAGGTCCCAATCGAATGAATGCTGGTGTCCATCCCTTAAAGAGAAAACGTGGACCCTCTTCTCGAAGTGCTGTGGTGAGAACCTCCATAGGGTGTGTCTTACCGTGCTATAGGAAAATACTAATCAGAACGGAACGATATGGTATAGAGAACCAGGAAACGCACAGCAGCCATCAACCTAGATCGTAGCACGTCAGCGGGTGCAGTGACAGCTAATGGTATAATATTGAGCGCAGTTGGGACGAGAGGTACGCAGAGGAAGCTTACTCGTCGCACAGGTTCCAGCAGCGACACTCGCAACAGAGTGCAGCAGCAGCCCATCCTCCATTTGGTGATCGATGAGGGGTATCCTATTTCTCAGTAACATTTGCTTGAAAAGGTCATATCTATGAAGGCATTAGCTTTCCGTTCCTGAAAATCATACAGAGCAAGTACTGACGATCCAACCTGAGAACCCTAGGAAACCACGGTGAGAGCCATGACGGCAACACGTTCCAAGCCTTATCATACTCACGTTCATGAGAATAGCCCTTGTCTGATGAGCGATATAAGACATGTGGATTGTGAAGAGGCGTCCAACATACCAGGTTGGTGCCCAGACCTCGAGACAACTCCTGCACGCCTCCCTCTTTGACTAGGGTGACCAGACCGCTGATTGCATTGCGATAATTGTATCTCTCTGCAGGAGGTCGCACGGCGTCACTCGTCATCCTGACGAAAAGTATGTCTACAGAGACATTTTTACAGACCCAAGCTGAGTGAAACGGAATGTCCTACCTGCGGGGTTGCCAGCTATGCCTCCGAGGCCGCCAGCGACCATTGCGGCAAGAAACAGATGGCTAGCGGGCGCCGGCCCGTCCTTGGACAACTCCGCCTTCATCTTCTCATACGCACCCAGGCGAACAAGCGAGTAGGTCATCTGCCGCATGATGGAGGCAGATAATCCGGTGTACAGGCTCTTGAAGCCAGTCTCCGAGATAGTCATCCGTAGAATGGAGAGGGTTGAAGGATGGACAGGGCCCCCTGAAACTGAATGGATAGTCTGCATCCGACTACCTCGGATGGTGTTGAGACCAATCACTGGTATTCTGGCGTAATTCGACCGCTTACACTTTGGTGAGGTCTAGAGGGTGTGTGCAGCACGCAGCCACTGGACAAAGTTGGCCATATCCGATCAGGTCGATGGCCGGGGTATGAAGACTGACAGAATACTCACTCGTTGCGCCGACGCCTACATTCCGTCACAACACGCATGCGGTATATTCCATGTGAGACCCATCCTACTGCACAACGAGGGAACTCCATCTCACCTCCAAGCCTTCATGAGGAATATGTGATGAGCAAAATTCGGCGTCGTCGGCTTGACGGCGGTAACTCACCAGAAGGGATAGCTCTGCTGAGACATGGGGGTTCTGACGGTGGTGGGTTTGGCCAGGGCGACGTCCGGGGTTTCGAAGGCCTGCATGACGCTCAGACCGCGGCTACCCTTGGACGCGTGTGTTTCATGGAAGAGGGTTATATAGCCGTCCGGAGGAAATCAGAATTGGCTGTTCAGGATGATTCGGAATTTCGACGTATATAGGCCCGACTCTAGATTACAAATTCGGAATCGGCAGGGCGTCAAGGTTGAACGCGAGCAGAAAAACCCATTTGGATTGTCGGCGGCTCTCGGCCGACAGTATTTGTGACAGATCATTACCATGGGGAATTCGTAGAGCAGAGGAGAGCTTCATGGAGACTCTACTACAAACGGTCTATCAGGATCAGGATGCACAGGATGGTGTTGGACAAGTGCACACGTGACTCGCTCTCGCACTGTTAGGGGTCCGTGCATTCAAAACAGCTGTGCTGGGGGCCCATTTTGGCGCCAGGCCCCGCGTCGAGTCTCAGTCGCGTCGCCCTTTTTCTTTCTCCCACCTCCACCTTGACCTCCACCTCCACTCATCTCTTCTGCTTTCTTGTTCTCTCCTAGCTTTCTTTTATCTCGTCTTCCGCCGTCTGCAAGTATGAGCGCTCACGACAACGAGGAACTCATCGACTACGAGGATGAGCATGACGTGGTCACGAACGGTACTCCAGCGACCGCTGCTGCAAACGGTGCTGTCACAACGACAGCGTCTGCTGCTGACGGAGAGGGCGACAAAAAGAACTTTTCCGGCATTCACTCGACAGGATTCAGGTATGGATGACCTGCCTCAGTGGCGCGACGATGTGTTGACAAGCGCCAACGTTCAACCTGTCATCAGAGATTTCCTGTTGAAGCCCGAACTGCTGCGAGCTATCAGTGACCTTGGTTTCGAGCATCCTTCCGAAGGTCTGTGTTGACTTGTGGGCACGCGTTGGCCACCGATGATTGACGCCACACTTCCGTATACAGTTCAACAGGAGTGCATCCCCCAGGCTGTCCTTGGAATGGACGTCCTGTGCCAGGCAAAGTCTGGTCATGGAAAGACGGCTGTATTTGTCTTGGCTACTCTTCAGCAGCTCGAGCCGGTCAACGGTGAGGTGTCGGTCATTGTCCTATGCCACACCCGTGAGCTCGCTTTCCAAATCAAGAACGAGTATACTCGTTTTGCCAAGTACATGCCCGACGTCCGTGTCAGCACTTTCTTTGGCGGTATTCCTGTCGTGAAGGACGCCGAACTTCTTCGAGACAAGATAAAGTGCCCTCACATTGTGGTCGCCACACCAGGCCGATTGAATGCGCTCGTTCGTGACAAGGTCCTCGACGCTTCCAAAGTCAAGCATTTTATCCTTGACGAATGCGACAAGATGCTGGAACAGCTTGGTTAGTCATCTGCAAATTTCGGCGTCCCATCCTTCGTGCATCGTTTGTTGCCTTCGCGGCGTCGACTTGTCGGGTTCCTACAATCACGCCCATCTCGTCACGGAGTGCCAGCGCTTAGCGACCACCTGCGATGATCTGGGCCTTGGTTCGGCGAACTTCGTGGACTCTGTATTGTGGTCGTTGCGGGGGTAGAGAGAACGCGGCGAAGAAAGGCGGATGAAGCATCGAAAGGTCTCGACGGTCACGGCAGCGATTGTCTCTTGTGGACGCGCGGCCAAGTCGCCTCCCAAACAGCTCCCACCGGAACGTTATTGGCCATTCTTGAACTGAGTGCCTTCATTATTCGTTCTTTTCTGATTCGTTTTACGTACGACGTCATCTCACCATACCCGCCACCGCCTACCAGACATGAGACGCGACGTACAAGAGATCTTCCGGGCCACGCCACACCACAAGCAAGTCATGATGTTCTCTGCCACGTTGGCGAAGGACATCCGCATCACGTGCAAGAAGTTCATGGCAAACGTGAGTTTCCGTCAATCATTTTACGTTCCTTATTGTTGATATACATGTTCAGCCTCTGGAAATCTTCGTCGACGACGAGACGAAGCTCACTCTCCACGGGCTTCAACAACACTATGTCAAGCTCGAGGAGGCTGCCAAGAATAGGAAGCTCAACGAGCTCCTCGACACCCTGGAATTCAACCAGGTTCGTCCTTCACGTGTTGTAGCGGATATACCGCGACCGGTGTCGTAATTGTCCTTCACACAGGTTGTCATATTCGTGAAGTCGGTAGCTCGCGCTATCGAGTTGGACAAGCTCCTTGTTTCGTGCAACTTCCCTAGCATTGCAATTCATTCCGGCCTCGCACAGGAGGAGCGGTACGTCGATCCTTCCCGGGTATCAGCGGACAGGGCCTCATTCATACTCTCTAGTATCTCGCGTTACACGGCCTTTAAGGCGTTTGAAAAACGAATTCTAGTCGCTACTGATATCTTTGGCCGCGGTATTGACGTTGAGCGTGTCAATATCGTTATCAACTACGACTGCCCTCCTGACGCAGACAGCTACTTGCACCGCGTCGGGTATGTTCATGGAAATTCGTGCTCCTATTCATCGTTCTAATCGGCACCTTGCAGCCGTGCCGGTCGTTTCGGTACAAAGGGTCTTGCGATCACATTTGTTTCGTCGGACAGCGATGGAGAGGTGATGAAAGCGATCCAATCACGGTTTGAGGTTGCTGTGCCAGAGTTGCCCGACCATGTCGACCCTGCGAGTTATAGTAAGTGTTTCGTCATGTAGTATGGCAGGTGACTGACGATGTGTGTGTGCAGTGACGTCCTGATTGTCGAGGAATGCCCTCATGCTCTCGTATCCCGCTGTTGTCGTAGATTATCCCGCGTTCATGTAACAATAGTTTGTCCGCGTACTCCAGAGTCCTCCCACCTCAATGGATGATATCATATGGCGTGTCGTGAGCGATCGCGATATCCAAGTTGTATGTGCATGAGGATGTGTTCCTGGATTGTCGAGCGTAAGTACGTGTGAGGGTGATTCTAAGTGCTAAATAAAGTAAAAGTTTGATTCTGATTGCGGACCTTACGGGAGAAAGAGACGATGACGTGGGTGTGACAAGAGTTTGATGAACAGGATCTGGAACTGCCGTGAGTCCCGGGACCAGTGACGACTGGTTGTCCATGCGAATGCGAGCCGGATGTCACAGCTGCCCAGCAAGGAAACCGTGCCCAACCCAGAAATCCTCCTCCTCTCACCTGCTATCCACTATACCCCATCTTCACTTGTCCTCCTCTCCCCCGTCCGCGTTCATACCCTCCATCCCTCGACCACAACTCTCATCCTCCTGACTCTATCCTGCGCATCGACTCCCCACTCCGGGGTTCGATCCCGCTAGAATGCGCCGCAAATACGCGCAACCCGCCCTTCCGACCCTCTACTTCAAGGATGGCATTCTCTCTGTACCGGGATATACGTTTGAGAAGGTCCGTCGCCCGTCATGATCTCAGTATGTCAGGGGTTGACCGCAATCTATGTGCATTCCGACGATGTAGGCAGTACCATGGGAGGACACAGGCAGTATGACCCTCCTTGCGGAAGGGACTAACCTGCAGGACGGAACGAGCGTTCTGGCGAAGATCGTACCCGCGCACTCGAACGCTTCTATGCTGCTTGAGCGCGAAGCTCACATGTGAGTGTTCCTCGCTTGTCAATGTGTGTTTCCTTCGGATGATGCAAAGCTCGTCTTGTGCCACACTTTGCCGTCGCTCGACCGTGATCTACATCGTACGGGGAGAAGCGCCCACTGTTGAGCTCTATGCTGATGATGAGCGTGTGTCTAGCCTAGAGAAGATGGCGACATCTCCCGAATCCTCAAGCACAACGTTGCGGATGATCGATTTCTTCACGATACCGAAGACCAACGGCGACTGTGTCGTCCTTCTCCTCTTCCACCCCGGCCTCAACATCCTTGGTCGCTACTTCCCTCCTGCAAAGGTGAACAATCTCTTACTTGGCGACATCTCGCGTGCCCGTCCAGCACCTAGTCACCGTGATATCTACATGTCCGGTGTCGAGGAGCCCTATATGATGGAGGAGATGGAAGCCATTGAAATCATGGACCTCGCGACTTTCCTCGAGTTTGCCATTCAGGCAACGCATTGTCTAGAGATGATGCACAGGAATGGACTTATCCACCGAGAGGTGCGCGCGAACGCGTTTCATTTGAACCATCACAGCGGCCTTGTACGGTTGGTCCACTTCGGCAACCGCGCTGTTTCATTAGAACAGTTCGGCGTTCCATCTGAGTTTGTGCTGAAGGCGGATGCTTTCGAGGAGGGGCAGAAGCTCAAGGTCAAGGAGGCTCTGTGCTACTTTGCCCCGGAGCAAACAGGCAGCATGGAGAACCTTGCGGAAGATCACAGGACGGACTTGTATTCCCTCGGTATCATGTTCTGGACGCTCCTGGTAGGTCGAGGGACCATGCCCTTCGAGGGAGGACCTCTAGAACTTTTGCACGCCGTGGTCCAGAAGAGGCCTATGCCCGTCCATGAAGTTCGCCGTGACATCCCACAGGTTCTGGCCATGATTATTGAGAAACTTCTCAACAAGTCTCCAGACGCACGGTACCAGAGCGCGTACGGGCTCAAGCAGGATCTGCTGGAGTGCCAACGGCGACTTCTCGCAGCGGTAGCGCTGTCCTCGGACGAACCCGCAGAACTCATTCCGTATTTTGACATCGCCACGGAGGACCGGTGTATGGAGTTTACAATTCCAAGCCCACTCTTTGGCCGCGATAAGGAACTCGAGACTCTTCGGAACATTATCCGGCACACGTCAACCAGCTATTCACGCCAAATCGCAACGTCCCGAGGATCATTCATCGTAAGTTCGAATGGATCCGGTGGCACGAGCACCGCGGGCACTGGCGAGGATCCGAGCGATTCGATGTCGTCGAAGAGCGAAACGTCCGGGCAAATGGCCATGTCTCCCGACTCTCCCGGCTCCAAGGTGTCTTCTATCGATCATACCGGCCAGGGCTCTGGAACAGGTACTGTCACGTCCAGCTCGACCATCCCAATCAGCGATGGACTGCGTCGAGTAGCGTTGGCCCCATCACAGAGCCGAGCAAGGACACATGCCGCGATTATTGTGGGACCGCCCGGGTACGTTTGCAGTGTGGGATCTCAGGCATTTGGTAGTTCATGACGCGCCGCAGTGCTGGCAAGAGCTCGCTGATCCTCACACAACAAGCGAAGTGGAGATGTAGGTGTATATGGCCATCTGCATGGGCCCACCCTTAGTTATTCTCCCACAGCACACGGCCTTTGGGGACAAGCGAAGTTCACCGAAGTTGAACCTGGACCTTTTGCGTCACTAGTGAGTCGGCCGAGAGTGTAGTGAAAAAACACACGGCTCAATTGTTCGCAGCTGGCATGTCTATCGCATGTTCTCCGACAACTGATCGTGTTCCATTCGGACCTTCATCGATTCGTCACTGATCTCAAGCAGCGACTCGGACCCCAACTCCAGAACGTGCCTCTTCTATATGAGGGTGCACCTGAGCTCAAGACCATCTTCTCGCTCTTTGACTTGTCGGTTGACACTCCTCAGGAAGCATTAGAAACTAGCGAGCTACCTGCACGGTTCCAATCGCTTGTCGAGAATGTGTTCTCAGTGCTTTCACAGACTCGACTCTTTGCCTTGTTTCTAGACGACCTCCATGAAGCGCCTGACTCGTCAGTGTCTATGAATATAGACCTTATAGCTCCATATCTGACTAAACTGACTCGTAGCTCGCTTGAGCTAATCAACGCTCTTGTAAACTCAAGGACACGTCTGGTATGCTGCCTTACTCTCTATGTTCACTCCTTCGCACTCACGTCACCGCAGCTCATTTTCGGGACCGTTCGGTCAGATAGACCGTGAGTCTGAACACAATCAGCATGTAGAACATGTCTAACCATAATTGTGAAGGGAAAGATTGGACAAGATCCGTCATACCTTCTCGACGAAGTCAACCACATGGATCACCCTCGAATCTCTCAGCTACCCATCCATCTCGACGCTCGTCGCTCGCACGCTCCACCGCCCGAAGGAGGACGTCGCCCACCTGGCCCGTATCATACACAGTTCGTCCGAGGGCAATCCCTTTTCTGCAAGAAACATTCTGACAACACTTCACCGGCAACGACACGTGCGGATCGTGCTTTGTTCCGACCGTCAGCTCTATTGACTTGTATCGTAATCAACAGATCTGGTATGATTGGGACAAGAATAACTGGCAGTAAGCTTCCCCATCTTTCGTACACAGGTACCGTTGTGAAACAGGACGCAGGTTCGACATCACTCCCATCGAGAAGACACTCTTCGATAAGAAATTCACTGCTGCCCCTGGAGACCTCAACTTCCTCATCAACCACCTGCGTGAATTGCCGGAGGATGCGAGAAAATTTGTCATATGGGCGTCGTTCTTTGGCCCAATGTGAGTTATCCGCAAGAGAATCACCACGACGCTCATGATGACGTCATTACAGGTTCAAAGTGACTGAGGTTGCGCTGCTAATGGACTGGGACGACTCAGGTGAGAGCAGCGGAAGTGGTACGGAAGAAGAGCATAAGGATATGTGGAATTTGTCGAAAGCGGTCAACAGCCTCAAGGACACTTCCTCAACTACGCGACGCTCGATCCGTGGTCTGCAGACAGCCATCGCCGAGGGCTGGCTCATACAAAGGGCACGGGATATGTGCAGTTTCTCGCACGATAGATACCGTCAAGCGGCGCAGGCAGAAGCTGAGAGCCAACCGGGAGAGACAATCGCGAAGATGTCGTTCCGTGTATGTGACCATTGTTGCTCAAAGCAGGATCGGCGTGGCTTATCTCTTCCTCTTCTTGTGAACGTAGATCATTCTGATGATGCTGCATGAGTCGACGCCAGACATCTACCGTATCGCGGAACATGCCAAACGGTAAGCTGAACGGGCCCCAAAACGTTGTCAAACGTGCTCGATACTCACAGTCCTTCACAGGTGTCTGCCCCTTCTACGCGAGTACGCTAAGCGAGATGAGCTCTTTGAAATGTCCATGGACGCGGGGGATTCCGCTAGGGCTCGTGGTGCCCATGAGGTGTGCATCCCGCTGATTGCTGTCAGTCGAATGGAGCTCGCTAATACGGTAACTTCAAAGCTTGCACTGCAATCCTATATGAACGCTCGGTCACTTCTAGACGAGAGCTCATGGAATACTGATCCCGTGAGGACATCGTCCCTCTTTAGCCGTTTAGCAGAGTGCGATCATCTCGTTACCATATCGCGAAACTCCGTACTCAATGAAGTCCATATAGGCTGTATACATGGAAGTCAGAGTTCACGTTGTCGGACAACCTGCTGCAGGAGTGTTTGTTACGGTGCGAGCATCCCGAGGACAAGGCGCGGCTACTCCGTCTCCGCTCACGGAACCACTGGATGCGAGGGAATTATACAGCGGCGTTGAACGACAACACATTGGGACTTCACCTGCTCGGAGTAGACGTGAACGCGGCGCCTACACGACGAGAGGCAGACATCATGTTTGAGCAGGTCAAGAACGAGATCCTGGCTGTTGGATTCGAAGATATTCTAGCGATTCCTCGTGCCCGCGATAGCCGGACGGATTTGGCTATTGCTTTGCTCAATGATGCTGGTGCGTGCAACGGAGCGCCGGACATTCACGATCTGATCCCGGTGGTTACGTTAGGCACGAACGCGTATTGGAGTACGGGCGAGGGCTTCGCAGATGTCATCGGACTGACGGTGAGCATGCTCCTTTTGTAGGCAATGCAGGACATTCCTGACAGACGGCTGCCTGCTGCAGACCATACAGCTCGCGTTGCGGTGAGACAAACGTCTCGTTTCATGTTGCCCTTCGTAACTGAATGATCTTCGCAGAGCCGGGATGTGTCCGGGTACCGCCCTGGGATTCTTTTGGGCTCTTGGGGGTAACGTCATTCATTCTTCTGTCCACACGTCGCACAGTTAACGACACCACTATATAGCCGCGGCGGAAAGGCGAGAGTTATTCCGGTTTTCCGCTGACCTCGGCAAGCTTGCGCTACGGATTGCGGACCAATACGGGACAAGCTTCGAGAAGTGGTGAGTGAATGTTCATTTAGCCGCTTCGTCTGCGCCTGGACTCACTCACGGCCTTTTTAGTCGTGCGTTGCTGTTGTTCACCACGATGGTCTCGGGGTTCGACAATGTCCACATTCGCGCGAACGTCCAGCGATTGGAGGAAGCGATAAAGTATGGCCAGAGTGCGGGCGACAGGTAAGCCGAAAATTTCTCAGTGACAACGGCTCGGCGCGCTGACAGGTAAATCAGGATATACACGAGTTTCGCCACTGCTCACCTGATCGTCACAAGGCTGTACATCGGCGACCACTGTAAGTAACGTATGTTTCCGTCTACGTGCCAATGCTCAATTTTCTTCTAGTGAGCGAGCTTGTCGTAGCTGCGGAAGAGGTACGTCTTGTCATGTACACTCAACGGAGTTATAGTGGTTTACCCTGCCATGCAGGCAGTTTCTGACATCACTCTGTGGGCGCCAAGCGGTGATATATCAATTTTGGCGCAAGGAACCCTGAACTGCATCCGCGCCCTGGGAGGATATACGACTGCCCAGTCGGCTGAAACGGCTTTCGACACGGAAACATTCAAGGAGTCTGAATATCTCGCCCAGCTGGAGGGCCTCGGGCACATCAAGGTCGCGATGAACTGGTACAACGCGTTCAAGGTCGTCGGACTGTTCTGCCTTGGTTTCGTGGAGGAAGCGGCCAACCTCGGCTTCTATGTGTACGAGACGCGAGATAGCAATCCCAAGTGAGTGGTCTGAAGTGATGCTCGGTAGAGACTGTTGTCTTATTATGCATCTAGCCATCGACATACTCGCTACGCTCTCTTCTTCCACAGCTTGGCATTGATCCAATGTATCCGGAAAGGCGGCCTTACCAATGAGGAGCGCCTCCGATTCTTTAAGCAGATTGAGACCAACCAGTCATACATCCGAAAGTATGTCCTCTCGACCGCTCAGTTGAATTTTGCTCACCGTTCTCTGTCAGGTGGTTATCCCCAAGCCCCGTCAACACGAGCACGTGGGTAGCGCTCATTGTAGGTGCTGACACCCACACCCATTCGTGCTCTGACAGACCCGTCAATCTAGGACGCCGAGATGGCATCGTTGACGAACAACCCTGACGCGTTCAAGTTGTACGACGTGGCAGTCAAGTGAGTAGATACAAGCGGTTCAAATAGGGAAGGGTTCTGATGTTACTGTAGGCTGGCGGTGAACAACGACTGGTTACTTGAAGGCGGCTGGGGTCTGTACTTGGTGAGGAACTCGATCTTGTCATCAGCAATACTGTCCTGACATCCATATAGCAAGGGTCTCACTTTGTCAGGTGTGGCGTTGAAGGCCTTGGCAGCGAGCTCCAGCGACGCGGGATCGCTAGGCAAGCACAATGGGGCGCTCGTGGTCTAGTGTCAGTACTTAGCTCCATCGTGGCGTCTCTTGCATCTAACGGACTTCCTACAGCACCTACCTCTCATCTCTCCTAGAGACCCGGTCTCAACCGATGCCACTCAAACGACACATCTTCTCTGCTGATGTGGCTGTGCAGACAGACAGCGTTGTGATTGCGTCCCAACCTGCACTACAAGGGCCCTTTGAGCGCACAAGTCTTGATGCAAGCGAAGAGGAGCAGATCTCTACTCTCACTGCAGCTGACCTGGCGTCGATCTTGAAATGGAGCAAGGAGATTTCTGGCGACATCAACTTGTCTATGGCGCTGCAGCGGTTGACAGAGATTGCTACTGGTTGGTGATAATGTGCTGCGACTGAACATTTCCTTTCTGATATCGACATTGTCACACAGAGATTGCGGTCAGCCAGAATACTTGTGTTGTCATCGCTCGTGAAGCTGGCGATTATACAGTGGCAACGAGCATGAACCCACCTGAGGCGTGCAAGGTCCACGAGTGAGTAATGATGTGGTTGCTTGTGCGTGGTTATGACAATGCCTTGTAGAAACCCCCTGCCTATTCGTTCGATATCGGATCCTCTGCGGCGAACGATCATTCAGTATGGTATGTTCGTCTTGCCGCTCCATGTTGTTTTCTCACTAACGCCTACCGATGTGGATAGCGCTAAACACTAAGGAGCGAGTCTACTATGAAGACATCACGTCTGAACCCCGCTTTGCCTCAGAAGCTCAACAGTCCCCTCATCGTTCCGTCATCTGCATCCCCATCTTTAGTAACCGTGGCCAGACATTTGGAGCGGTCTACCTCGCGTCAAAATACGCATTCTCGCCAAACATCGTGACTATGTTGACTTTGCTCTGCCAACAAGCGAGCATAGGTATTTCGAACGCTCTTCTGTTCCGGTCCGTGCAAGCGGGCACGAAGGAGAACCTGAAGATGATCTCGGCCCAGCGCGATGCTTTAGAGGCGGCGAGGAAGAGCCGTGAAGATGCTCTCAAGGCGACGAAGGTACTGTTTTCTTCTTCCCAGTGCAGTTCCCAACACTCAACACTGATGCCAATCAAAAGATCAAGAGCAACTTCCTCGCCTCTATGAGTCACGAGCTCCGAACACCGTTCAGGTAACGAGCATTGATCTTCTGCCAGTGCACACATACTGAGGCTTGAGCAGTTCTTTCTATGGCCTACTGGACATCTTGAGTGGAACAGAGCTTAACGCAGGTCAGCGGGAAATCGGTGAGCAAGACTATCAGCTCGAGTCGAATGCGGGACTCAACTATCTTCTCAGTGCAAACTGCGAAGCAATCCTGTGAGCTGCTGCTGAAGGTATGGTTCCACTTGATTCCCGTCGCTCGACCACTGCTCACGCTCGTTCGATTAGATCATTGACTCTATCTTGGATTACAGCAAGCTGGAGGCCGACGGTAAGGTTGACAATAGGGCGATCCAACAACTCTTCTGACGACGCTTTGCAGCCGTTAAACTTGAGTACTCTGGTTTCTCGGTGGAGAATCTGCTCGCCGTACGTCAATGCCCTTTATGTTAACACATTCTCCTGAGTTTCCTTGTAGGATTGCATGGAGCTGCTCCTTCCTATGGCAGCGAAGAAGCTTGACCTGTCATTCAACATCGAGTCCAGTGTCCCTCATTGTAGGTTTCGCCGTCAGCTCACGAGATAAACTGCTTGTTCATCTCACTGTCCTTGCAGGGGTGAAAGCAGACTACGCTCGCATCCGTCAAGGTATCTTGCATCGCTGGCGACAGGTGACCATCAGGCTGATCACCATTCTAGTACTCATGAATCTGATTGGCAACGCTGTCAAATTCACGGCAAATGGCTTCGTTCGAATGACTTGTGCTGTTGACTGGAGTGCTCCGAGGACGGCGACAGATGTCTCTCTCAAGTTTTCTATCCAGTATGTGTCGTAGTGGGTCTCCTTGCAGCGTGGTGCTAACCTCTGAATAGGGACACGGGAATCGGCTTGAGTGCATCGTATGTTGAGTCCTGCTACCGTCGTGGAGTTACATCTGACTATCCGTCACAGTGACGTCGATCAGCTGTTTGTTCCTTTCCAGCAAGCTGACAACTCATCAACTCGTCGCTTTGGTGGCACGGGCCTTGGTTTGTCTATCTCTCGTCAGTTGGTCAAGTTGATGGGAGGCGTCATTGGCGTACAATCTGAACTTGGCGCTGGCTCAACGTTCTGGTTCACGATCCCAGTGAAAATATTCGAGTCGGAAGAGTCGCAGCAGGTAAATGGCACTTACAAGCCAGTACCTTGACATTTCGTTGATACCGGATCCAGGCACTGGCAGAGGTAGAAAAACTCAAATTACACCTCATGCAACCGCAGCCGCTCCGGTTGCTCGTTAGCTCTGGTTCAAGTGCGACGCTTGCGATGCTCAGCACGATGTTAAGCGGATTCAGCGTGATCACCGTCTCGAAGACCGATGAAGCGGAGGAACACTTACGCAGCTCCGAGTTCGTTGCACAGCCGCTGGACTTTGTTCTGCTGGACGATCAGTCGGAGGCTCGTGCCGATAACCTTGCGCGGGTCTTGCGGACACTACCTTATCCTTCCTTGCGAGACACGAAGATCATCCATCTCTTCACACCGACGACAGACAACCTGGCGGGCGCACCGATGCTCAGGAACGACATGGAGACGCCGCCTGGTATCGTCAGGATGACGAAACCTCCCCGTCAACTAAAGCTGCTGCAGATGCTTGCGAGCCTCAAGAACGTCCTCGACGAAGTGGTTATGAAGCCCGTCGTGAACGCTTTAAAAATGCGGGAGGAAGAAGCATTGGCACAGCGTACGCTGTTCGGTAATGTCCTCGTCGCGGAAGACAATCCGGTCGCACAAAAGTTACTCGTCAAACAATTGGAACGGTACGATCTCAATGTCATAGCAACATCGAATGGCGAGGAAGCGATAGCCGGTATGTTGCTCGTCTTAATAGAGCACCGTGCAATCCTTCTTGACATTTCGACCCACATGTTACAGAATGGGAGAGGCACGAACCGGGATACTTCAGTGTCGCCCTCTTCGACCACCGTACGTCATGATTGTAATCAGCACAATATCTCTCTTTCTGATGAAGTCTTTGGTAGATATGCCTATATGTGATGGCGTCGAGGCATGCAAACGATTACGCATCCTAGAAGGCAAGCGGAAAGTGTCCATTCTGCTACCCAGTAAGTCTGATGTGTGCCAGTCCTTCGTATTCATCGTTAACACATCCCGTAGTCGTTGCATTAAGTGCAGACTGCCAAGAGTCGACGAAGCAATTATGTCTCAGCTCTGGGATGAACGGCTTCCTAAGCAAACCGCTGAAGAAAAGTGAGCCATCTTACATGGCTCCATGAACGGCCAACTGACGGTGTCTCGTAGATGACCTGTTGTCACTGCTTGGGATGTTCGGTCCTGCCATACCTATCCAACGCTCTGAGCCGCCTCCTACACCACCATAGTAGCCTACTTGTCGCCGTACTGCCCTGTCGCTCTGTTACATGTCGCATTGCTTTATAACCTTACACCTCTTAGCATGTACTATCGTATTCCCTCATCTACTACGATATCCATCTGTATAGCGCACGTTCACCTATCACGATCTACGTACATGTACTTGTTTTCCCGATACCGCACCGACTTGGATACACATGTGTAGCCATGTATTTCTCCCTTTGTCATCCCACCATACAGACACGGACTTTCCCTGTGTTGCATACTGTCGGGTGTGAGGAACATACACGCTTCTCTCAATTTACTGTCTATGACTAGAGTGGGGATGGACCTTTGCATTGTATTATTCGACACCGCACAGCAACAACTATACTCTTAATTCATGCGGCTACGGCGCTTTGCTCAGCGGTACGTGCACTGCCGTGCAACCAAAAGAGCATCCTCTTCAGTACCGGTCGTTCGCCAAAGAAGCAGAGGGTGACGATGAGACTGACGGCCACCAAACTCAAGTTAAACAGGGATAGAGCCATCCATCCGTGAGCGACATGGTCATACAGCTGTACGATGGGTTAACAAGATCCCGATCGGTCAGACCCGACGTTGACAAGACGCACCTGTCCACCAATCACTGGTCCAACTAGCCAAGGCCATGGATATATTGTGTGGTCAGCGGACATAAGTGTTCAGTGAGATGCAATGGAATTCTTACTTGCAGAACCGATGCCGTATGCCACATTGAATGCGCCGTATACATGGCCATCTGCCAATCGCTTCATAAGAGAGGCTCCCATCAGCATGGTTCGAGGCTTTATGGTACTCACACCCGACACCTTCCATCCCTCGCGCGACTAAGGCAAGCTCTGCTGTGATGGGGGCGATAACACCAGTCACGAAGAAGTCTGTACGACGGGGAACCAGGGTTTCACCAGACGTAGGTCAGTAGGGTTACAGGTAAGATAGTGCAGGGTCGGAATGGAGACTGACTGAGGCAGCCGAACATGACGATGAAGTAGGCAAGCGGCCCATTGATAAAGATGAGGGCCCAGAAGGGGATAGCGCCGATAAGACATGCGAGCGTACTCGTGATCGTCCCCCCTCGGTCAGAGTACCATCCGGACAGTGGAGAGGCTGACCGTGTCGCATAAGTCCACCGGTCAGAGGATGGTTTGATGACACTAGAGAAGACCCACAGATGAAAGTCGGAACAATGGCAGCGAGGTACACCAGACCGATTTTGGAGACATTGAGGGCGTAGGTGGTCTGCAGGTAAAGAGGTAACGCGGGCTCTGTGTTCGTCATCATAACTCTACTATGTCGATCAGGACCCGCAAGATACGAGTGAGGACAGACGGACCCATAGATGAGTGTCATAAGAACAGGAGTCATTGCTCGCGAAGACTTGATTAACTTGAGCAGTAACCCCAAGATCGACAAACGCACGGGAGGTTGTGAACCATCTGTGGCTGTGGGGTCACTAGACGGCGGACGGGACGACGGGCGTTGCACCACTCCTGGCAACCGATTTGCCTCGTCGTGTGTAGGCTGAACAACAGCTTCTGTAGGTTGTTCTGTGCGCTTCTCGGAGACGGTCGCTCCATAGGTGTGGTCCCTTGAAGCGTTCTTATTCTCAAGGTCGACAAGAGCCTGAAGGGAGCCGTCCCAGCGTGCTGCTTCGTGCCGCTCGACGATCAGCAGACGGCACATCAGCTCAAAGGCCGTGACGATGACACCCAAGATGAAGGGTGCACGGAAACCAAAGCGTTGATCAAGAGCTCCTGCTATGGGAGGGCCGACGAGGAAACTGTCGGAAAACTTGAGGAAGGATGTCTCGACGAAACGGTTGGATGTACACACCCAATTGACATTCCCATCATGACGAGACCCATTTGTTCTGAGATACCAACGGTGAGCGGTGAGAAAAAATCCGGGAATGGACCAAAGACACACTTACTTCCAATAATTGCTTCAGGAACAGTGTCGCCGCTGCAGACTCGTTCATTCGTTCGTAACACGCAATGCAAGGCGTGCAACACTCACACCAATGCCAAACCAATTACCCAAATGACCGTCGCGCTTATTCCCTGGGCAACTCGGGCAAGTACCATGACCCAAAATGCGGGCGCTTCCATCAGCATGATCTGTGAACCGATAAGCGCAATCTGGCCACAGAGCAGTGGTATCTTCCGGTTCTTGTATATCTCAGAGAGATGAGCTATAGGGGGTGTTGCTGAGCAGAAACATGAGCCCCGGTGATTGAGTCACTAGCCAGTTCTGTACGCACAGATGACGAGCGTTGCAGACTGTGTTGGAGCAACGTATCAACAAAGACCGCTTTCATGACCGTCTGAACGGGAGAACCCACATAGGCAAACAGGAGCCACCCTACTAAGCCGCCAACACCATCGTATCCCATTGCTTGTAACTGGAACGGGATGATGGGCACAATCATCGAGTAGATGAGGATATCAACGCCTATACCTGAACTCATTATGAGTTCACAATAGTCACTGTCAGGTCCAGATGTATGGTACCTATGCCCACAGCTATCATCCATGAGGAGACGGTCAGTCCGGAGGAATACATTGTCTTGATAAGATATACCTAAGGTGATGAACCATATAGAGCTTCTCCAGCGCAAGCCCCATGGGGGACGTGAAGAGTTCCGCGTATCATTGGCGATTTGATGTGTTGGCGGTGTAGTTGTGTTTGTCTCGTGCGAGATGACTGCGCTGGACGACATGCTTTGGCAGTGAGCACGGAGTGTGAAAGATTTGATTATATACTGCAGCCTTCAGCGCCGATTATCAGACCCATGAGCAGACGTCAGCGACTAGTGGGTGTCGCAAGTACTGGTGCCACGAACTTGTGGGTCGACAGCAGTCAGGAGCGGCCGGAGACTGAAGCGTTCGGCCGAAACTGTCAGTTTCCTTCCACTCATGAATCTACAAGCCGCTGATAAATCTTTCGTGGCTATGCCCTTGGGCCCTAGGGGGAAAGCAGGAGCACAGTGAGCACCCGTGACTTGAGTCTGGACTCGAAGAGATACAAGGCCAAGTCACCTTGGGTATGGTCAGTAATCACGCACGACTGGTTGTTTTCTCGATGATGAAGGAAGAAATTCAAGTTCAACCTAGAGGTACATCCTCACTGCAATCGTGATGAAGCAAGATATTCAAGTTCAAGCTCGAGGTACATCCTCACTGCAATCCGGCGCTGTTCCTGTGCAAGCAATGGCATGCTCTCGGATGTTACGTATCATGTTAAAACTCGATACTCATAGTGGTAACTAACAGCGGAGATGATATTACAGGCTGATTCAAGCTGGTTCCTTGTGACTTTCTCAGCATATCCGAGTCTTTCGGCGAGATATGATTATGTAATATCTCACAACCTTCTGGTGAAGCATTAATGGCACCCAAAACAGAGATTAGACGCCAATCACAGGCGCGTCCTGTTTAGCGAGGGCGTGGACGGATGTGTTACAATAATTGGTCTTTACTCTCTCTTGCATGACGTCTCAACCCAACTCCTCCACCCACAAACCTCGACGGCGACAAGCCAAGAAGAACGACTTGCCTGCCGTCGACTCGGAACGGATGCATGCTCGCGCACATGCCACCTCGCTGGAGAGCATTGAGATCCTGCCACGCACTCCAAGGACGCCCGCCATGTCCCGTCGCGGTCACACTCACGACGGACGCACACCCAATGACGTTGATGAAGTGGAGCTCAGTCTACTCGGGGAGGAGGAGCGTCGCGCCGCCACCGCGGACTTGACTGTCGAAGAAGAGCAGGCGTACCTGGGTCAAGCTGACGGGAAGAAACCAATCTCTGCACGAGACAGACAGGCTGTAGTGCTGCTTATTGTTCTCTGTACGTGTCTCGTGAACACCTTCATGACAGAGCGTCACGAGTTCTGACGCGTTTCAACCATCAGACTTGATACAAGGATTTCCAGTGAGTTGAAGCGGCGGCTAACCCTCTCCGCGTCCTGACCAGTCAATCTAGTTAGGTCTCGCTCTGGGATCCATACCATTCATCCTCCGAGAGCATCTATCTTACTCCGAACTCGCTGTATTCTCTCTATCTGGGTATCCATACTCCCTCAAACTCTTCTGGTCACCCATCGTAGACTCCGTGTTTTTTCGCTCAGTTGGCCGTCGCAAATCGTGGATTATACCCATGCAACTAATCATTGGGATGACTTTGCTCTTGATGTCGTTCCGAGCCGAAGAATTAATGAACAATGTACGTCTCTGCCTTTATGACATCGCGTTACGTACTAATGGGGGCGTTGCAGCCAGGAGAACATCTGTATATGCTGAGTTTCGCATTCACCTCGCTCGTTTTCTTTTCAGCAACGCAAGGTCAGTTCTCATGATGCCTACCGTTTCTCACCGGTGCTGTACTCACAGTCTTTCTAGACATTGCGGTTGACGGTAAGCAGTGATGATCCACGCCCTGAAGCATTGCTAACATTGCGTGTCTATAGGCTGGGCCCTAACGCTGCTCTCAGAGGAGAACCTCGCATACGCATCGACGTGTCAGACTATAGGTCTCAACACGGGCTATTTGTTGTCCTATACCGTTTTCTTGGCACTGAATAGTGAAGACTTCGCGTTAGTAGTCCACTCTTGCATGCGTGCTCGAGCTAATTCATTTTCAGCAATAAGTGGGGCCTTCCCCGGCTCACATTGAGCTCTTATCTCTCCTTTTGCGCTCTTATGTCGTTTGCTGTCACTGTGTGGTTATTCTTTGTTAAGGAGGTCAGGATGGGTTTGAACAGTGCCATACCTGATCTGACCATTGCCTATACAGGAGAAGATATCGACTTCAGAAGACATCGGTATCAAGGCTGTGTACACAACCATGTGGGAAATTTGCAAGCTCAGACGTTCGTTTGTAACCTTTTAATTGAACGCGGGCTCGCTGTTACTCACGATGTATACATTAGATGTGCAAGTTTTGCTCGGAGTACACTTGCTAGCTAAGATTGGCTGGCAAGCAAGCGACGCTGCAACGCAGCTAAAGATGGTCGAGAAAGGTCTTGGCAGGGAAGATCTCGCTATCACCGTACTCATTGATTTCCCCTTCGAGATCGTGGGTGGGTGGCTTGCTGGCAAATGGGCTCGAGGTGACAAGCCTCTACGAGCATGGATATACGCGTTCTGGCCTCGGCTGGCCCTCACGTTCCTTTTCACTCTGATGGTCTACTGGTTTCCTGAACCACCGATCTCCACCGGGTTCTTCGTTTCGCTCGTTATTTTGACGATCTTCCAATCTTTTGCCAGGTTGGTCCTTCGGTTCTATATGTGAGTCTCCTTACTAACAACATTGCTTGCAGTACAATCCAGTTTGGAGGCATCTCAGCGTTTCACACAAGGATATCTGATCCAGTTGTTGGAGGAACCTATATGACCGTGGGCATTGAACCATACCTCACGATTTCACGATGTCTCATTGTGCTATAGCTGCTGAACACTTTCACAAACCTTGGGGGAACCTGGCCCCGCTACTTTGTTTTAAAAGGTCAGCTGTCGCCAAGTCCAAATCGAAGGACATAGATTAATCCTGCCTGCTTTCTCAGGAGTCGACTACTTTAGCATTGCTACTTGTCAGATCAAGGAGTCGAGTCTCTCTGTCAAAGGTAGGCTGTTCGCACGGACTCCTGTGTAAGACGTTAGACTGATCAGGTCTGACAGCTCAAGAATGCGTTTCTGAACATGGGAAGGCTGCATGCTCGAACCTGGGCGGAGAATGCGTGACGGAACAAGACGGCTATTACATCGTCTCCGCCATTTGCATTGGCTTTGGCGTCCTATCCGTATTGTTCTTCCTCATTCCAACCGCAAAGAAGCTCCAAGGTATGCTGTCATTCGCTACTACGTAAGGTGCTGCTTACGCGTGGTTTCCAGCTGTCCCGGTGAGTAAATGGAGGATATACTCTTGATATGGGGCTACTGGTAATGGACCGTTGTAAAAGTAGAAATACTTTACGGTAAACATATTGGCGATAGATGCTCGTCCGGGTTTCTCGATTGTGCCTTTCGTGCCGAAGGCTGTAGCTGGTTGATACAACGTGTATGGGAACGTGCCACAAACGATGTACATAGTTCATGCGGACAGGGCGTCAGAGAGACCGGCCCTGAGGTAGGTCACGCTGATTGAGACTTGCACCGTTGCCAGTTATAGGTCTACTGAACCTCTACGCGAGTTTTCCTTTTCACATATCTGCTGCCACTGAGTTTGCCCCTCCGCATCTTCACAGCGAATACTCTCCTCTCGCGAGTTCACTCTCTACCCCCTGCTGCTAGCAAAATGACTACTACTACCATGCACTTCGGCCCCGAGTGGATGCGCACCAAACAGGGCTCCTCGCGTCCTGCACCATCCCCGCCGTTGACCACATCCCCGGCGCCACCTGGAAACTCTACTTACTCTGCGCTTGTCACTCCTGTGAGCAACCCGCCCCCGGAGGGGCGTGATGTCGCCCACCCTTTCCGTTATTCGAAGGAAGAGATGCTTAGGATCTACAAGGAAGGAGGGGGGCGTGGTGGGTTGGGGCTCGAAGTCGACCGGTGGGAGGGCATTGTGCGTGAGGTCGGATATGATCCAATCGGTCTGAAGGAGATGGGCGACGCGGAGAAGAAGGTGAGGAAAATTGATTTGCTGGTGCCATGCGCACGCGGAGTCGAGACTTGGTGGCATTGAAATTCCTCCTCTGTTTCCCATATAATTCAAACGGCTACTCATACACGCTCGGACATATACAGCTGTTCGCGGGCCCGCTCAACTCGGAAGTCCGCCGACGCCAGTCGACGGATTTCTTATCGCCCCTCACGACATCTGGCCTGGGAGAACGGCCGAAACTAAACCACACGACCTCTGGTGCTGGCAGCCCCATGCGCGAGCGCATCGGAAGCTTCATGGGGAGACGAAGAGGGGATAGCACAGGTGACGTTGCTCCGTTTTGTCGGTGTCAGGACCTTGTCTGACCGTGCGAGTTTTGCAGACCAAGCACCGTTGAATATTCCTCGGAAGCTGTCCTTGTCAAATATGCAGAATGGACTCGCATCTCCCAGGGAGGCTGGCCTGCCTTCACCGCGTGTCCGGCCTGGCTTCGATGGAGTCCTCGATACGTGGTCGTCTCGTCGGAGGCAGTCTGAGAATGCATCGAAGGTGGGCGCGGGGGCGAACAAGTTAGACAAGGAGACAGATGGGGAGAACAAGGGTCCAGACATCAAGGAAGAAGAAGAGGACGAGCTCCGCACTTCAGACGAGAAAGGTCCCTCAGGAGGGACCTCGACTTCTGATCTGAAACCAAAGAATGGCACAGACGAGGCGAACGGAACACCCTCTGTGGATAAGGTGAACGGCCAGCCAGGGAGCATGTCGATCTCTGGTCCAGGAGATGATCAGAATGGTCCAGCAAACAAACATCCAGGCCTCGGAGATATTGCAAACGTGGACTGGTCATATCTGGATCCCCAGGGGCAAATTCAAGGTAAGTGATTGCTAAATTCTCAGTGCTACAGGTTGCCTCATCTGACATTGTTCCCAGGACCATTCAAAGCCGATCTCATGCAACGTTGGTATAATGAAGGTTACTTCCAGGCTACATTGCTGATGAAGCGTACTACCTTGGACACTGAATGGACACCTGTTGGTGAGCTCGTGCGTCGGGCTGGGGATCAGCCTGTCTTTCTCTCCCCTATGGTTCATGCCGTCGCACCGCCTGGCTTGTTCCGCCCTCTGGAAACTTTGGTCGACCGTGCGATCCCGGAGAGGAATCAGCATTCGCCCTATCAACCCGTCCCTACTCGGTCTGTGAGGAGCTCGACGCTGGACTCCTATTTGCAAACCAGCAGCTCTAATCCCTCGGATTCACCATCATCGTCTTTTGGTGGTAAATTCATCAACGGCTCACCCGATCCTACACTGTTCGAGAATCGCGTAGGGAGTCAAATGGTTTTCGATCAGAACGTGGAGACTCGTATGCCTTTCGCTGCTCCTGGAGCTGGAGCGATCGGGACTCCTGGACAGCGACGAGCTACCGTTACTGACCCCATGGACCAACTATATGGTAATCGTGGGTATGGCATAGGTCGTACACCTGGAGTAGATAGTTTGGGCTTCGGTGGTTCGTACCCATCTCCACTCTGACAAATTTGCGGCTTACATGCCCGTTCAGATAACGAGAATCAGCCCGTTCTCAACGAAGGTCTCAACGGAAGTCCATTCGGGCAGAGAACCATGCAAGATCCGAATGTGAACGGGCTCTCCGGCCCCGCTGCCTTGAATGGTGCGGACTATGGATCAGTCGGTGGCATACATACAAATCAGGGCACGCCTTCGCGTGTTCTCAATCGAGAACCCTTCGGAAAGCCGACTTTGGATGAAACCCAACCTAGCGCAGGGGTGGGCGGGTCATTCTCAAACAACTCCTCTCCTTTCACTTCTCACGCACTAGCGTTCCCTCAGACCCCTCTCTCGCAGTTTGCGGGACAGGACAACCGCTCATTGCATTCCATTACCCCCATCTCGGACCGCCAGCCTATGGCTTTTGCGCAGCAGATACAGCAGCCTTTTGTTCAGAATCCTGGATTTGCCACCCAGCAGTCACCATGGCATGCACCGGAAGGTCATCCTGCTTTCCGCCGGCCTGGACCCTTTGAAGCTAATCACCCCACCGCGACCAACACGTTCATCGCACAGCCAATTGCACCGTCACAGTCTTTCGGACGAGGTGCACCCGGTGGTATACCATCCGACCAATCACCTTGGCAGAGCCCGTCCCAGTCAATTCCGAATGAGCCGTGGGGTGCTACTGCCGCAAGCTTAACAGCCGCTAACCTTGGACAGCATGACGAGCAGCAGCGTCAAGCAGAGCTTCAACAGCAGGCTTCCAAGGCGCCTCCTCCGGCACCAGATCCCGCTCCTGTAGTCACAGAAGAGCCTCAGCAGCATGCGATTCCTCCTGCATCCATCCCCATCATTCCGTCACCAACCGAATTTCTTGCTCCTCAAAAGATCAGGCGCAAGTCAAGTGCTCAGCCAGCACCACAAGCCTTGCCAACACCCAAAGTTGTCCCTGTACCCCCACCTCCTGCTCCTGCCGCACCTGTGAAGCCTCCTTCCCCTCCTCCCCAGTCTGAGTTGAAAGCTGCCTGGGTGGTCGAAGACGATAAGAAGAACAAGCCATCAGGTGTGACTTTGAACCTACGCGAGGTACAGGAAGCAGAAGCGAAGAAGCTGGAGGCGCGCAAGGCCGCTGAACGTGAGCGCGAACGTGCCGCGCGTGCGAGTTCCCAGTCTGAAGACTTTCAGCCATTCACCACCTCATGGGGCCTGCCGACATCTCAAGCTGGAGCGCGCCCGAGCCCAGTAGTGAAGGAGAGCCCTGCGGCCTCGCCCCTCGCTGCGCCCCAATTGGCCTCGATTGCGCCTGCCGTCTGGACAAGCGCTGCTAAGGCACCGGCTACCAAGAAGACGATGAAGGAGATTCAGGAGGAGGAGGAGCGGAGGAAGAAGCAGGTGGCGAAGGAGAAGGAGACAATGGCCGCAGCAGCCAGGCGGGTTCATGCAGACACGAACACGAAGGTGAGTGTGGCACTGTACCTTTCAGGACACTGTGTTCATCCATTTGCAGCCCCCTGCTGGAACACCGCCCATGGGAGGAGCATGGACGACAGTTGGCTCGAATGGCAAGACCTCCGCTGCGTCGCTTGCAGCGGCTCGTCCTGCAGTCACGCCAATGGCCACCACGAAGCCAAGTCCTACGACCTCGGCTGTTATAGCGTCTCCTGCACCAGTAGCTCGACCTGTGACAACTACTCAAGCTCCTCGGCCTGCTGCTGTTGTCATGAAGCCCACGCCATCGAAGGAAGAGGGCGCTGTAGCGCCAGGACCATCCCTTGAATTTCTGAAGTGGCTGGGGGACTCCTTGAAGGGCTTGAATAGCTCTGTCAATCGTAGGTTTTGCCTCTTGCTCTCATATATTATCCGACTGAGCTGACGAATGACATGCAGTCGAGGAAATCACGTCCATGCTGCTTTCCTTTCCGCTAGACCCTGATTCTACCACCATGGAAATAATTTCGGACCTCATCTACGCAAGCAGCACCACTCTAGATGGTCGTCGCTTCGCCTCCGATTTTGTGAGTAGGCGCAAAGCTGATGCAACATCACGGCCCAAGGGTGTGGCTGCGGGAAGCGCAACCAAGCAGGTCTCCATTGCAGATGTCGTGAAGGCTCAACCTAAGCCCGCGCAGAACGAATGGGGCGGCTTCAAGGTCGTCAATAAGAAGAAGAAGGGTGGCCGTTCGTGAACCAATCTTGCGTTCGATGCTCGAGGCCTATATTAAGAAGTATCTCGCCGAGCTGCATAATGGTTATATAGTGGTTCTGCTCATAATGTCTCCGATGCGTGCCTAGCGGACATGGTTTTCACGTTGTGTACAACATGCAGACCGACGCCTATCAAACTCACCTCTCAGTATGACTAGCGATCCATATAACAATGTAATTGTGACGCATTCAACCTATAAGGTGGATTTTGACCGTGCTCGCCTCCAGGTGCTTTATAGCCACACGTCTGCTTGCATGATAAGGATGAATATTGTTCACAAGCTGCAGCATCATCGCGCCTCAGGTGAGGGCCAAAGAACAGGTTGTATACTGTATTTGAATGACATGCCACAACGTATCCTGGGATTCCGGCTGTACATCAGGCTTATACTCTCACCCATCCTCGACAATTGTCCGTACCACAAAAACAGTCTCTCGAGCCCTTAGGTTTCCTTGGGCGGTCCTTACCCTTACCTTTCCGTACTTCCTGTGCTACTGTCTTTGCTTCCTTCGGATCGTAGTCGATGGTCAGTTCCGTCCGAGGCCTGATCTCCTTTGTAGCAACAAATGCAAGGTATGGCTGGTTCAGCTGGACTTTGATCAGGACGCACGGCACAGGGGGGGATGCAATGATGCCTACCTCGGGTATCGTGTCCCAGATAACAGGAACCACAAGCAGGTTGGGTTCGCATGAGTGACTGAAGTTGAAGAATTGTCAATCAGCAGCAGGAAGTCTGGGACCAAGACTTACTTCACGAAACGAGTCCAGTTCCCTGCTTCTGTCGCGTCAAGGGCATAGAGGTGAGGCAAGTTGAAAAACAGCATACATACCGTGCGCGTATCCGTCGACGGAGTACTTCTCGACCTCGTCATCATCGTCCTCGCCTTCTCGCACGTCTAGGTCAAATATGTAGGACTTCCGTTCGCCTTCATAGGTGTCCGCTTCTAATCGACGGCTACATCAACACACAGTTAGCGACGTGTGGATGTCAGACACTTCCCCGCTCACATCAAACGACTATCGCTTTGTCAGTGCAACTTCTGGAGAGAGCAGAAATGTCATACCCGGTGTATACTCCAGTGACCTTCCCTCGTGGGATCGAAACGGTGGCTCGTGCACCCCATCCACGGTCTCGCGTCCTGAAAATCTCAATGGGCACATCGCGCGGACGTTGCGCGACACGATTCGGACACCGTTCCTCGCATGAACACGCCTTGGCGGGGGTCAACATCCAAGTTGGTCATCATTGGACACACATACCTGATTGCACTCGATGACCTCCATGCCAGATGGCAACTCAAAGTTGAACAGGCGCTGTCAACGTGATCGATCTCATACCTTGAGTGGAGTGTCATAAGCTCGAAGAGCCTACCTTTCTCGTATACGCGAATATTTTCTCGCCATTTATTTCTAATTCCGAGGGTCTTTGACATCCACATTCAGAGGCGTTGGTGCAGCGATCCTCGCAATCACAGCTCACGAGACAGTCATAAACATGAGCGTTTGATTGCACATCAGGAGCCCTGCCAGGCAGAAGAGGGGATGGTCAGACAGCTGTTAAAGGTCAGCGAACCATTCGAGCACCTAGACTTACCGGACATAGCTCCGTTCCAAGTACTGGAAGCCTTCAACTAGCGGGGGCACTTCTTCATAGTTACATTCGTTCACAAAAGTCACAGGAGCAGCGCCACCTGAGTGTTGCATCCACTTCAGTTCAAGAGACTTGCGAAGCTTGTGCTCCCGGTGGGGATGCTTGTGCGGCCCTCGACTCCTTCGCTCTTCCTCCTCGGAATCTGGGGCCGGCGATAGAAGGATCCTGCGTAAGTGTGTTCGCTGCGGAAGGGGCTTGATAAGCCTCTGTTCGGTAGCTGCCGACGAGGAGGATGAGGGAGATGACCGCGACGACGACGCGGGTGTGCTCTTGTTCGCCGAATTCGGCGCCCTCACGCGACTAGGTCCTGGGGCGGGCGAAGGACTCGGCCGGAGTTTGATACGCATTGCATCGAAGTCAACAGGCTGGTGGGGATCCATCCCGTTCCGCAAGTAGGTCTTCTTCAGCTCCTCGTACCCCCTCGCGCGCTCGATCGTCCGGTCTTCATGCCACATGTGCCAGGGCTCGATACCGATGGCCATCGCGGGGCCCTCTTTTGCCCTGGCAAGCCGCTTCGCCGCTTGTTTGCGGTCCCATGTTTCAGTGAATGCGGCAAGATTGTCGTTGGGCCTGTCCCACGTCGTGTTCGTGCCGTCTTTGCGAGACCAACCTTCGCCCCATTTTACCTGCCAAGGTCGAAGGGTGAGCGGCTCGAGTTTATCGGACGCATGGCACTCAAAACTGATACCTCGTATCTGCCGAGGAGGCATCAATGATCAAGCCAACTGCAACATCAGGAGCGGTGGACACGGCATAGTATGTAACAATTCCCTACCTTTTCTCATTGAAAGCATCGATGCTCTCTCCAACGATGCCTGCGACTTCCCATTCTTGATCAGAGTCTCCCTCAAAGTCTTCTATAGGCGAAGGCGACGGAGAATATCCGTGATCGGACATCTGGCCTCGGCGGATGTCGCGGTCGTGGGGGAAGAACGGAAGCACCAACTGTGGCAACCAACAAAACCACATTGATCACATGGTCGCGAAGTACCTTCCCCAGAGTCGATGTGATTGAGCTCTGCCATCGACTGATATTCTCCTGACCTATTCAAACGACTCGTAGATTGCAGAATAAGTACAGGATGACAAACAAATAATGCTCTTGATATACTGTAACACAAATTACGAGGCCTAGAAATGGGGATGAGCGGTTGCAAAGGTCGGTACGCTGTACATGTGTGAAAAGTACGCAGTACAAATGACAGGTAGTTGCGAGCAGCAAGCAGTATAAAAGGCGAGTAGTAGATGATGATTTCTTGGCAGTTGTGGTGCAGTAGCGGAAAGCGAGAAGAGCGAGTTATTTATGACGAAACACCTGTTGATGCGGATGTGCAAAATACAATTGCGCGATGCTGGTAATATATTCGAGAGGAGCCCGGAATGCATGGTCGATGAGACGAAGAAGCCCGGGAGGATATTGAACAGGATTCATAGCAAGCCGGCATAGGTATAATCCCACACGCTGTCGGGATGGTGCACGGGAGAGTGATTAAGGGGGCAGTACGAAACCAAAGGAATGACTGGAAACATGCCATACGTTCGTGTTTTCAACGACGGGTCCTATAGGGGGCACTCCGAGGAGGGCAATCCAAGCCGGACCAGCTCACATACCATAAGCGAATGAACGCTGGTAAGGGTCGGCGACACCGACAGGGAACGAATTGACGTTGCCAGCGTATGACGAAACGCCTGAGAACGCGCCGGCGTGCGTGTGCGGCGGCGTTAGACCGGGGCTGTGGTTGTTTGAGCCCTGCATCACGTAACTGTCGATGGAGTGCGACTGGAGCCCATGTAGGGGGGCAGCATGCAAGCCGGGACCAGCCTGCTGGAGCGCATACAACCCATTCTGAGCCGTGTACGCATCCGCCAACGCGCCTGCCTGGAGGTGCGACATATGGCGGCCGGCGTTGGAAGCATGTCCCATGGCCATGCCCTGATTGCCGAGGGCCATGTTGACGAGTGCCTGCTGGTTGTGATGGTAGCCTGCACTGCCGCCGCCGCCGTATGCATCGTTGTGTTCGCGCTGTAGCTTGTTCTGAATGCGTTTCCCATACGGGGTGTTCCTGATCAGGGGAAGCACCGGGCGGATCCCCTCGACGAGAAGGGCACGCTGACCAGGCTCCGCGTAGTCCAGTGCAGTCTACGATACTCACGCTCAGCATGCCCTGCGAAACGCGATGATGGGAAGACGTACCTGGACACAGTAATTGCCATAGGAATCTCTCAACAGTTTCTCTAGGCGAGTTCGGTTCAGAAGCTCGCCGATCAGCATCTTACGCGTGGAGTGCTCGGCGACACGGATACACTTGAAAGCCGAGCCTAATGAGCTGACATTGAGACACCCACTAATAGGGAAAAGCGCACCTTCTCGATAACGTTAGAGCTGAACTTCTGCACAGACAGAGCGCACACGTTCCCAGTGAACTGACGGATAACAGCGTCACTGAACCTGTTATCATTCAAGTCCAGGATATATTGCACCACCTGTAGACGAGACCGCATCAGTGTCAAAATAACCCACCACATTACTGCGCCGAGTGCACCCACATAGTTGCCATATGGATCCTGCACAAGTGTGAGTGCGTTGTACGTGATCTCGTTCACGAGTTGCACGCGTTGATGCTCCGATGCGTGGTCGATGCAGCGTTGCAAGACACAACAGCCGTGGCGATGAGTGGCGACTTCGACGCAGTTCGCAGCAACAGCGTTGTAGATGAACTGTACATCCCACATACATTAGCGTGCACTCAGGAAAATCGCGCAGCTGAGCTCACTTGATTGTCCTCAGGCGCAAGCTTATTGAGACACTTCTGAATCACGTGGTTGCCATTTAAATCCTTGATAAGCACAACGACGTGCAAGCTGAGCGCGAGGATGATGGAGTGGATCTGAATGTTGCAGCTAAGGTCAGTCTATTGAACACGCCCGTAAGTGGGATGAGAAGGATGACTGGTTCGACACTTGCCTGCCTGCGCGTTGACAAAAAGTCGATCATCTTCTGGACTGCGCGAGTGCCGTGCATATTCAGGGAGATATTGACGAGTTCCTGAGCTACCGACTCGCAGATAACGTTCCGCTGTTCATCGGTAGAGTACTCGAGGAGCTTTTGGCACAGATAATTGCCGAAAGGGTCTTCAGAAAGAGATTAGGCTAGTGAGAGCATTTACGGAGATTACAATGCGTACCGGTCATCAAGTCCGCAAAATGGCCAAATGTCTCCCGGAAGATCATGTCACGATGCTCGGGTACACCCTCCTCGAGCTTCTTCTGAAGATAACGACACCCATGTTGGTCCTTGCAAAGCTGCGGAATCTCGCCGACAAGATCCTCTAGACGTGTACCGGCGAAGCGGTTAACTACATTTATGCTCAGCCGAGTGTTCAGGGATGCCACAGGGATTGAAGACATACACTCACGGTCGATGTCACCGCGCTTGTGTTTAGGTCCATGCAGACCGTTCATCTTGCTATCTGCGCCGCCATTCGGACGAGCGTTCATGTTAAAACCGTATTTGGCGCCATTGTGGTGATACAAGGCTGTAGAGCCGGTAGAACCAACGGCTACACCACGGCCACTAGCTTCGAAGCCATAGGAGTTGAATCGCCCGCTGTCAATGCCACCGGAAAGCCCGTAGACACCATCGCCACCATACTGCTGTAACCACAATGAGTATGATGATCTGTAACAGAACCAGTCCGGATCAGCACGTACCTCGTCAATCCCTGACCGAACGGAGGTGAAACTTATCGGGCTGTCGTCAAACTGGCCTGAGGGCATGCGTGACAGCGACGGATTGAGTTCGCTGTCCTCGCTGAGCTGACGGGACATCTGCGCGCTGAGGATGCCGTTGATGTTGTGCGGGTCACCAGACAACGGGGTGCCAGGGGCCTTCGCAAGCTGTCCACCAGAACCAGGCATACCTGGAAGCGGCGTCGCAGGGACGGAACGGGCAGAGGTGATGGAAGACAAAGTGTCACCGAGGCTTAGCGGCGAGCCTCGACGCGAAGAAAGACCTTGCGCGAGACCTTGCGATACTTGGTGCAAGAGAGGCGTCGTCGTGCCGGAGACACTGCCGTTAGTCTTGGCACCAGTAAGGTCACCAAGATTGGGTGATAGGCTCATCGTCGGGTTCGTGACATTACGACGGTCCGCACGACTCAAACCGTCGGACAGGCGACCGGTGCCGTTGAACTGGGGCCACTCAGAAGGCTTCTAGAAATAGTCTGAGCACATCACTCGGGGAGAGCGCACGGAAAGATGGCGCAACAGAACAAAGAGGTATGGGGATAAGAAAGACACACACCTTGCTAGCAAAACCATTCGGGAATTTGTCCTCGTCCGAGGTTGGCAGGTGTCGCATGGCATCTAGGAGATATGAGATAAACTCTGCGACAGGTAGAAGACGGGTACACACTATGCATCTCCTGATCCAACTGCTCGTCCAACATCATGCCCGCGTTGTACACGCTTGCATAATCGCTTGTGAGGCGTCCGCTATTCGAGCGCAGGATGGACTGGGGAATGGCGCCGGAAGGTGTCATAATTCCGCCCCGTTCCCCGACAAGCGATAATCCTTGAAGGTGACTCGCGAGCTCTTCATCATGCTCGCTCGCGGAGGTGCGACGACTGGCGGGCATGCTTTTTGCCCCACCCGGACGCGCAAAGGACTGGTTGCCAGAAGGGATCTCCGGAGAGTGGTTGACAGAGGGAGCATAAGTGACGGACTTACGCTTGTCCGCGTTCCCGACAGCCTTTGACAACACGTCCACGTCCACTACGGACTGGGAGAGGCTGGATCGATAGGTGGGGGAATGGTCGTCGCTGAGAACCGCGTTGACACGAGGAGGGGTCGTAGGCGCCGAGACAGCAAGATGCTGAGCGGCCTCGACAGGAATGCTGAGCAGCTCCCGAGCCTGTTGCTGCTCAAGGGCACGCATCTGGTCTTCGAACATCTTGCGCTGGAGTGCGCGTTGACGCTCATGCTCCATGCGCTTGAGGCTGCGCTGATGTTTGCCGACAGACAGCAAGTCAGCTTCGGAGAAAATCACCAGTGCTCTGCACAACTGAGGACACCTACAGCGGACACGTCCGTCATATTACCACCGAGTCTCGCAGCCTGGAAGGCGAGGACAGGGTCAGGAGGCAGGGAAGACGTGGAAACGTTGGAGAGAAGCACATACCGAATCTGCGAGGTCCAGGAACGCAGGGGGGCTTTGAATCCTGCCGTCGTTCGGCTGACGAGAGTCGGTGGGGGAAGTAGTGGCATCCAAAGTAGTACTCATAGTGAAAGAGAGACAAAGAATACTTTTGCTCCAAGGGGTTGACAGAGGACAGATTGAGCAGAACGGTTAGAGTAGCAAATGAGTTAGACCTAATTGCACAAGGGTAATCCTACGCAGCCAGCGCGGGGATGAGATGAGTGTCTAGATGTGGGGGCGGGGATTGATGGGGACATACCTGCCAGCTGATTTTTAGCCCGTCTATAACGACTATGTTGGTACAATTTATCGGAAGTACTGCTGGCAGAAGAGGTCAGGCTGAGGCAGAGATGCGAGGGATGACGAGGAGGATGCGAGACGTACGCTGGGGCGAATTTTGATAGCAAGAGGATGTTGAGAGCGGTGACAAGGACTATTAGCGGTGTACAGGAGCGTCCTTACTGGGGAAGAGCAAGCAACTCTAAATGCACGGTCGCCGGAGGGCCCCCGATTTTAAACCTCCGACTACCAACGCGGCCGAGCCCACAAACGCCCCTTGAAACTCTCATCAGTCCTTCACTTTTTGCCGTCTGCTTTGCCTTTCCGCCTCGCTAAAACGCTATTCGACTCACTCTTTCACAACCTCGCCTTCTCCTCTCGTTTCTGCATATTACAACCAGCCTCTCTTCTCCCATTTCCGCATCGGTACAACCGCTCATACTATAGGCGCCCAAAGTCTCCCCGAAAAGGATATTCAACAACCGCTTATACCATAGGCGCCCACAGTCTCCCCGAAAAGGATATTCCCGAACTTCCCCTAAGCGCCCGTCTCCGCCTTCGGTTGTTGTGTCCCACCGGCCTCCTTACCCAGTCTAGTCCTTTCCGGCCGATAACCTTACTATAATACTGTACACCCAATTAACATCAATCCGTGCACTAACCCATCACCAAAGAGTCAACCACTATAGCCACCACATCAAATCACTCGTGACCTTCAGCTGCGCATAATCACCCATACCACATCCCTTTGTCGGTCTCCGTATATTAGACTAGTCTCTCCTGTTACCCGTCTGTCCATTTTCTCATGCACGCACACAAACAGATCTACTCACCCACACAATTTTTCATAGGGTCCCATTTGCCGCTGCAGAAATCGGTCCATCGGCTGCTCGCTCAATCGCGAACCGCGACGGGACGATGCAATCATGGACCTCAGGCTGCCCTCCGCGTCTACAACTACTACGCGACGTGAAGACGAGTGAAGAGTGGGCGCGGGAAGGTTCGGGAGCTCGCGAGAGCAGATTTTTCTGGCTCGCCCGCGCCCTCCGTATCTCGCCTCGCTCACCCGTGCTCTATGGCCCGTTTGGCTGACGTTTCTAGCCCGCTTATACTTCCCATGCCATTCGACTTAGCTAGCCAAGAATTTCCATTGCCATCCCGGCCGTTCCCTCATCCGCACTGCATCCAGGTGCTTCTTAGAGTCGTCCTTGGTACCTTTCACCTCAGTAGGGCTTTCAGACAGACGGCCGTACTTGCGTAGAGGCCAAGCATATGACGAGCTGCTGCCATAGAGACAAGGGGAGATGGACTTTTATATAGTGCACTCCGCCGTGCCTTGAGTGGTGCTCGTCTTCATTTCCGCGTCAGAAGTGTACATATGAGAGCGGTCTGCGCCACATATTTCCTTTTACCTCCGCGCGCCATGGTATTAGTAAGCGAGCATGAAGCCATGATCCCGGAACCGCATCCGCCGCGGGTGCAACCATGTTGTGCATGCGCCATTCGTCAGACAGTCCTTGGCTGATAACGAACTTCTCTCTATGATCATTTGAGCATTGATGACTAACTTCTCTGGGTATACAAAGGAGCGATCCCGAAGATAATGTGGTCATAAAGCACAACATATGTATAACGGAATATCGTAAAGTAGCGAGTGATACGTACAAAAATAAGCAATAGAGTATGTGCACACTCTGTGCCTCCGCAACAACCCGCACGGTTGTCTGTGATCAACGCGGCAAAAGAGCCTAAGGTACATAGGTCCTATGAGCTCAACACCATTGGAAGCGGCGACGGCGCGACGGCATCATCTGTGACCTTCTCCCGACCATTGGCAGTACCGCATTTCGGGTTATGGCGCCCGCCCCCAGTCACACCACTGTTCACCTTCCCTTCAACGACCTCGTCCATGTCCTCCTCATCATCATTGACCGTTGCGTCCACCCCGACACCTCGGATGGTCTGCCTGTCATCATCGTCGTCCTCCGTCTCAACCCCCTCGCCTCCTTCACCAGACCCGCCGCTCCGGCCATCCGCACCTGCAACGTCAACCGACGCCTGTGCCTCCGACTCCGGCGTTTCCACCACGGGTTTCACTGACGGCTTCTGACTGGCGGAATAACGGCCGCGCAACGTCAAGAAACCCGTGAGAGGCGCGAGGTCGAGGAACGTACGCGGCTTGCGTTGGGTGGCTTTCGTTGGCGTGGTCGTTCCGCTCGCCGGTGGCGTGCTGTTCGTGCTCGCCACAGCGGCCGATCTGTTCTCTGACACTGATGCTGACCCGGATGCAGACGTGCCGGCATTATCGCTGTCGATGCCATCTAGGGTTTGCGCGCCCGACCTGCCGACTGGCTTTGCATCGGATGGGAGCGAAGAAGTTGCCGGGACAGGCGACTGGGACTGCAGGGACGATATTGACACGGACGAGGAAGCGACACGATGGCCGCTGGGTTGGATAATTTTGACATGCGTATCAGAAGTCGGATGCACCACAAACGGAGGTTTTGCTTACGGAATGCTGCGTTGTACGTTGTCCGTGAGAGTTAACAGCAAATTCTTCAGGTTCGGGAGAGTATGGCGCATGTCCAATGCGCGCAGATTTCGCTCGCTCATGAGCTAATGCAACACATTAGATCAGTCTGCGGGAGAATGCTTGGAAGATAACGAGCGCCTACCATCTCAACATCCTTGTTGAGCAGGAAGACACCATACTCGAATCGGTATGTATCTACACCTTTCGAAAACAATGGGAAGCTACAGTGGCGTGTTTCAGTCAATGTGAGCATGCGAGAGACGAAGAAAAGGAGTGTACTCACTTCCGGGGGCCAACCATCGCGGAGATACCATCCTTGATCATGCTCCGACTACCCACACATGTCACCGGGTACACTAGTCTATGCCCCATGTAGGCAGAGAGGAGCTGAACTACTTGGGCAGAGTAACCTAATGCTGTGGCCACGCTATCCTCCGTGACTTTAGGGAACGTCGGTAGTGTTAGGGGCGGAGCGGGGTCTGTGGCAGCAATAGGTATGGCAAGAGGCACATCAAGAATAGAGAATAGTAAATCTGGTGGTGACACGAGCTCGATGGGGTATATGAAAGCGACGATAGAAATGAGATTGCTGCGCATGACTGGGAGCAGCTTGCGTAGCGACGATAATCGCGTTCTGCGCGCGACGAGCATCAGTTCCACGCATTGTTTAGCGGCCCATACATCTGCATACCGTTCCTCGGAGATAGTCTCTTCCACCCAAACTTGCTCTGAGAGGTCCTGCTCATGCAGCATTTTTGCCTGTGCCAAGAGCTCGTGACGCTTTCGGAGATCCTCCCGTCGAGCCAATATTCGATTTCTCACTTCACGGGACAGAATCAGGATCAGCCGAGTAGTGCTTCCTGGAAATTTCATGCTTACATGATTCCGACTCACTCACGACTTTGGACCGCTCCATGTGAAGTTCAGCTAGCCAGGCCTCCCTCTCTGACACTTCACGGGCCTGGAGTTTTAAGGTGATAGTATCAGCGGGAAAATGTCACGCGGAGCGCAGCAACACTCACTAAGACGTTGGCTTCGTTATGCACGACCGCCTTGTTGATGTGTTGAACGACTTCACCCAGCGACTGTTCGGTGTCCAAGATAACCGTCTGTAGGTTGATCAACCTGCTCAAAGTCAGACCGATAATCGTGCTCGATTGCAACTAGACGCACTTTAGGAGGTCCTGCCAGGTTGCGGATTTCACTGGACGTTTCTTGCGTAGAGACCAGTCAATCTCACTCATGGTTGGGCTGGTCGGCAGACTATCCAACCCGGGTTTGAGCTTGGGTGACTGAAGACCAATCTCCCCAACTCCCCGACCTCTATGCACATCTGTTTCTGGATCAGAGTTATACCCAGTGTTGGGGGATGGCGCTCGGGATTGTGAGCTTGAACGTAAGGAGCGAGGAGGCACATAAAATGTCTCTCCTGTTGAGAGAGTTATGAGGAGAGTGTTCGATGGCATGTGTGCGGGATTGTGAGCGAGCTAAAAATGCATGCATATGGGTACCTCCAACATCAGCAGCTCTAGACGATGCATACCTCTTCGGGAACTGGCCTCAGCTCGGTCAGAGTGACCTCCCATGACCCCAATACTTTCCACTCTGGATCGCCCTCCACACGCTCAGGTTCCTTCTCCTTTCCTTTCCCCTTCACATCGCCGGTCCTTTCTGGCAACTGTCGCAGTGCATCCGTTGGTCGGAATGTACTGGAACTGTGTGGACCAGTGTGCCCCCATACGTCTACCCGCATCTTCGCACCGCTCAAATCAGTGCCAGGTGCAAACTCATCCCTACTGAGCTGGAAGACGGGGTTCGTAGAGGGCCAGTGGATAGGAGAAATATAGTCTGGGACAGATAAAGAGTCGTCCGGAGATTCTGAGTCCGTCTGAGCGATGTGAGAGTTATTCGACAGGGTAGATGACGCGGAAGTGTACTGTGAGGGAAAAGCTGATGTAGGAGAACGCGCTTTCTGTGCCGGCGGTGTTGACGGTGACTTCGGGGTCTTGCCGTTTGACAGGGAAATCGATGCCGACTTCCCATAACCAGCCGGCGGGGTTTTCGGGGAAGACACGGAAGCTGACGCTCCATGTCTAGTCGGTGTGACGGGTGAACGAGAAGTTGAGGGTGTAGCTGCCGCACCGACGGTACCCCGCCTCGTCATGACCTTGGACGCATTGCCCGGCCTTGATGATACTGTTTCTTTCGATGATCGAGACGGGCTGGGGGATCGTGGAGAGGAGGGTGAAGCTAGGTGGTCCGTGTACTCAACACTGGGCGTATTTGGGACAGTACCGTTCGCAGCAAAGCCACTAGATAGCAATGTAATAGTGAGAAATGTTTCCACCAAACGCGACTGCAGTATCTTCTCCAACTTCTTCTGTGACGTATCCTGGAGCAGGTCAGGAAAGAAGGAAGAGGTCGAGGGACCGAAGTCCCCGGACAGGGCTGACGAAGGAGCAGCTTGATGAGAATGTGAGGACGCGAGGGAGGATGTACGAGGGCGATGTGTGGGTCGCACAGCGGGCGTTGGCCCGACAGTGGAGGTACGTCGTGACAACTTAGGACTCGAGGAACCTGCAGAAGAGGAGACGGGGACACTGTTTCGGGACGATGTTCTCCGTCTGATGGTAGGCTCACCGGAGCGGTCTAAGCTTCCAGGTGTCCCTTCCTCATCACCTCTGGACCCCGAGTGGTTCAAACTAGCAGCGGAGATGCGCCGCCCACGTTTCCTCCCAAGCGTGACGTCGAGGTCGTCCGACAAGTGTCCATACGGTGTGAACTGGGGTTGTTCAGAGGGCTTCGTGAGTGCGGACGCAAGCGCATCACGGACGGGGAATGGGGTGAGATTACGAATTTGAATGGAGGTGATATGGCGGATGCGGCGCTATTTCGAGGGTGTTGACGTTGAGCGTACCAGATGGTTTCACAAGGAGAACTCACCGGCAGGGTGGACGTAGTAAATGAGACAGCATCGACATCGCTGGTATTCCACGAGGATATGGATGGCGCCGGCATGCTGTAGAGAAGGCCGAGTTACAATGCTGAACAGCGGAAACGCGAGGCCGGAAGTAATGACGGAATGAGGTGGTTGCGGCAGCAGAGCATATGGTAGATGTCTAGCAGAAAGGAGTGATCGGCAGCAGTAGACCGTATGATATCCGTGTGGTCAGGTGTGGTCCCTTCAGATCCGTGGCCGAGGTCGTCGTCGCCGCCGCCGTCGATGTCGAAGACCGTCGTGGTATATGCAAGAGCTCATATCGAAAGCGAATGTGCTGACGCGCGGGAATCCATTCGCGCCGTGCCGCGAGCTCAGTGACAGTATAGCCACAGCGATTCCTGGTTTTGCTTTCACCATACGCATCCGTTACGTCTTGCCTCCTCCATCACCTGTCTTTGCTCAATATGCCACCAAAGCCACGCCCTATCCGCAAGTCTTCAGCTTCGGCTCCCGCAAACAAGGACGCTCCTACGCCGAGCACTTCCATGCCACCACCACCAGACCCCGTTCAGTCACTCGGTATACTGGAGGCAGAAGTTACCGCTCTATCTTCGTGTCTGAAGGTATGGAATAACCATGCATGAAGCCACTCAAACGTCTAAGACAACAATGCGCGGTCAGAATGCGGTCGTGAGGACTGCACAGGTCTATGGATACTATACAGACGTGAAGCGATTGTGCGTTCTCCATTCTCCTGCTCTTACTTCGACATCCATACAATGGTCACCCTAGGGACATACAACACTATGCTCGGCGTCCTCCACGTTCCATGATGTCATCTCTTGGTCGAGAAATTGTCAAGTATGACCAGTTATGCGATGCAATGGAATCTCATCTGGTGAGGCTCTTCTTCCCCATGCGCTTCGTACTCTCTCACCATGCCTTAGCTTCGCGCGATTACAATACTGAAACGCGATCTGGCGCGCGAAGAACAGCGTCTCAAAGCCGAGGAGGAAGCAGCAGCAGCAGCCGCGGCCGCAAAAGCTGCGTCCCCATCCGCTCCCTCAGCCACCACTCCTCCCGGCTCTCCCACACCCTCCACCCAAACCGACGCCCACCCCGACGGCAGCCTCCGTCCACGCATGTCTGGAATCGGGATGACCTCCGCACGGCGCCCGTCAACCATCTCGCTCTCCTCGCTCTCGCGCCCCGCGTTCCCGCACAAGCTCGACCTGTCCGCGTCCGCGCTGCGCATCCACCCCGAAGAGATGATCCCCAGCGGGCTGTCTTCCCCCGTAACGCTCGCCCCGCGCTCCGCACGCGCCTCTCTGCCCCCCGAGCTCGTCATTGCTGCGCTTGGGGACGCGGCCAACCGCCCGGTGGACATCGACCTTACGCTGGATGGTGACATAGACATGGCCGGACCCAGTGGCTCGAACGGCCAGGTGAGGAACATGGGCGGGATCGACAGGTCACTGGGGAGCTCTGCGGACAAGCCCATCGAACTTGACCTCGACATGGGGATGGAGATGGAGTTCTTCGGGAGCAGCGGTGCAGCTGGCGTAGCCGCGAACGCAAACGCGAATATGTTTGGTCCGGACAGGGGAGAGCAGTTGGTCAAGCCGAAAGAAGAGCACATTGACATGGACCTCCTCAGCGCGTTCGACTCTGTGGAGCCTTCAAACGACAGAGACATCTTCGCATCTCTGGGCCAGTCCTCTTCCAGCGGCACCGTGCCGGCGGTGCCCTCCGTAGCTGACTTGCAGAAGAGTGTCGCGGGAGCCTCGTCCCCTGGCACCATTCTTGCTGGACTCACGGCGGGAACTTCGCAATCCGCTGATGCCTCTGGGACAGCAGGGTCTGTCGACCCCGCGCAAGGAACGTCATTTGAATTTGACATCTCAGAGCTGTCGGGCAACTTCTTCGCAGAGCCTTCTGGGGGTGGGGCTGGGGGCATGGACATGATGGGTATGGATGAATTCTTTGATATGGGAGTTAACAATTCTAGCACTGATGGCGCTGGAACTGGTACTTAATCGCATACCATACACACCATAGGGTATCGGGTTTCAACGAATTATCAGCATACGCATGTTGCTATTAGGATTCCACACTATGTGTCTCTGGCGAACACTACTCTAGCAGGTATGCCACTCACGACAAAATGATAAACTACTCCAAGACACTTCCATATTAACAAGACGACCTATATTATCCACATCTAAGGAAAGAACAACAACACAACTCGCATAGACATTCAACGTGGTGTCCGACGTACAACGACATCGTCCGCAAGGGTGCGAGAGTCCATAGTGTGTCAACATCGAGGCATGCGCTATTGCCTGATATGCAACTTCTTGAACAACCCCGTCCAACCATCTTCCCAGGCGTGGTGATGGTGGTGCGGCTGGGCGTCATCTGCAATGCCAAACGAGCCCGGCATCGGCATATCGGGAGTCTCCCGCCCGCCCTGAGACTTAGGAGGCTCTGCCTCACGCGAGGGCCCAACGCTCTTCTGCTCCTGGGGCGGGGTGACACTGTTATCCCCACCATGAAGCGGTGTGGGGACCCTCTCGTGCAGCGGCTCGTGCGCTTCCGTCTCGTGCTTGAGCTCATGCGCGGAGCTCGGGCGATGGGCTGTCTCACCCGTCGGCGGCTCGCTCACCACCTCCGTGTGCTTCTCTACCTCTCCTGGACGCGCCATCTCCTCCTCGTCAGGCGCGGTGACCTTGACATATTCATTCTCGCCAGGGTCGTCCTGCGGCATCTGGGCAGCAGCCGTCTCAGGCGCAGGGGGCATATGATGTATGTGGTCCTTATCTTCATCGTCGTCTGTGTCAATGAAGGAGGTGGAACGCCAGCCACCACTGCTTGCGCTCGCACGCGAAGATATAGAGTTAAACCGGGTGAGAGCGCGTGCGCCTGCGATGGCTGTACGCCAGCGGGCACGGGGGTCGAAATGCTCCCGCAAGCCGGTGAGGTCGTGCTCGGTAGAAGGGGCGTGTGAGGTGAGCCACTAAAGCCGGAGCCGGTTCAGTTGAGTAGTAGCACAGTTACTGGTGACGAACCTTGTGGTTGAGTGCTTCCTCGGCTGTGGGCCGCTTGAATGGGTCTGGGTTGAGCAATCTCTTTACGAAATCCTTGGCTGGAACGTTCATTGTCAAGACCTAATCAAAGATAAAATAACATTGGGCGTACCTTCATCAGAAACGTTACTCCAGTACCGTTCATAAAACTCGATCTTGGCCTCCGTGGTTTCCCGGATGAGTTCTTTCATGTCGTCTGACCTGAAAGGTGAGTACCCGCAGAGCATGACATAGGTGATGATTCTATGTAGTTGCCGTAATCAACAGGTTAGTATCAAGGCTGACAAAGACGCATTGAGGTTGACAACGAGGTTTTGCGACTTACCCAGTTGACCAGATATCTACTGCCTTTCCATGCCCCTTCTTGTTGAGCACTTCTGGCGCAACATAACCGAAGCTGCCAGCAAGCGAGTGTAGCTGTTCGTCTGAGGAGTGTAGATGCTTTGCGCTACACAGATTTTATCAGGAGGGCGCTCCTCGGATCAGAACAAGCCTGTGCTTACATGCCAAAGTCTGCGATGACGATGTCAGAATGTTCATCTTGTGTACGATACAGTATATTCTCTGGTCTGCGATGTTGACTAGTCAACCAACCTGATCAAACACAGACTGCAATGCAGAGTTCACTCACTTGAGATCGCGATGGACTATGTCGTGATCATGCAGGTACTTCACGCCGGAAAGTATGGACCTAGTATGAGTGCGAAGTGGAACGTTGATGGAGGCCCACATGAATGATTGGTATGAGTGGGGGCAACGAAGGTATACGTACTTGAGGACGAGCACAGCGTCTGACTCTGTGAACTTGCCCTTCTTGGTGATTCGCTCGAAGAGCTCTCCTCCCTGTGCGAGCTCAAACGCGAGGTAGTACTTTGTGCGGGATTCGAACCACTCATAGAACTTGACCTGCCCTCGACGTCAGGCCAACCTTCACATATGACGTAATGGTCGCGATTGACAGAGAAGACTCACGATGTTGGGATGGTCGAGCCCGCGCAAGACCTCCATTTCGCCCCAGACACTGCTCTCATTGCCCTTCACCTTCTTCTTGGGAATGACTTTGAGTGCAACCTCGACAGTGTAGTCGTCCCCGTTGGAGCCGCTGTTCTTGGAGGACTTTGTGAATGTAGAAAGATGTGAGGAGGGACTAAGGCTGGCACTTGAATTTGTACGCGAAGGTGCAGACGGTTTGGAAGGAGGGGTGCTCGCATCACCGGCGCCAGCTGCCCCACGCAGGGCTACGTTCATCTGTCCGGGCGGGACGTGCCATGTTGCCCGCTATGGAAGTGGTGGAACGTGAAGGATTGAGCCGTATTTCATGTGGTCGCGATAACGGGAATAGATCCAACGGATAGAATTGCATGGAACGAGTGTTCAGATGGTTGTATTGCGATTTCCACAGTGTTGCGTACTTACCATGACCTTTCCGAATGTGCCGGTACCCAGGACTTTGTGAATCTCATACGCCTTCTTCTTCTGGAACGAAGGGGGCTGGGGAAGGAGCGATTCTGCAAGTGAGATAGGCATGTTTGACCGTTGAACCCGCGCAACTTAGCAGAGAGAGGTTGGGGGGTTAGAGGGGGGGAAACCTGGCGTAGGCGGAAGGAGACCTTTGATGTCAGAGCTTATGGTAGAGTCTAGGGCTGTACTGCTTCCAGGAAGGGTAAATAAAGCCTAGCGGTGTAGCGCCGTGTATGAGATTAGAGCGTGCTGTCTGGTGGTCGTTATGGCCGACTCCGGAGGTCATAGGAGAGAAAAGAGACGGAGACGAGAAGGTCGTCGAGGACGAAGAGAATGCAACGGTGCAGTGGGCGTGCATCGGCGAATGAAGGCATGATGTATGCGTTGGAGTGTCCACCCCGATTCCGCTGCGCAGCCACCTGCAATGATGAGCGGTGTTCCGGGTCTTCGCGCTCAGGTACAGCGAGCGCAAGACTCTGAGTTCCCCTTCATCTAGTGAACGGCCAAGAACCGCGAGGAAAGTATCAGAGAGTGAAGTTATCGTAGTCGACGGTAGACGATGTTTCTGTTGGCAACACCGTTGACCGCAAAGTCGACTTACCTCCTAGTACAGAGCGGACCACAACATGACCGGCGAGAGTACTTACTTGGAACTTAGCATGTATTTACAGCAGGTCCCAAAACGCGAGTCCATCGAAAACGCTTGCTCAGGTGGATTGGCCCCGTAAATGATGCTGGAAATTGGCTAGAATTTGGAGCAAGCCTCAGCAAGCTGTCTCCCAACGATAGGACGGCTCGAAGTGGGTGGAATCACTCCGAATTGGCGTCTTCCTTAGCCTTTTAGGACGGCTCGAAGTGGGGTGGAATCACTCATTGGCGTCTTCCTTAGCCTTTCCGAACAAGCATTTATGATGACTGGCGAGAGACGACTAGGGACTACTATCGGGTTGAGCATCGATGTAATTAGTACTGTACATACGCATTATACACTGTACGTATGTATCTCAGCAGTTCGTTCCCAGAATCTCGTCCAACTTGAAGCTTCAAGCTCAAGTTCCGAGTGGTACGGAATATCCGGGGCCGTGACCCGACAAACACGTGGTATCATTGATCTCATCGATCCAAGGACAGAGGCACGAGGAGGGGCACTATTTCGGGAAACTGCAGGTGATTATAGCGAAGGGTTCTGGGAGGTACAAGGTGATTATAGCGGGGGGGTTTGGGAGGTGATTATAGCGAGGGGTTGACAGCAGCATGGTGATTATAGCGAGGGGTAACAGCGAGGTGATTATAGAAGGGGGTGTGTAGCTCTTGTTCTCGGTCCGTGCGGTTCTCAGGAACCGTGCCAGCCTGAGTGGCACTCGGTATTTGGTGTAGTGCCCGAGACTCGACTCATGATCAGTGAGTGATGCGGCAGTAGCAGCAGATAGTATGAGTAGCTGCATGACTCTCTCGCCGATGAGGGCTTGTGTGCATGAGCAACGTTCATCCTGGTGGTTCCTACGGTGGTGGTAATGATGAAGTGGAAGGGAGTGCAGCAGAGGCGCACGCCAAGTGAGTACTACTTAGGTTGAAATGCCATTGATCAGTGCATCCGCGACGAAGCTTGTTAGAGCTTGTTGGGTGGGCGGGAGTAGGCGCCAGCGACAAAACGGGAAGTAGCCGGTGAACTGATTAAAAGCCGTGCCTTTGACGGAAGCAGTGAACTCGGGGACGACTCCGAACAGCCGCGGGAAGGAGGCTCTCCTTGTGCCACTCGGCTGCGTATACGGACACCTCTGGCAAGCGGCAACCTCGACACATGTGCACCTGTAAGTATATCATAGACGGACGCTATCTCAGCACACAGCCGCGAACATCGGGCGCGCACCTGATGTACCGGCGGACGTAGTACGTGCCATTTCACTGGCAGGTGCCGATACTTATCACCCATGCACTCGCGTTCATCGCCACGTTGACGAGAGTTATTATAAGTGTGTGCTCGCAGGATACTGAGTGGCGTGGAAACACCTTGATATCACGTCCGGCACGGATGAGCCTGATGAATGCCTGCTACTAGTAGGGTAGAGCCCGATGTCTTGGTATGTTCAGCTTTCCCTAGTACATAAGACGGAACGAAAAGGTTAGAGATCAGTCGAGCACTGCAGAAGGACTCGGGTATCCATTCAGAGCTCGAGACAGCAGGTATCAGAGAGCTGCCTGTTCTGCAAATGACGGACAATAGGCAATCTAGCCAAACGGCGGATGGATGCCATAGTACGGAACAGGAACTTCGATCGCGAATTGTTAGACGCGTGCAGGACGGTTGGTGATTATAGAGAGGGGTGCGATCGAAGACGAGATGCGATCGGGCGAAGGGATTGGCACAGACGGCGCGTCTTTGTCGAAGCCACAACGCGCGGGGACGACCTTTCGCTCTCTCGCGTCCTCTGCTTATAAGGACAGGCAGTCATGAATGTCCTTTCCCCCCATCCCCCGTCTTGTCTGCTCTATCCAGCTCACTCACCTCCGCCGTCCATCCGCAGATTACCATGACGCGTGCAACCTTCACCCATGCTCAAGCAGGTATGTCTTCAACTCCACTCATCCATACTCACTTGCTCATCTCGTGTTGCCTCTGTAACTGTAGGGCAATCTTATGGCTCGCTTACTGAGCAACAGAATAACTTCACCCTCCTCGACGCGCCCCCTCGTCCCCGACTCGGACTCTCCGTTCCGCTGCCTACTGCTGCCGAGTGGCACAGCTCCGATGCGTCTTCTTCCTCTTCCTCTCCCGCGTCCCTCTGTTACTTGTCATCCATCGACTCGCCGTCTACGGTCGCTACCTCTCCATCCTCCTCCCGCGCCTCCTCTCCTGGCACTTCTTACTTCGGCTCCCCCAAGCTCGAAAAGAAGTCCGTCTCACGACGCGTTGCCAAGGACCCTTCCCATATCCCCCGCCCGCGCAATGCGTTCATCCTCTTCAGGAGCGCCAAGTGCCAGGAGCTCAAGGAGCTCGAACGTGACCATCGCATGATCTCTCAGATTATTGCCGAGATGTGGAAGAACGCCCCCACTCAAGAGAGGATCAAATACAAGATGCTGGCCGCCGAAGAAAAGAGGCGACACTTTCAGCTGTATCCCGACTATCGCTTCAACCCCAAGCCCCGCGTCGTCCCTCCGAAGAAGCGCAAAGTCAAGCGCAACGGCGCGAGCGACAAGCAGCGCTGCAAACTTGTTGCCGAGCTCCTCCTCAAGGGGAAGGGCGGTGAAGACCTCAAAGCCGAGGTTGATAGGTTCGATCTTGCTGTCCAGGAGGAGCAGGCACATCAAGTCACTCAATCCCCTTCCGACGACTATACCACGGTAGTCTTCCACGCCAAGATTACGAACAGTGGCCTGGTCTCCCCTACGTCTCAGCTCAGCTCTTCCCCTCCCCCCTCCTCCCCCTCCTCGGCCGATGCTTCCTCCTGCAGCGAGATGCCTTTCCGGAGCCCAATTCTTCCTCCGGCTACCCCACTGCCGCCCGCTGAGCTCCAGGTTGAGCTATCGAGCCCTCTGAGCCCCCTGCGATTCTCCCCTCAGCCACGGGTGCACGTGAGTTGTAGATTTCACTCCCCAAGGACGCCTTCTGACATGAGTCACAACTCAGGATTATGCTGTGGAGTTCCTTCCCAACGAGGAAGCTCTGCTCTCCCAAACCACCAGCTATTCCACTGTCCCCTCGACCGCAGCTCCCTTCGAGGTTATGCAGGCTCACGAGCCTCAGGGCAGCCTCGCGCTCTCGAACATGTACACCCTGAATAGCGCGCAGATCGTGACTAGCCACACCGAGGACTACACTTTCCTGAACAAGACATACGTCCTCGGGTGCCACGTGCCGATTGACCCAGCCTTCTCGCCCAACCACCAGGTCCCCGGTGCTGGATTCATGCCGGCTGTCTACCAGCCTCATCCTCTGCCCCAGCCCCAGATCATATTCACCAACCCCTTCGCGCCCGGGCAGATGGCCGAGTTCGTCCCGGAGACGTTCGGTGAGCCGCAGCCCCAGGAGTTCTGGCCATACGCGCCTGCTCCCGCGCCGTCGCCTTTCGGGGAGTACGTCCCCAGCATGGATACTTGGCAGTGTGCCCAGAACGACGGCCCGCTGGCGGTTTCTGTCCAGGCCGAGCCGTCCCACTTCCAGACCTACATGGCGTCGTTTTGAGCTGCGCCCCCAGAGACTGGTGCTGTTGTGACCGCGTGCGACGCGCTCTCGAGGGTGCTATCATGCTACCTGACGGGCTCCCGCAGGCCTCGCTGCTCGGTGGCTGGCGAGGCCGTGTTGTGTGACTGACGCGCCATGACACGCTTGACGTCCTCCGCGCGGATGTCTCGGCTGTGAGGGGAGTGGTAACGATGTCAGTTTTCTCATGTTTTGGATCTATCGCGCGAGTGATGCGCACCTATGGACTGGACGATACTTATGTTGGTTTCTCCTTTTTCTTCTTCTGTGCTATGTCTCTCTACTGTTGTCTCCTCCTCCGCGTTTCACTCTCTTCTTCAATGTGGACTTTCCTCCTCTTCCGTGCCAAATCCCTCGACCAACTCGCTCGATCTACTCTTCGATGCATCTTCGCTGAATCTCAATCCCAATGTATTATGTAGTAGCTATAACAACGTTTACTCGCTCGACAACCTTGTTGTGGTCTACCTTGACTATATGCTGTATCTATTACAGGTCGTGGCCGTCTACTATGTTGCGTAAGAGACAGGAATGCACAGAGCTATACAAGCCTGAACCCGGGAATCCAAGAAGCCGCGCCCGATCCTCGCGGAACTTAGTCGTAAGCATCGAGTCAGGCAGGAGGGTATCGAGTAGCGCTCATCGAGAGCGACAGGGAACTGGGCCATCACGTTGTTTCACGCAGTGTGGTTGGGATGCAGTACCAGTAAAGCTGGTCCATGGTCACCATGGGCCGTACTCAATCATACATGGGCGGGACAGGGTCGATAGGAGCCGCGAGCCAGTGAACGTCAGTCCGATGTTCCGAAGTCAGTCCTACCCCCCTCAGAACACCGAATCACGAGCATCGCGATGAGTGTCCAGCCAGGATCTCGAACGCACGGACGCCTTCTCGCTCCAAGAGCGTGGCACACCCCACCACCGACGCGCCCGCAGCACGCATTCGCGCTGCAGCAGCCGCGGTGGTGACCCCTCCGATCCCGATGATGCGTATGCGGCGCATGGCGGGGTCCGGGTGCGCTGCGAGCAGACGGGCGAAAGAGTAGACGTTGCCGAGCGCGATTGGGTGGATCGACTCCCCACCCAGCCCGCCCAGCGCGGGCGGGAGCGCGAATGGCGAGCGAGCAAGCGATGGGGAGGGCGGCTGGGGCGGAGGCGTGCTCGATGAGGAGGAAGGTGAGGGCGGGGAGGGAGATGGCGATGGAGGCGCCGGCGCCGGCATGTCGTGGTTCGCGGCTTCTGTGTCCGCAGAGAACCCGAACGAATCGTGGAAGGACTCTTCTGCGAAGAGAAGACAGTTTCCTAAAGTGTTCGTGCACGCGAGGTACGCGAAGGGGTTGAGCGAGCGCATGACTTGTCCGTCCGAGTCCAGAGGCTCGCGTGTCGACCCTCTGACGAAGGCCGCCGGCCGTATTTCGCGCGTGTATGTATGGAGGAAGCGGATGATCTCCACAAAACGGTTTGAGTACAGATACGGCGGGGGGGTGGGTTTGACGCCGATTGTCAGGGATGGGTCCGTGTAGAATGCTGACGAGAGAACATCGAGGTACGGGAGAAGGAACGCGAAGGTGTAAGACGGTGGCGGTGCATCCTTGACGTTTGGACAGGAAGCGTTAAGTTCAATGGCCACGAGCGTTGCGGGGTCGATGGTAGGGACAAAGGCGGTCGGGACATAGTGCGTGTGTGAGGAGGAAGACGCGCCTAGTGAGTCGTGTTTTGTTCGACTAGGACTAGAAGGGGCGAAGTCGCCAAAGGTAGACGCCGAGTAAGTTGCGCGCAACTTCTTGCGCAAAGCTTGGATATTCTCGACCATTTCCGCGAGCACGGTAGGTGTCGATGCTGTGATGCTGATCACGATCGGTTTTGTCGGTGGACTACCGTCCAACATGGGCGTGGTGAGCAATGTGTAGATCCAATCAAGGTAGTCTGAGAGGGGACATGGGGAGTAACCGTAGGAGTTCACCGAGGAGACGTTAGACTTGGTGAACGCAACCTGATACACAACCTCAATACAAAGCGCGATATGGGAAAATATCACCACATACTGCGTTGGATGCATCCTCACTAAAGCCGTTGAACGTCGCAGTGCGTGTGATTACCGCGCCTGTATAGGGTGAATCGTACAGATCTCGTAACTGCTCGTAGTCGGTCGCCCAGGCACACGATGCGTTGACGACGGGCGGCTCGATGTGCAGTGTGTGTATCCTAACCATTGCGATCAAAGTTTCTCTGTGGTGGTTGTGTCAACGAACCTGAGGATGGGACTGGTCGGAGCGGACGTCCTAGCAAACAACAGTGGGCGGGGCGGCGGCGAGTGCGGGATTTAGATTGCAGAAAACCTGCCAGGGGGGCTCAACAGATATATAATCTCGTCGATGTGGCCTGGAACGACAACATCGGCGCTCGATTAGGCAACGCCGGAATGGTGGCACATTGAGAGCCCCCCATGGCCAGCTCTCGAGCTCTCCGGACACGGAAAAGGAAAGTCACACAAACAATCCTCAGAGTTTTGGCGTCCCAGACCAGCTAGACCGCAGCGCTTAGATCCGTTTGTCACGGTTGACCTCCGCTGGCACACAGCATCCGCCGAGTCATGCGCTCGATTGTGGAGATATCCATGCTCCTGTCGTCTCGAGGTGACAACAGAGGCACAATGACAGGCCTGGGCGAATGTACCGTTGCAGCCTCGCGAGTGAGATTGACCGATATTGTGCCAGGTTAAGCTATTTCGTGGACAGTATGGAGGCCTGGGCCTTCACATAATCGTCGGCGTCAACACAGCAGTTATACTATCGATCGTTTGAGGGGTCAAGACTTGTAGAATAGAGCGGCTTTGACAAGAGTACGATTGCTCTGGACTTGACTATGGACAAGATTAAGATGAGAAGGACTGGTATTGCGGCAGGGGTCGTGGTCAGAAATGTTCCCAAAGGTATAGACCATTGTTGCGCTCGACTCGGAGTAGAAACGAAGGACATGCACTTTGTGTGTTTCATCACTGTTTCATTGTAGCTTGAGGCCAGGCAAGACCACACCTGATTCCCAGATACATAGCCTGTTCTTGCTAGAAGTTTCGAATATGGCAGATGGCGTCCAGAGACTCTGCGAGTCCTCGGTCCTGTGCAACCGTACTGCAACCGTCCGGGCAACTAGTACTGCAAGATATGGACTCAGAACTAGACGCCTAGGAGTTAGCGGATCAGGATGACGGAGCGCTCGTCTTCATTGAAGGCCAATAATACTGGGAGGCTCAACGGGACTACATCGATAGCACTATGTCCTTAAGTTACACTTGGACAACTCAACTACTATGTGCTTCCTTCGGCCACTGTTATGCAGGACCACTTTGACGAGATCAAGCGTGATTCAGTCACCCACTAACCTTACGCCTGGATGTATGTAGATGAACGAAACGGTCCTCAAGTGTTACAGAAGTAGCTATATATTTCCTCCTAACGCGCGGCGCAGAGCTGCATAGCACGCGAGCCAAACACCGGTTAATAGACATATAACATACTGGAGATGTTTCCCAGAGTATGACATCGGGAATTAGGTGTCTGCCGATGACGGTTCCTACTCTGTAGGAGAGTCCGGCTTACAGCACCTGGGGTACTCCCCACGGGAGAAAGGTGAAGCCTAGTCTTAACTTGTTCCATGTGGATGCAACGGGAACGCGCCTAATGGTCCTACGACTTCAGCGCCTCCTCACGCTCAAGAACAGATTTCTCGAGCTTGATGAGAATGGTCGTCCTGTTTGGATATTGTTCGGTGGATGTGTTGTGTGCTGTAACACGAGCGGACTACGCAGAGACAGGTGAGTCTAGTCCTCACCCTGGATGTCATTGAGGTGAATGACATACGAAGCCCAACCCGTCTAGCACGGCCTCCACAATACCCGCGGTAAAGGACGAACAGCTAAGCGAGCTCATATCTCGAGGCACAGAAATATTCCGCGTGATGGGTGGGTCATTGTCGATGATCATGTCTGCCATAGCAGGACGAATATGAGACAAGGACAACGTAAGGAGCAAGGCGAAGACATTCATACATTCGTCTGCGTTCTCAACACTTTTTTCGATCGCATCGGCGGGCTTCCCAAAGACAGCTCTCCAGACGTGCGTGTGGATTGACATGAGTGCGGGGAGGAAACGGGTTTCACGTTTTGGAGCTTTAGAGGCTGATTCATTGCGCCATGCCATAAGTTCCAGAACCCGAGTGCCAATCCGATAACCGAGGGTATTCAGTCTGGTCATGATGAACTCAGTGTTCAGAGCGGATACCGTGGCTACACCACTATGGATTGTACGCACCTTCGCTCGAGGTCATTGATTCCACTGACACGCTTTTGTGTGTACTGCACAACTTCTGAGAAAAGGAAAGCGAACGCTGCCGACGAGACTTCAGCATTCCGGGTCTTGTTCAGAGGTCTGTCGTATATGTTCGGACGCGCTCCGGGTTTTGGTGTTGTCGTAGTGCTGATCGAGGGCGCAGAGGGCAACGAGAATCGGGAAGATGTCCCAGGAGAGAGATGCTCGGCGGACGATAACGAAGAAGTGGAGAGTACGGAGAAGCGAGGATGCGGTTGTGCGTAAGCCATTGTGTTATGCAAGGGGCGAGCTGTTTACGTTCTAGGATGGATGTACTTCGCTCGTCGCGGTACTAGGACGGTCTTTAGACTTCAAAACCACAAGATGAGCGCGTTTGCGGGCGTCTGCTGGGCTTGGCTGCTCAAAATGGAAGCTCGCCAAATCCGCACGACTCGGGTTCAGAATCATAGCACCAATTGTCCTCGTCGTTAACGTTCCCGTCGAGGGGACGACGACTACACCTGTGTTAGGAATCTGTCACTTCACGAGAGCTACCCCGGGTGCACATTCCACTACGCTTCCTCCACGACACTCTACAGAACCGGTTTCTCTAAGGCAGATCTCATTTGTTCGACCGCGATATATCTGCATTCACGTTCAGCGAACCGTTCTATTCACGTTCTCACCCTTCCCATCTCTCGGGCATCTTGTTCCCCCAGCCTCCTGCATGACATGACCCCGCAATCGACAAGTCCGACTCGCTCAAGCCCAAACGACCTTCAATCTCACCTCTATTCGTCCTTCCTCCAGCGCAAGACTGCGGATGTCGCGCTCCGAATATCCGGCTCATGGCATGCCATTTATCAATTACATAGGGTGATCCTCATTCAAGCGGTATGCTGCTCTTCGGTCCTTCATGTTGCATCCGCAATTCATATGTGACCAACAGGGTTTCTTCCAATCGTTGTTCACATCAGGCTTCAGCGAATCCAATTCCACGCTATCTAGTCATCGAGGAGGATCTGACTACATTGATATAGTATTCGACGACCCTAATATAACAAGAGCTGGTGAGTCGTATCATCGTGATAACAATAGCACGTCTGCAAGCGTGCCTGCATGTGTTAGAGTTGCGTTGTAACATGATTTCTGGTGCAACGCAGGTGAGCGCGCCTCGTGAAAGTCGAGACTACCTCCGCATACGCTTTTGAATCTTCTCATTGTCACCCTATCTTTGAAACATGAACTGACAGACTTTCTTCAGCCTTTGAGTGCGTCTCATGCACATAGCATGTTCTTCCCTGTCGACACACTCGGAGATGCTAACTTGTTGGTTGCAGATTATGTATTGCACGACTGTATGGCGGAGGTCCATCCCTTTGGATATCCCCTTCTTTGATACCTACGGCCACCCACCCGTTGACGCCATCATTTGCATCATCTGGACACGATTTCTCGCTTTGGGATTCTACTAGTCTCCTCCCGTCCAGCCTCGACATCTCTTCGGCACCCACTCTACCGTCTGGACACCATCCTGCTACTCCTCGCTTTCTATTGTCACTCCTCGCTACTGCTGTGTATCTGTCTATACCCTCTGTCGCATCGCAAGCTCTCTCTGCTATTGTCCGCACAGTTGGTCCGCATACAGCCGTGAGATATCTCAACTTCGCCATTGGTCACGGAATCGGTCCGTCGTATGACTTGGGCACGGGAAATGAAGGAGTGGATCATGAGTCCGAAGCGGCGACTGGACTCGAGCAAATTGCTGAACTGGTCATGGATGATGATGCTTCTTCGTCATACGAGTCCATCGAGGTTCCCATGGAAGCTCATCCGAAGAACGAAGATGACCGGGACGAGTCGATGAACATCTCAGGCACTGTCGTTTCCAAGCATTCCCATAGTTGCAACAGGGCCCCAGACTCGGATACGGACTCGGAGAATGACTCGGATGTTAATCACGACGCTGGGAAGAAGGCTGAATGTCGCGGGAGGCCTTATTCGCGCGATCTAGAGCCTTGTTACTACTATGGCGCCGTTTCTGACAAGGTAGGAGAAGCTGCCGCCTGTTGGTTAAGCCGATGGGGGGTAGACATGCTACGATACGAGGAACAAGCTCTGGCTTCCGAGACGGGGGCCGATGCGAAGAGCCAGGATGCCATATGGTCGCCGACTCCCCGTGAAGTTCAGCATGTGAACGACCGTCCAGGCTCTGCACCACCCGAGATCACCGGCTCTAGGTTCGGTGTGAAGGGGCGGTCCGCCAGCGGGAAGCCGGTCGTTGCACCCATCGTATGGAGAAGGGGTGGACTCAGTGCGCGGTGGGTGCGTGGGATACTGTCGTCAGATGCATTATTTGTGAGGGGTGAGAAGGAGCGTTACGAGATGGCGCGAAATGTGGTGGAGAAGAGGAGAGCCGCCAGGGGTCCTGGAGATACGAACGAGTCAGAGGCGGAGGAAGAGGCCGAGTTCGAGAGGTTGTTCAATGAAGGCATATACTATGCCAACATGGTATGTGTACTGATCACTGTCGTGCTGCAGGACATCTGACCGGTAGGTTTCTCAGCACTTGGACGACCTCATGGCTATTTCGAGAGACATCTCACCCTCCACCGGTAAGGCCGTTGTTCCTCTCGCGGTACTACAGGCTGCCTTGTGGAACCAGTCGACGCTTTATCATCGTATCATCTACAGACCTCCGGGATCGTCATCACCTACCTTTTCTCCGGGTCTCGCGAAGGAGCTTGGAATTGGTCTCGTAGCTGACGACATCCAGAAGCTAGCCTTACACCCTGAGGAGCGCCTCAAGACCGTTTACCCTGTTCCGGGAGATACGTCACTCCGCCTTGGTGATAGCACTGGGCTGGAGGGGGCATCTATGGACCAGCTTTTTGACGTCGGGACTGCAAAGAGGAGTGGACCTCAGCCTACGGAAGCGAACTTCTTTGGATTCGAGAGATCCTATCGATCCGCCTCGTCGTTTGCATCACCTGTCGATATCCTCTCTCTCACCTCTGGGACCGACCCCGAAGCGAGGTGGACAGCCCATCCGCCTTTCCGGTTCGCGGTCGAGTTCTGGGACGTCGATGCGCTCAAGGAGAAGAGTAGACTACATTCCCATACAGTGTGGTATGCTGGGAGTCTGTATAACGTCTACGTCCAGGTCGTGCGGAAGAAAGGCGTCCAACTCGGCATCTATTTACATCGCCAGTCCACTGTCGACCCGATACCCCCGTCATCGGCACCTATCTCTGGGATGCTCTCCTCCCCGCCCCGTGACAGAGGTATGCTCGGTCGCGGTGGCTCTTCGTCCAATACAAGCCCACGCCCGCCGTCGGCCGGAAGCATGAGCACCGCGGTCTCGCCCTCTTCATCCCGGTCTTCGACGTCCCCGCTCGCTCGTACCGTCACGACGGTGCCTAATACCCCAGGCACGCCGATGTCGGCAAGTTCATCTGCCGCTGGCCCATCCTCTCTCTCCGGTCCTTCGTCCTTTTCACGCTCGTCCACCCCGATGCACGCTTCTTCCGGCAGCATCGGGTCTATCTCCATGACTTCTCCAGTGACGCTGCCTGCGACCGCATCGCCCGCGACGCCTTCGCAGCCGTACCGGGATCCGCGTCCACAGGTGAGCGCGTACTTCACGATCGCGTGTGCGAGCGCGACGGGGGCGAGCTTGACTAAGTTCACGAGTGCACCCGACACGTTTTCGGTGAGCCAGAGCTGGGGCTGGAAGTCGAGCTCACTGAGGACAGAGGAGTATCTGGAGGTCGATGCGGAAGGACAGCCAAAGGCTGCGATTATGCCTGCGGGTAGGGAGGTGAGCCTCAGGGCCACTATCGTATTAGGTGTTGTATGAGCATTGCGGGTCGCGTCTGCGTGTTCTCGTATGGCTGTTGTTGTCTCTTACACGTTACCCTGTTCAGTACTACGCATCGTCTGGTTGTGGTCATTACATGCATCTGTTTCGACATAGTGTATCTCTAGTATATTTCCTTTATTCGTTTTTGATCAGTGTTTACATTGTATGTAAATTCTCGAACATATTGTACATATATGCATACATTTGTTCTTTGTGCATTATACACATCGGATGAACAGAACGAGTCGACCGAGATATAATGGAGCTTGTCACCTCCTGCGCTTTCCTTTGCTTGCATCCAGGACCTCCTCTTTACGCGCCTCGACGCGCTGCATGAACTCGACCTTCTCGAGGTACCCACCACCACGTCTGTTGGCTTCGAGCTCATCCTTCATGGCGGCAGATGATCCATCATTGATGTGTGCGCGCCAGTCCATTGCAGACTTGTCGAGCGTTGTGAGCCTTTTCACGGGCTCCTTCTTCGTCGGAATGTCCGCAAGCTTGTTCTTAGCCTTGCGAGGTCCAGGACGCTTTCCCGGTGTGTTAGCCGGGCTACGCAGTGCAGCTCCAGTGCTGGCAGACGTCGATGCCGCCGAGGGGGTGCCATCGGCTGCCGACGTTGAAGGGGTCTTTGACGAGGAAGCCGTTTCCGCATCATCCGATGGTTGCCAGCGCGGCCATTGCTTCGCTTCGTCCGAATCAACGGGGACTTCTTTGACCTCTCTGCAAAAGTGCATGATGTTCTCATGGGCCGTTGGGACTAATGGGCGATGGACATGTGAGTAAGAGTGTACGCACGTTATCTCCTCTCCAGCGTATCGATACCGTTTGACGATCTTGACCGTCCCTGTTGAGGGAGCGGGTTCCGGGCTGGAGTTGAACGGGGTCGAAGTCAGGGACGCTTTGAACGCGGCGTAGACGTCGTCGCCGGTTCTGAGCTGGGAAAGTCAGAACTGCCCGCGAGGATGCTTGGAAGAGAGCAGCAAAGGGCACTTTTTGTTCGCCGTGTCCTCCAACGTGGCACTGACTGTGTCCGATGGTGCATCCGTCCGAACGCGTTTAGGCTGAGGTTCTTCATTATCCGAGGCGTCCGAGCCTGCTATCATAGTGCTAGAAGGTCAAGCCATGTCGTCAAACCACAGGTCGTGGTCTTTACCGTTGTGGTCTTTGGACGGAACATAGTCAGAATCGTCTTCAGAGTCGACGTCCATAGTGCGCATGAAAGAGAGTGTGTGGTAGTGGAAGCAAGTGAAAGAATGGATAGAATGGCGAATTGCCGCTGGTGGTGGATGCCAGTGCGAGGAAGTTTGATGCACGCGCGCGTTTGTCGTCGACACAGTACTTTAACCTCCGACCCTCTCGCCCCCTTACCTGCTCTCCCCCCTCGCTCGCTCTGCCCTCATGCCAGCGCAGAGCTCCGACGACAAGGCGACCGCGCCGACCAACGGGCACGCGGCACCAGACGTCGCCTTCGCCACTCCGCCGCCGCTCCCCAATCCTTCAACGGGCAGCGCGAACCCGTCCGCATCTCTGCACTCGCTCTGGGGATATCTACAGCCCGCTCTCGACCACATCGTTCGCTCCCCAACGAATAATCCTTGCAAGGCCCCCGCCATCGATGTCAGCTACCACATGGGGGTACACACCGCTGTCTACAATTACTTTACGTCTTCTCACTCTGAGGCACCTCTCACGCCGGTTGGTCTCGCTGGATTCCCCGCCCGCTTCGCAGCGCAGAACGAGAAGGCAAAGGCAAGTGGGACAGACTTGTACGACCAGCTTGACCGGTATTATGCCGACGTCGCGCGCGAGATATTCCTGGGGGCCCCAACGGACGACTCTACGCTCATCCACTACCTCGTACCCTGTTTCAATCGCTACTCCGCGGGTGCCCAGTCCGTCAGCCGCCTGCTAAACTACGTCAACCGGCACTATGTCAAGCGCGCAGTGGACGAGGACCGGGGCTGGCTCCGGTTGGCGGACGTCCTGGATGCAGTTGCCCGAACGATCCGCGAGGACGACACGCGGGAGAAGGTGCAGAAGCGACTCCGCGAACGGAGAACGGAAGAGCTGAAGAAGTGGGGATACTGCGAGGGAGACCCGCCTGGGCGCGTTGTGCAGATCGAGTCGTTTGCGGAGGCAGCGAGTCCGCCCGACCGTGTCGTGCCGCTCTCTGCGGTTGCGTATCGACAATTTAGGCTGGAGGTTATGGAACCGTTGCTGGCTGTACCCAAGATCAAGGGGAAGGGGGGGAAGAAGAAGAGACCGCCGGCCGCGAATGGCGAGAAGCCGCCTTTGCCTCGCGGACGGCTGGCGCGGGCTGTGAAGGAACTGTTGGAGTCGAAGGGGGGCGACGAAGAAGAGAACTGGCGGTTAGCGGGAAATTTGGCGATGGCGTTGAGGACGGTTGGCATCAAGGTAGATCATCCGTTGCGGAAGAAACTGGACAAGTTCTTGCCGGCTGAAGAACATTAACCTCACATCTGCGCACGCAGGTTCTCTGACTGGGATCATTATAATCCGTAACTGCGCAGATGTTGTTACAGTTAATGTACATCTTGTACCTGCGCTTGCCTGCCACCCACCACTGGAGACTCTTAATCTGACTCCGAAAACTCCGGAGTGCGAACCAGATCGGCCCGCTTGTGCCGCGCCAGTCACGGCCCTATTAGTGGCAACGTGACAGCGTCTCTGAGAAGTTGACTCTTGAAGAGGAGAGGACTCAGATTGGTTCTCCTCTCTGAGCTTAACCACATTTACAAAAGTTGGCTGTAAACGACCTCCGCTCCTTCACCTGCAATGACGTCCCTGTATGAGTCTCTGATGTTGAAGCTTGCCAACGTTCTCGAGCTTGCCACCCAGGACCAGGGCTCTAACTTTACGCCTCAAACCAGACAAGCTCTCGTCCGCACTGTAAGGGCAGTCATCTACTACCGCCATGTCATACGGCTTATATGGCATCCCAGACAAAAGAGTTCAAAGATAGCTTGAAGGATGCTACCGATCATGCAGCCACACTACCCGGTGGAGAGCTATCAGTAGAGGAGCAGGATGAGGTGGTCGAGATGCTGGAGAAGCTCAAGGAACGCAAGAGGTACGGTGAGACCGTTCGCATACGTTCGATTATACTCATAACACCCAATGCACGTAGGAGGCAGCTAGCAGAGTTTGCGGTGTGACCGTTCGCATACGTTTGATTATACTCATAACACCTAATGCATATAGGAGGCAGCTAGCAGAGTTTGCAGACAGAGTTGGCAAAATCTCTTCCTCCCAGGTCAATCTCAAGATGGAGGTCGACTCGACCGCGTCCACGCCAGCATAATGGTTGCCTTAGCACCCTCTGAATGCCTGCTACATTTTACCATCTATCCTCACGTTCACCACGCGATTACAATCGAACCTACATGTTCAGGCCTCCGGGCTCTGAATGCCTGCTACATTCTACCATCTATCCTCACGTTCTTCACGCGATTACAATCGGACCTACATGTTCAGGCCTCCGGATCAGGGGCCAGAGGCGGGAAGGTTCAATGTCAGCCACCACTCTGTGTATGGCCACCCCACCGCGTCTCGCCAAGTCTCATTGTTTCTTTACATCTGCGAGTCCTGCTATATTGCTCTGAGCTGGTCTTGCTGCCTTGTTTATCTCTTATCGGCCCAGCGGGTCTCCTGTGCGTAAATGCTCCACAACACGCTCTCTCTGCTCTCCGTGTCGAGTCTGCTGCACTTGGCCTCCTTCGTGGGATCTGTCGAGGCGGCGGCAAGCGTCACTTGGATGAGTCCGTCGGACGGTGATTTGTACAAGTCGGGGGATACGATCGTGGGGCGGTGGAACGCAGACAAGCCGGTCGTGTCCCCATCCTTCCGACTTTGTATCCACGGTGCCCAGCGTCGATCGCACGAAGACGACTCGGATGCGTCTGAAGATGCGGAAGCTGACGGTCGGGGCGAAGGTGACGAGTCTTGTGGCAAGGCTGTATGGCCCACGATTGAGCGGTCGGATTCGGATGAGTCGTATATGATCCACATGTGAGTCCCTCAACTCCGGCGCTACAGAGGGTATAGACATCTCTGTTCATGCAGGTCTCTACCCAACACCACCTCGGCCGCGCATTGTTACATCCAAATGGTGGATGACTTTGGCGACAAATCGGCCTCTCCACCTTTTGCATTCCAACGTGGGTAAATAGTGCGCCGTCTTGCGAGCCATCCGCTCATCCGTTTACCGTCCTAGCATCGACGACTGAAGACGATGCTGAGCCTGCTGCAGCAGACGGTGCAGATACAGGCTCAACAGGTTCAGAATCTTCTTCGCCGCCCTCCGAATCCTCCCTGCCCCCCGCGTCTTCACCCGCCTCCGCCTCCGCCCTGGCATCCAGTGCGTCCCCGCCCGCCTCCCTCCAGCCGCCGCCCAACCAACCACAAACGCTCCC